>JANZLQ010000079.1:50414760-50455582 GCA_026212715.1 Elanus axillaris
CCAATATTAATGCAAATTACATTGTCATGTTTTTGTGATTTTTCTATGCTTATCACTCAGCTATGGCCTAGATTCACAGATTTTTTTTATTTTGTTTTTATCTTTTTTTTTACTCACTAATGGATTTGCAGCTAACCTATGGCTCCAGCCGTGGTCACTTGCCTTCAGTATCATTGATGTATGCATTGTGCTGATAAGTACTGTGGTTCATTTTCCTCTTGGGTAAGCACAGTTAAAAAAACAAGGGAGGGGGAGAGAGAAATTCTCACACTAATAATTACCTTTGCCTGAGATGGGGATGGTAAAACACACTTGATTGCTTTCTAACCTTCAGTACTGTGTAATGAAATATTGCTGCTTCAGGACAAAAAATGTGTGAAATTTCTTGTCATTTTAATGTTATTTCACTGAATTCCTCAAAACTGCATTCATTCAGCATTATCAGTGTGAGAATGTTTTAATTAAAGGGCAAATCTTGGTCTAATTATGAATTCTTTCTCCACATCAAAAGGACTGTCTCTAATATTCTCAGTGTCATAATTTCATATTACATTTTAATTTGTTAGTTCATCAGTGTGAACTGAGTATCCTAATATGTAAGAATCATTCGTCATGATTCAGTGATCTAACAAAGCTTGTTGAAAGGTGAACTGACTAGTAAAAAGAAAGAAGATTTCAACCTTATGGAACATATTATGAAATAAATTTTGTATGCAACAGTACTTGTATCACATAGGGATACAGGAAACTCTGTTCTTCTGATACATATTTTGCTGTATGACTTACAATTTTGACTGTTTCTTGGCCTGAAAAGGAAAAAAAACCCCAAAACATTTAATTCTTTGCTAGAGACATTCTGTCGGCAATAGTGGTTGGTGCTGTATGACAAGTAAAGATGTTGTGATTTTATTACATACTTAAGATAAAGATTCAAGGTAGACCTGGCCAGATAAATGGATAAACTCAGAAATTATGTATATCTCAAACTGCTCCAAGAAATGTCTATCTGTATATCTGCATGTATACATAGTTTCTGTCATTAGTATCCCATAATTCCTTTATCTAGAGCTGAAGAGTAAAAAAGGTAAATGAATCAATGAAACTGGAGAAACCTATTGATATGTAGCTGATTAAAACTAAGAGATTTGAATATAATCATGCTTCTTTTAACATAATTTGGTTTTAAGAAAAATCACAACTATTCTTTCCTTATATTGCTACATATTTGTATAGGTATCTCTAAAAATCATCTGTTGTAATTTTGCTGGATTAGAAACATTTTCTACATCATTTATGTTTTAGAGTGGTTTTAATCTTGAATGCTGAAATCTGACTCTTGAATCTCTGGATGCTTGCTTTAGGTCCCCCACATATTTCTGTGGAAATAAAAGCAGTGAAATTCACAAACACTACACTGAGAAACTACCTGTAGCTGGACTATAAGCAATGATAAGGACAAATGTTTTTTCTACACCAGATTTTCTCCAGTGTTTCAATATCTTTCCACATGATGTAGATGAATATCTTCTTCAGTTCTTTGCTCTGAGCTCTTGTCCAAAAATTCTTGAGACCTTTTTCTTAGTTAGGAACATTCCTTCATACCAACACATACCAATGACAATCACAACACCCTCCTATTCCAGACACAGCTAGTTAGAGAATATTTGCTCATGATATGATAAAGCTGTCCCAGTTCTTTATTATTCTGATGGAACCCAAAGCACATCTGTTGTTTTTTGGGGTTTTTTGGGGGTTTTTTTAGTAGGAGGAGAAAAGCAAGAGGTATTGACAGCTGTGGACTGAGGTTATGCTCAGCCTTCCCTACATAAACTGTTAAATTTTGCACAGAATGCAACAAACATAAAATAAAATAAAAGTTCTATATGCTCAAAGAAGAAAGATGGAGTGATTGCAATTTCCTTGCCTACTGCTTATTTCAGTGGATAGAAACCCTGATTTACAGGATTTCTGCATCTTTGTGTTATATAGGACATCTGACTCTTTCCTAGGCTGTCTGAACTTTTTCTGAGAAATTCTACTGTCCCACATCATCTAATTTTTCTGATACAGCTTTCAGTTTAAAAGTCACAATGCATCTAATTGAAAGCCCTGTTACACAGCTTATCTCATTAAATACTGAAATGCAAGCACCTCACGAGTGAAATGTGGCAGCTGTTAAACAGTGAACAGCAATACTGCACAAGAACTCAGGACAGTGAAAAAGAACATTCTATCTAATGGAAACTGTAGGAGAATTGTTAGTCAACAGATTGCAATTATCTGAACTGGAAAGAGTCCAAAATACTAGGGTTAACATACATGCCTTTTCCACATTTTTTAATGTTGGGGGAGAAGGAAAATGAGACTGTTATTATGTTACATTAATGTGTAAATCATTAGAATTCCACTTACTTGTTTCAAACCAAAAGAAGATCCTCTTTGGAAGAAAGACCACTACATTACAGAAACAGAATAAGGCTAAGTGTCATCAGTTTACCCCCTTCATCACAGTTGTCCTTCTGGGTCTTGTAAGTTGTGTTATGCACAAACCCTGAACTCAAAGACAGTGTGCTGGCTCAGAAACATATCTCTTAAAGAGTGGTTTTACAGAATGATGTAACATGAATGATGTAACATGAAAAGCAAGCACTGCTAAGAAGCTACTCTTCTTCCCTGCAGCATGATGCTTTATGTGGTGGCATTGGGGTATTTTGGCAGCTCTTTTGACTCCTTGTCACTTACTCATATCACCACTCATACACTTGTTGAAGCAAGATTTTGGTTACTTCTTCACTGTATGCTCCTTCAAGTAAAAAAGTTTATTGATAGATTTTCTTTTTTAATTCATTAACTTAAAGAATTACCTTTATTTCACTTGCAAGGGTTTTCTCCCAGTCCTTCGTATATGCTGTGTGAAACAATGCAAACTTCCAGTCCCACTGATATTAACAGTATGTCAAGATTCATTCAGGCTGAGAAGAAAACATCCCTGGAAAGTTATCACCTTCAATCTACAGTTGTGCAGGAAGGAAAGCATTTGCAGACAAGAGATGGGATAGAAAATTCCATTTCTGTTAGAAGACTGAGACTGCTGCTTCTGAAATACTTCATCAGAAGAAAATAATGCTAAAACTAGAAACAGAAATGATAGCTGTGCAGTGGGAAAAGTTTTATTTATGTGTTGTACATTGCCAGGAGAGATAAAATAAAGAGTCCGAACTAGTTGACGAGATTATTCCTGTCAACTTATTCGGGGTTATTGAAGAACAGTAGATGTAAATAAGCCACCTTACAAAAAACACAATTACAAAAAAGGGCCATGCTTCTAGCAATGAAGATTTTTCATAATTACATAGCTGTTTTACTAATGTCAACAGGTTAGAGAGAGCCAGAAAACCTAGATGATTAAGACTATCTGGAGAGAAAGGGCAGAGGAGAGCAGGATAAAAGTAAAGGTTTCAGTGACGGTTTTTTTTAGAGGACAGGGTGATGTAACCACAAGACCATACATAACAGAACTTTTGAACTAGGTGGAGCATCTCTAAATGTACAGATAATGGTGCAACTTAAGGGAAAATGAGAATGTTTACACACTGTTTATTGTCATAGTCTTATTGTTGTTGTTGTTTTAGTACTAATAAATAACATTCCCTTAGGTAGGGTTGTCTATTTACTGGGGACAGCTTCCAGAAAAACTAAAAAGTGAGATAGACAAGTTGAGATGGTAACACATAGTACCTGCAGATACTGGCGCTAGTCCTATGTTAAAAGTTAGTGTGTTGTACAGCTCTTCTTAGAGACATGTGATGACTTAAGATACAGACTTGAAAACAAGAGGTGCTTCAAGGTCTGAAACAATGCTGTGAAGTGACTGAGACACTGTAGCAGAAGTTAGCAATGAGTTTACCATGGTGAAAGATAGAGGACAAATCACATAGCTTGAATTTGTTTAGTGGATGAATAGTGCTCTCTGGGTGTGATGTATATGCTTTTATTGAGAAAACTATACAGCAGATTTACATAAAGGAAAACTTAAAATAAACCTAATAGAGAAAAAAAAAGCAGATCATAAATATTAGTATGGTATCTATAGAAATATATTATTTATTCTGTTACGTCTTGCACAGAAAATATTTTTCCTGGTAAACATTAAAAAGAAATCAAAGACCAATATTACCTTTCTCTCCATGAAATGGTATAGTGGTGTGACATGTTAATGTCAGTGTTGGAGGCTGATAATATGGTACAATTACCATTTTATCACTAACAGGTGCAATTCAGCTGGCAGAACTAATACAGACCACTTACACAGATTCTGACCCCCTACCCCTATCAGAGGTTCTCATACTCATTTTTGAACAAATATGAATCAGTCTGGCATAATTCTGACACTGCTGTCATAGCACATTAATATAACTACTCTTTTGGCAGTAGCAGAGTCCTGCAGTGATTTTGAAAGAAAAATGTTAAGACATGCTTTTAGGAGTATGATGTAATGTGTATATGATGAAAAGCTATTGCATTTATTAAGTTATTATCTGTATAATGATTAAGCATACTTCTATATCGTATGTATAAGAGCTGAATGGGAGTAAAATATAGCATGATCATGAAGAAAATTTTACATTTTCTTTAAAAATATGTGTTCTGGAGTTGAAACAATCACTGTTGCTTAAATTTTCTGCCTCTTTATGGTTAAGAAACTCTTCAGGAACTGTAAGAATAGTAAATAACCTCAGTGATTTGGGTCCAATGTGCATGCTCCAGTGGGCTTGCTCACCTGTGGACTATCAAGTTTTAGGCCTCTGTGTCCAAACTTATGCTGAAAGAGCAAAACAGGATTAAATTTCTGGAAAATTATACTAATGAAGCTGGTGAATGAAAATACTAATAACTTTCTTATGGACCTTTACAATAATGGAAAATGTTGGAATTAGACAATGAACAATTGTTCAATGTTGCTGAGGTAGAAGACAGGGAATTAAAGCACTCCTTGGAGTTAAAGACTAGACTATCAGAAAACAAAGGTACTGAGTGCAACTTATGTTGCTCGTTTATTTTATACGAAAAAACAGTCACATAAATCTCTAAATAGGCCTCATGGCAATTTTTTTGTGTGCCTATAAACTTAAGTCAGGGTATTGCCAAGACTTCCCAGTGGTTTCCTCTTTTATAAGAGTAAAAATGGAGAACAGTCAGTATTTTATCCAGCTTTCTTATTTTGATACAAAACTGAAGATGTAATACCTTTGACTGAACTTTAAATATTTGTGTTAGATAATAGGTAGCAAAGTAGGAGGAGAAAGATCATGCATCTTCTGTGCTTCAAAAGATCTATTAATATTTAAAAACTATCATTTAGTGGTAACATATGAAGAGGATTTTGGAGATTAATATACTGTGACTAGAAGAGATTCCTTTCAGTCCTAATTCTACATTCAGCTATTTAAGAAACATTAAAAATCTTCTCTCCTGTGTACTGTTATATAAGGAAAGTCACTTACACAGATAAGAAATTAACTGTGATACAATGAGGGTTTCTGGATGGTATTCCAAGACAGCATTTTAAATATATATTCCTCTTTTTTTTTTCCTCTGCTGTGAATTAATAATGTGTTTATAGACCAATGTCTTGGGGAATGCTTTTCTATTTATTTTCATTAGGTAGGTTCTTACAAGCTGTGCATTTTATCTGTTGATACTACTTCATTCTCTGCTTGTAGAAAGATTTGGGTACACAAAATAACTTTAGTTTACTGCCCCTATTCTGAACCCTCTTGCTTTTCCATTGTGTGGATTTGCCTGTAACTGAAAACCATTGCAAGCAATTAAGTATTCCGTAGCTAGCTGGCCTTTGCAAAGAAGATCCTTGAAGGCAATCAACAAATGGAAATACTGCACATTTTCTTAGCTTGAAATTCCTAATACATCAGTATAGGCAAATATCCATACATTAAAAGTTAAATACTTTAAATCTTTTCATAGTAATTGAGTATATTTTCAAAAGTTTTAATTTTGATAGGGATCATTATTTTTTCTTTCCATTTCATCACCATTTTCCTCAGATAGTAAATATTTCATGCTACTGACTGACACTTCACAATTGGCACAAGTAGGTATACAACAGTCAGATCTAGTTTAAAGGCCTCTAGCTGCATCTTTATTAAGAAATACCCTTCCATAAATAAAGCTTATGTTTACTAAGTGGGCTTGATAACCGTGGAAGCAATATTCACACACACGTCATCAGAACTGCAATAGCTGAGACCACAAGTCCTCCATCAATCCTAGTCAGAAAAGAAGGGTCAGATGCTCTTGATTAAGAAGCCTCCATAATAAATCTCAGAATAGCTGTTGATGTTATTAACATCTGTCTAGTCATGACAACACCTCTTTAATTTTGAACTCTGAGATAGGGCTTGCAGACTGTATTTTCAAAGGAATTAACATGCTTGGAAAAAGCACCTGAACACCTAACCTACACAGGTACTTTTAGAAATTACATTGATGAGAGTTAGATAATTAAGTGTTTTGGCAAATCTACATCTATCTTTAACATACTGAAATACCTTTCAGAAATCTTAGGGCTTAGGCATCTTTAATAATAGAATCAAGAAAAGGCCTAAGACATACCCAGACAAAACTATGCGTCACTAAAGCAATATACTGTCCAGAATAGCTTTTTCCTTTTCTACATGATATACATCATGGACATACAATGAGTAAGGAATAGCCTTGGAGTTCAAGGTATGACAACTCTTCTATTAAAAAAAATAATTTTTCTTACCACAAATACACTGATCATCCAAAATACTGAAGAGTTCTCTGAAGAACAAAGCTGCTATGTCCTTTTTTCTGGTTCTACACATCATGAAAGCAGCAGGAGTATGAAGTAACTCAATCACAGTTTAATGCTTGATCAGATGAAGTAGGTGGGAAGATTATTTTCTGTTCAGGTATGAAGTTGGTGGACAGGCCCCCTGTCCTTCATTCACAAAAGCTCCCCAAAAGTCAAATGAGTGAGGTTGAAATTCATCATCCAGATGTTACCATAAAACATTTGAAAGCATCATAAAATGTTAAGCTATTTTTGCCTATTGGTAGCAGCTATATTAATGCAAATTTTTATTCTTTGCTTAAATATGTGTTGTCTTAAAGTATCCTTTAGACTTTTATGAATGAACCAAGTCACTTTACCATCTCAGTGTGAAATCCTGTAATTTTTGTGCTTCCTTTCATCATAGTAAAATATCACCTTCAGTGACCTTATTTTCAATTGATACTAATGTAAATAAGGTAAGAAAGAATTAATTCACACTGGCCAAATATCACACAGGTCATTCAGCTGCTGCTGGAAAACCTGTTTGCTTTCTTAAATGATCAATAAAAGCTCAAAATACATCTTTGATCTCTTTTTAGGTTCAGTGCACAGTTTTTTTTTTTGTTTTTTTTTTTTGTTTTTTTTTTTTGGTGCCTGACACTGTTCTTGACACTAACTCTTTATTTCTGGAATTTTTATAAACATTAGTCCTTCACATAAAACATAATTCAGCTTCAGGTCTAGGAAAACTGACGTGGGGGAGAGGAGTTGGACTATTTTTGGAAACCAATTACTAAATTATCTGGAAGGCTTATAAAGATCCAATATATAAGGGTCCAATACCTGTGATTTTAAACAATAAGGGAACACAATAGAAAAGTTGGTATTTTGAGGAATGGATTAGGAAGGGTGGCAGAAGGGAGTAACTGTTTTATGAGGAAACATGTCACTTTGTAGCCAAAGAGACATCACCTCGGTGAGGTGCGACTCCAGGACATGAATAGTTTGCCTGTATTCAAGAATAAGTGGTTTGTGCTTTAACACACATTTATTATCCTGAGAAAGACATCCTGAAGTTAAGTATTTGCCAAAGAAAATCTTGCCTTCTTATTTGTTTTAAGGTGCTATGATTTAGACACTTTGAAACAGTCCTATGTGTTTTCACTTATTCTTAAAGATTCTTAAGTGCATGGGTTATTGAATTTAAAGGTTCCAATAACCTTTCCTTTTGCTTCAGAGATATGACACCCCCCCAACTCAGTTAAAGAATTCTTGCAGAATATGATGTACTTTTTTTTCATGCCCTCCATATAGATATTGATCAGTTATCTCTGCTTGAAAGATTTCAACAAATCTGACAAGTGACAAGATCAGTCACTGCTTTTAAAGGTGAGCTGTAGTAGGTTTTTATAGTGTCTAGATTATTCCATTAGCTTCAAAAGGAGGAAAGTAATAATTTACATTAAGGTCACTGCTAATTACAACTTTAACCTTGAAAATTTTAAAGGTTCGAGTAACTCACAGGAATGTGATTCAGCTTCTGACGTAAATGGATTCAAAGCCTAACTAGCATAAACACAGACCAAAATAATTTTGTGCATTCTGAGCCCTTCGTTAGATCTGGTTATTTTTTTGTTTATTCATTTGATTGTTTGCTTTTGTAGGGTTTTTTTGTGCCTTTTTTTTTGTGTGACAGAGGAATTAGAATTGTCAATAACTCTTTAGGCCAACAGCTGCATGTATAGAGCAGTAATAAGCCATGTAGTCAGTCATGTCATGAACTGACCATATGTTATTTCTGATGTAAATCCTGATTGCAAATGCTATGTTTATCTGCTTTCTGCTCACTTGCCCATATTCCCAACAATATATTTGAAAAATCTTGATCCCAGATCAGTTTCAAGTATTCATAATTTATATGGTCAAATTGCTTAAGAAAAGTTTCGTCCTCTGTCCCCACAAAGTGAAATACCCTATCTGGAAGCAATCAATCTTGTCTTGTTTTGACTCTTAAGACTCAGCATTTCTAATTATTGCAGGGCTAAACCCAAGATCTTTACGCACTGGTATGGCAGATTTCAGCCTCTTAATACTATCTCTTGCTATTCTTAGACCTTGACGCCCTTAGAATTTCACACTTTCAACAACCATAAATTTTTCTCAGTAGAAGCATTTGGAATACTTATGTGAACATTGTATATATAGGTTTCATGCTAGGGGTGCATATATACGCGTACCAACAGAAAAAGTGATGAGGAAAATTGTTGAATAGAGCTTTTGAACATTTTCCCCTTCAATGCATGAAGATCTTAAGATGTGCACATTAGAAATGTTAGTACAGATATTACACATGGTCAAATCACTTTTGAATAAAATGCCAATTATCAAATCAATCTGATTAAGCTTTCACCCTTTATTATGAAATACTGTAGAACTCTGCAATGATATACTGAATTTCTACATAGGACTGGTTTTGTTGCAACAATACCAAGGACTCAGATGTAGTGACACTGAAGTTAACATTGATAGCCTACCCTGGTTATTATTAACAAATTTTTATTACTAATTATCAATTATCTAATTGTTAAAAGTCCTACTTTTCCAAAAATAATTACAAAAAAATCTGAGACAATTTATTTTTAATAGAATGTTTTATGGAGACTTCCAAACAGTGTATTTAAGTGTTTTACATTATAGAGTTTTTATTTATGTTGGTCTTTAAATGACATTAAAATCTGTAAACTGATTCAAGCCTGAAAAAATGTTTCAAGAATTACAAGGTATATATTTGGAAATGATGACCCATAGTACAAATATTGAATTCTGCACCATTTCACATTTCACTTATTACATCATCTAAACATTCAATTATGCAAATTTCAATTAAACATGTTCTCTGATATGATTTGAATTTCATAATAAGACTTGTAAGAAAATTCAGAAAAATCAGATACATTTAAAAAGAAGAAAGGAAAAACTGCAGATGTGCACTTTGACATATTGCTAATTGTTCTTTTCAGGTAACTATGAGGTATTGCAATGTTTATGAGTCACAATACTTTCTGACTACTATAAAAAATATGAATCTGTATGCATTAACCCATGATATTTGACAATGACTCTTACTACCAGTAATGTCAAATGTTCTTTATTATTTTAGATCTCTATCCTGAGACACAACAACAGGATGTGCCTCGGAGAAGAGTAAGTTGAAAAATTCCTTGTCCTTGACATTTTTTTTCATTTTAATAATAATAAATGGTTACTGTATCCTGAGTTTCAGTGAAAAGAATCTATTATGCATGAGTTTTAAAAATACTAAGCCACTCCCACTGAGTTCTATTTACCAAGCCCTACACTGTTTATCCAAACTTGACCTTGATTTCAGCAGGAGCTTTACCTAAGTAACATTCTTTTGAATACACTGAATGTAAACATTAACAGTTTTAGTAAATTATTATCAAATATTTAAGCAGCTATGTTTATCATGATCTGCTAAAATTTTATTAATAGAGAAACATTCTAGGTGATCTTGTTGCTTCAGGTAACTTTCCTTTAGAAAAGAAACCCAAGGGAGGATGAACTATTCTTACAAAACAACAAAGAAACAAAGAAATTGATAAAGTATACTTACAAGTGTCTTTTCATTGATGTACATGTTCCGTGTGTAAAGACTATATGGAATATTATTTTTATGTATTTAGCTACCTATTAATCACTGTGTTTTCTCCTTTCTTTATGCCTGAAATGTCTATCTTCTCTGTAGTGCTTAGAAAGTTGGTTTTTATTGCAAAAATATTACATAAGGCCAATGTACAATTTATGTCTCTCTCTCACATAGTGTACTCGATAAGCTTTAAAACAGAAGCTTTTTTCATGTCTATAATTTATATTGTTTTGCTTTATCCAAATACCAGCAGGTTCAAATGCCAGTCACTCAATGATATAGCTTGAGCAGAAATGAACATTTTCTGTTAACTGCTCGGTATTGAGGGAATGACTAGCAGCAAAGCCTTTGCTATGTCAAGTCTCTGCTGAGTCAAGAGGTTGTCATGCTGTTTTTCAACAGCAAAATTAGTGCAATGTAAGTAATATTGATTTCCAAGTGGTATGATTTTACATTACAATGCTGGCTGCTAATCCTTATTTCTATTTGTTAAAGATACTGCAAAGTGTGTTTGAGTGGAAAAAGTAATCCTGCAGTTATAAAAGAGAATATAAGCACACCTGGAATTTTGCCTTTTGTTTGATGCATTTAGGACTTGAATTTTAGACCAAAGACTAACCCCAGTCCCAAAAGAAACTAAGTTCTCTAGTTAGTAAAATTACTCTTGTTTCACTGCATACAAAAAAAAAAGAAAGATACAATGGGTTGAAGGTAGGAGCAATACTGGGAGTAGATCATCTTTGCCTGGCTTCTTGGAGAATTCTTCATTTTTCCTTTCCTCAAATATAAAAGCAATCTTGTACAGCCACTGAAATCACTTGAGGTATATCTTCAATACATTTCAATTGTCACAGTTCTGTTCCATTCAGCAGAGTGATATTAATTTTCATCACCTCACTGCTTGAACATAAATCTTTATTAGCTCAATTAATGAGTTTCATTTTTGCCTTCCTTTGACGTGTTTTGTGAGAATGTACTATACTTCCAGTCACATTTGCAGGGCACTTTGGTTTTGCCTTTGGGTTTGAAGCTATGCTGCTCTCAGGCCTACTGAGAAATTGGTATCATACTCAATTCATGAATGCCTTTTAGTTCTGAAGCTATTTTTTACTATTCACAGTTGTATCCTGATAGAGTCTCAATGTATTCTCACTATAAGGGCAGAGATAAAGTTCTAATGGGAGGAAGCAAGCCAGGAAGGGAAAATGCAGTTTTCTTTCCTTAAATTTATTATGTTGAAAACATAAGATCATTCATAAGCAAAGTCTGAACCACACATTTAGACCTTAGAAGGATAACTGATATTTTCCTCAATAACGATATTTTCAGACAGAAGACTACAGATGCAGTTTATTTAGTTCATATGGTTGCAAGTAACACTAGCAAGACATTTCTGGCAAACTAGGAGAAAAAAGGGATAGTGAACAGGAAAATGTGAGTGTTATGTCCTAAACCCAGTATTTTGATTCAAAATGCAGTAGAATACTTCTGTCTTACTACCTCTTGCTCATTTTGGATATGTACTACTGTTGTATTCATAGAATCATAAAATACAATCATAGAATCATTTAGATTGGAAAAGACCCTTAAGATCATCAAGTCCAACAGTAAATGTAACACTGTCGAGTCCACCACTAAACCGTGTCCCTAAGTGTCATGTCTACTGCTATTGGAAGGTAAAAATGGGTTTACTAATTTGCAGAATAGTATTTCATGCCAGCAAAGGTGTCATTAGAATAAATATGTTTTCGCACAAAGTTCAGATTACAGGGTTAAGCTAGTATTATGTCAACAGAAGTTGTATGATAATCTTCACAAAATTGTAGTTCATCAGGTTAATTCTGGACTGCACATAAATGCAAAATATCTTAACAAAATAAAAAATGTTTTTAATTAAATTCTTTAAAGAGTCATTAAACTTAGCAAGAATGCTTAAAAAAAGAGCAGCTTTAGAATATGGAAGAACAGGTTGTTGAACTTTCTTTAAAAAAACAAATCAAGTTTTTTTTCTGGAGAAATAAAAATGGGGGAGATGAAATCTAGTTTTTAACTGATCCTCCTCTGTCCTGTCAAAGGACAAATGTTTAACACCTACTTTGAATTTTTGCTTTATCTGTCAGATTAAAATGAAACTTCATTAAAACTCAATTAACAGACAATGTATACCTTTGAAAAATTTCTAAGCAATAGTGTCTGTAAGCAGGTTTATTTTAAATTTTAAAATTATTTTGTTTATTGTTTTCAATGGCTTCAGGTTTCAGAGTTTGTAGACACTGAGCATTTTCTAACTATTGGTCTATTCAAAGATTATTCCTCTTATTATGATGCTAAAAGGTGTTCTTTCTTATAAAACCAATCTAGATCTCTAAAAATATTAGGACTAAAAGATTCCTAGAAATGTAGTGTATGCAGAAGGACAGAAAATTCTCCCTTTCAGCTTTATTATTCTTGTGATATAATCATATCATTGTGCAAAGTCAAACAAACATTTCAAAAATGTTGGATTAGAAAACAACTTCACTTGTTTCTTTTCTTTTGAACAGCCAGGAGAGTGTTTGGCTGCAAGGGAGAATAATTACATTCCTTATTTGCAAGTAAAGGTTAAAGTTGTTATTACAACAAATATTATGCAATACTGCAGTTAACATAAAATAAATTTAAACAAATATATATTTTAAAAAATGTATAATGTAGGTAATAACTTGCAGGGCACTTTTTGTCTTTATGACACACTGCCTGTTCCAAAGGCACAGAATAAGAATAATATTATGTAGTTGAATTTCAGAGTGATACTTCTGAAGAATCTTGTGTGATAAAATAAACTTGAAGGAAATGAACCGAGGACAGGAAGGAAGGAAATAAACTAAAAATAAATCTATTACACACAGAGAAAATGGTTTATATGAAAAAGAACTTAGAAGTGTTTAAGTGTTCACAGTTTTGACACAATCAAGTGAAAAGATTATTTTTCAAAATGAACCATGGTAACAAAATCTGTATTGCTCACCAAAAAAATGTTGATCAGATTCTATTAAAATTGTTATTAACTAAAGCATATGACAGCAGTAGTTTGTCACGTCCCAAAATTGGAATGACTCAGGTTCGTGGATTTCCTTTGTCAGAATTAAGGTGAAATGACACCAGGGGATTTCACACAACAATGAACATTTATTCAACCTAGCTAACCCTGCCAAAGTACAAGTGAACTTACCAACATAAACCTTGCAATATGTCATTAAGCCGCTATTTGAAAAGAGGAGGGAGGTGTAGAAAAAAGGAGCAGAAAAAGGAACATGAAACTGTGTCAGATGGAGATCCCTCCTGTTGAGTCACAAGGTTCAGAGCAGACCTCCTTGCTTTCTGGACTCCTCAAAGAGGAGCGTTGGTCCAACCAGCATAGAGATCCAGTTCTGGAGGGCATACCCTGAGAACTTGTTCTCCCTTCTTTTATAGTGTGTTAGTCAGTGGTCTCAACATGCAATTCACGTTCCTGGGGTTCTCTGTAATTGGTCGGTGAGCTTTGGGGGCGTTCATTGCAGAGTTGCCTCTTTTCCTGCTGGCATGACCACTTAAGATAACAGTCTCATCCTCTGTGGGGCCCCCTCCTTGGGGCACATACATTGTGCTCCTTCTCCTGGTCACTTAAGATAAGGAATTGTGGCTTTGGAAGTGTGGTCCCACCCTTCATAGGGCCCTCTCTTCCAATCACATCATCCTGTTCAGAAAAATCCAGCATTTTTACAGAGGCCTTTTTCTCCACCAAAGTTCTTTAATGAATGTTTGAGACATTGACTATAATTTGTCAGACTGTCACATAGTTGTGTCATCGTGCTTCAGCATCTGTACCTTAAAAAGCTAAAAAATTGTGTTTAGGCTTTGAAGTGCTTTAGCATATATATATATATATATATATATGAATCTATTTTTCATTGTCAGTATGAATTGAGACTATCATGTTCATATGATTTCCAGCAAAATTATTTCAAACCTCTACTTCAACTGATCAGTTCTGAATTGAGGTCCATCGCACATACCATACAGCAGAAAGTTTTCTAGTATTCTGTAAACAAATTTCAGGATTCTTTTATTATTTTATATATTATGTGTTCCTTAATTAAACATAAATCGTTAATATTTCTAATCCTTTTTATTTATTACAGCCAAACTCTTAGAAAGATATTAATGTTATTTCTAAGTGAAACTGAAAGAGATAACAGTTCAGCCGTTAGTGTGCTAAAAATGGTGAGCTATTTAGTAAAACACATCTACACCCCACCCAAATATCACAGTAAGAAAAAATGACATAGGTTTAAATTGAGGACAATTTATAAACTCATAAAATGATTATGCAGCATATGGCTCACATTAGAGTAGCCAAAAAAACTCAGCCAAAAAGAAATCTACATCTATGTTTTTGCCTATGAATCACTTCTTTTCCTCCTTGAGAATTCAAAAGTGACTATAAAATGCCTAGTCCATTATTTCTGTTATGCCTGGAAAGGTCCTAAAGAATCAGCAATATTTTCCTTTCACTTACTCCAACACAAAAACCTTATGTTTATTATAATGGCAAAGGTAAGGTTTGTTGGTCTTTCAAAGGCAAATTCCAAAGGTGATATGCATTACATGGCCACTTCAGATAACCTCACTTGTTTTTCACATCAAATCACAAAAAAAACCCCAACTAAAACAAAAATAAAAATATCAGGCCACTTGTATTTTGTGAAAAGAAAAAGTAAACGTCCCACTGGAGAGAACTCAACCAACAGGTACAACCCAGGTATTTAGAATGGAAATGGGTAACAGTTTCAGCTTCAGGATCATAGAATCATAGAATCATTTAGGTTGGAAAAGACCTTCAAGAGCATCAAGTCCAACCATCATCCATGCTCACTAGACCATGTCTTAGAGCACCTTGTCTACGTGCTTTTTGAATACCTACAGGGATGGTGACTCAATCACTTCCCTGGGCAGCCTGTTCCAATGCCTGACAACCCTCTCAGTAAAGTAATTTTTCCCAATATCCAATCTAAACCTCCCTTGCTGCAACTTGAGGCCATTACCTCTCGTCCTGTCACCAGCCACCACACAGAAGAGACCAGCCCCCACCTCACTGCAACCCCCTTTCAGGTAGCTGTAGAGAGTGATAAGGTCTCCCCTCAGCCTCCTTTTCTCCAGACTAAAAATCCCCAGTTCCCTCAGCCACTTCTCATCCGACTTGTGCTCCAGGCCCCTCGCCAGCTTGGTTGCCCTTCTCTGGACACATTCCAGCACCTCAGTGTCCTTTCTGTAGTGAGGGGCCCCAAAATGAACACAGCACTCGAGGTGTGGCCTCACCAGTGCCGAGTACAGGGAAACAGTCACCTCCCTGCTCCTGCTGGCCACAGAATTTCTGATACAGGCCAGGATGCCGTTGGCCTTCTTGGCCACCTGGGCACACGGCTGGCTCCTATTCAGCCGGCTGTCAACCAGCACCCCCATGTCTTTCTATGCTGGGCAGCTTTCCAGCCACTCTTCCCCAAGCCTGTAGCGGTGCATGGAGTTGCTGTGACCCAAGTGCAGGACCCGGCACTTGGCCTTGTTGAACCTCATACAGTTGGCCTCGGCCCATCAATCCAGCCTGTCCAGATCCCTCTGCAGAGCCTTCCTACCCTCAAGCAGACCGACCCTGCCTCCCAGCTTGGTGTCGTCTGCAAACTTGCTGAGGGTGCACTCAATCCCCTTGTCTGGATCATCGATAGAGATATTAAACATAACCAGACCCAACACCGAGACCTGGGGAACACCATCTGTGACTGGCTACCAGCTGGATTTAACTCCATACTGGCTGCCAGCTGGATGTAACTTCATAACTGGACAGGAACCTCCATCACTGAAAAGAACAAACAGAAGATCTCCAGTGTATTAACCAACTGGCACAAGTTCCTAAATTCTTCGTAATCTATGACAGGCAACTCAGCACTAGATTTTAGCATTGTGGTAATTTTATGAATGCCCCGTGTTTATAAGCCTATAGGCAGTTACCATTACCCCAGGTTATGAGAATTATAACTGCAACAAGGACAGTGTATTTCCTACATATCCTTTTATACATGATCTGATGATGTCCATATAAAGATCCCAGTCAGCTGTCCTTTTTGGAAATGACTAATTCACCAAGTTCTTCATTTCATCAGGGAAGTTGTGTGTGAAAGGTAGGAGTGAAACTATCTCAAGAATATCTTTTAAAACTTACAAGAGAGGTGCTGCTACATTCATTATACACATAGGTATGTTTCTGCTGTATAAAATAAATCTATTGAGTAAACTACTTATGATGCTTTCTCAAAGGGCTGGTTTCATTTTGCAGTCTTTACAACACATTGACTTTGTAAAAACAATAAAAAAGCAGTATGTTTCGGTGTGGGCTTTTTCTGTTTTGGTACTTAAGGTGTTAGGAGCTTTGAATAGAAGACTGATCTCAGTTTTTAGTTACTATGGCTTCACAGAGTTTCTGTTAATAATTTGATTATTTAATTTAACACATTAAAAAAGAATGCAAAACATTGCAAAGTTTGATAGTGTGGTGACAGTAATATGTAATTTTGTGTAGGTCAACATTCTCAGTTCTGATGGTAAGTGTCTGAATTGACTTAGCAAACTGAAATTATTGCCATTTAAGGTAAATACCTTTGTCATTTTTTCTGTGTGAAGATAAAGGTAAAGATGAACAGTGACAGAATATTTTTCTCCTCTTATATGTGATTAATATCTGAGGTCAGTAAATGAGAGGTGAAGGAGCTACTCTCCAATAACTGCTGTGCCATTTCTGGGAGAGGGAAGTTGCAGTCTAGTCTGATTCTCAAGGCCAGCAGCCAAGTGCAACTCTTGTCTGCAGCAAAGATACCTAGGTTTTTTCTCCCTTTCTTTTTGAATATTCAGAATGTTTCTAGTCAAATGTTTTCTGACAGTCTTAGTGCTAGGTAGGGCCAAAAAATCCAAATATGTAAAATTTATACTGATGGAAAAGTCTCTCTGAAGTTTGGATATGAGGAGGTCAGATGAAGAATTTAAATGCTTTCATCTGGATTAAATTTTTTCCCTGAGGTACTTGAAGGTCTGCACCATGGTATTTTCCATGTTCAAAGTAAGATAAAAGGGAAATAAGTAGAAATATGTTATGAAGAAGAGTAAGGCAATGTAGTATTTGTCATTGTCCAAACAGTACCATTTTAAATTGTTCCCTTTTCTGAATGTTTTGTTATAACAGCAACAAGTAAGCAAAATAATGTAAGTGTAGAAGTTTTGTCATAATAATGATGTTTCTATAAAGCACCATAGCATACATCTTAATATAATTCACTGAAACTCTTTTAACTATGCTTATTTTGAGGTCTGTGCTGTTTTGCTGATTTTTATTAGTGGGTTTTATTTATTTATTTTTATTTTTATGTTCTTTAATAAAAAAACCCCCAAAACTCTGAACTTTGTATTTGAAACAATCATCAGATAAAATTAATTTTATACAGTAATCACTGGATAATTGTGGAGAAACAAAATATGGTATTTTGCCTCTGCTAAAGAGATAAATATTTTGCATTATACAATATAAACAGCCGCATTATTTTCCTGCAGTGTAGAATTTTGCCTGCTTATTCTGATATTGTGGATCAGTCAGCCAAAATTTTTTTTCTTTCCCAGCCTCAGTGTTTATATATGTGTCATCATAAATGACTTCTAAATAGGTTGTTCTGCCAGCCTTGTATTGCTGAGGAAGATTTTTTTCAAACACTTAACTCCATGTGTGATTTGAAACTTGATCCCAAGGAAAAAGAGAGATGCCACTTATTAAATATTTTAAAAAAATCTGAAATAATCTTCTCTACTTTATAATCATAATGGCAGGAAGTTCAATATTTCTGCTCAAACAAAAAGGCTGGTAGACATATTTACCAAAGGCCTTATGATGTTTGCAGTCGACTTTGCAGAAGACAACATTTATAAAACCTTTACAGTGTCTGGCAGGTGCCATGCATTCTCCTGGGTATTAGTGTTATTCAGATATTGTCTTTCATTTGAACTTCAAACCCTTTTTCTTTTTTTAGAGGCAGCTTTTTAATAGGTTTTGGAAATTGAAACCTTTTTATTTGTGTCATTATAATACCCACTACGAATTTACTATTGGGAGATAAATGCCAGTAAAGCTAAGACTATTGTAATTTTTTAAAGAGGAAAAAAAAAGATGGAGTGGTATGAGTGTAGTATGAATCACTCAAAGAACTAAAAAGCATGGCCTGTGTCATGTTCAGGGGGTTTTGTTGTTGGTTTGGTTTTTTTTTTTTTTTTAATTGAATAAAGCAAAGGCAAGTATTTTCCTGTATTTCCATCTTTGAATATCTAGTCCCACAGAGACCTTATTGTG
This sequence comes from Elanus axillaris, assembly GCA_026212715.1. Lineage (NCBI taxonomy): Eukaryota > Metazoa > Chordata > Aves > Accipitriformes > Accipitridae > Elanus > Elanus axillaris. Next base: position 50,433,649 of record JANZLQ010000079.1, read on the forward strand.
CTATAAGTAGACAAAATATTGTGTTTACTAAGACTTAGTCTTAGCAACAAAAATCAGTTCAGAATTCCATTTTGAAAGTGAAAAATAAGATCTGCAGAAGAGAAACTTAACTGCTTTTCCTTTAAAGCCCCACAAGTAGGTGAAAAACGTAGATTCCAGCTTTCAAGATTCTAGATTTCTGGTGCATGTAAATTTGGAAAAAACAGAGAATTTAGGAACTAAACCAAAATGGTGCTTAGAAAGAGGGTCATTAGACAGTTGCTTAAAAATGGTCTTTCTTTTGGTATTTTTCGTATTTAGAGAATATGTTTAATTCCATAGTATAGCTTCAAGTAAGCTTGATGTCAAATTAAAATGGAAAAAAAAATCTTTAAATATCAATAGAAGAATTCAGACTACCAAAAGATACCTAGTGTTTTGGGAACCAGAATGATATATTGTTTATTTTTAGAACTGATAAACACTTTTTTCCCTATTTTCTAAAAGGAAAGGTTTCCAGGGTTCTTCCTTCCACCCTCTTTCATTTACCACAGGTCTCCTAGGGGCTGAATGAAAAAGAGGTCAGCAAAAAGTCCTACTTTGTTTTCCTGGAACAGATAAGAATCTCCTTAGAACTCAGCCCCTCTGACAGCTGAATGGAAATATGTCCACCTTTTTCTTTGTTTGCTTTTTACCCTAGAAATGCTTGGTAAATGAAACTCCCGTCCTTCCAGCAAGACTTTTGGCTGTTTTCTGCTGAACCATAGACCTGCATTTCAGTCCCATAAATTTCCACACTGACAGTTTCCAGCTATCTCCTGACCCAGCCACCCGCTATGACATTGGGCATTGTGGATTCCTCTGTGCTACTGCAGGTTCTGACTGCTTCTGCTTTAGGATCCTAAGAACACTATTTTCATTGATTATAAGTACTTCTGCCAAAGAAACTCAGGTACAGCTCCAAGAGGAAAAATAAACAGTTTGATAAAAGCTGTTTTTCACAATGGCGAGTTTAGTTGCTTTCAGGGTAGCACTGGGCTATAAGTTTTGTTTGTCATTATTAGGTAGAGTAGAGGGAAGGATGGAAAAAAGCTGTGGGAAGTTACAATGAGATTTCTAAAGAAATGATAGAATGAGCACAGGGCTTGCTGGCATATATAGATATCTTAGTGGAGAATAAGGAAAAAAAAGGCAGATTCTGAAAAAAGGTGAAAAGTGAAATAGGAAAGGACTGAATCTGTGAAGACTGCAGAATTGTGAAGAAACTTGTACTCTCAGATTCATAACATACCATACCATACCATACCACTCAGATTGGATAAATTCCACAAATGACTATCACATTTACATATTTTGGTCACTTGGAAGGTTTTCCAAATAAATTTCTGGAAAATTTATTTTTCTTAAATTTTTTTAATGTCTTAAGTGGTCCACACATTTCCATCTCACTCTTAGATCTTCCCTGATACACAGAAGTGTGGTTTTAGACTGAGTAAGAGAGGTATAATCAACACTTAGCTATGTGTGTTTATATCTTATTGGCTGTGAAATGTGCAACCTGGCAATATTTTGTTTATTCTTGTTTAAAAAATGTGATATGACCCAGAATTCTAAAAAGTCTTGGATGAAGTGCAAGGCAGAAAGTAGACAATTTCTTCATGCGGTACCTTTAAACAAAACAAAACAAACAAATAATATCAAACTAAAAAAAAAGGTTAATAAAAAGAAAGATAACTCTTATTTAAGAATTTTGTGAGTAATCTAAAAATTTTGTACCTTCATAAAGTGGTTTGAGATTTCAGTTGTTTTATTCCCAAAGTGAGGTGGAGTAGTCTTTTCAACTTTGAATTTTTGACTTACAACAAAAATCAATTATTAACAAACATTCTGCAGATATGATTACTATGTGATCATTCAACACAATGACTTCTTACCAATGTAAGTAATAATTTTTAAACAAATTATTTTCTAGTTTGACAGGTTTTGTTTAGCTTTCTCAAAAAAAAACAAATCTGAAAGACTAGCTAGAAGAAATGGAAGAAAAGCACATTTTTTGTTTCTATTTCTCTGTTTAATCCTTTTTCCAAATGTAGACAGATGCCAGAGTTTCTAACCTGATGGATCCTCTTTCATACACTTGCATGCAAACAGCATGCTTTTTTAGTTGCTTTATCTCAGTGCTCATTCAGAGGTAACCATGGATTATTAATCAGTGCTCTATAGCTGGAATTAATTTGTCTGACAGTGAAGACCCCTCCAGAGGAGCTCTCCTCTCAAGGACCTGTGTTTTGAGACGAATGAAGGAAATGTAAAAACCCCTAACTCAAAACCAGAACTCCTTCATTGAACTTTGCCTCTCATTAAATGCTTTGGTTTTCCTTTAAATTTCTATTCAACGTGTATGAAACATGGCTTGTCATTCTGACTACACTAGCATAATGAAGCATCATGACTCTCCTGCATTTTAGAAGGTTGTACTAACAGCTAATTCATGCAAAAGTGCTTGAAATCTTGTTAAAAGATTAAAATTTTTACTGTCATGAAGGACAAGGTGGAGGAGGTCTTTAAAAGTAAGGAGGAAAGAAAGACTGACCTAAGGGTGAATGAAAAGGTACATATTTTGAGTGTTTCTCTGTCAAAAACAAATGATGCCTACATTTGAGGAATAAGTAACTATTGTGCTGCATCCTATACAAACTTAGAAAAGCAGTGACTCCTATTTTGGATTGCTTATGATCTGAAACAGAATTCTAAGGACTAATTCAGGACAGCATTATAGGACAACCACAGTTCTGCAGCTCCCTCTGTGCTAGGAAAGCCCACATGAAATGGAGGTCATTACACTGTTGGTTTACTACTTTTATGGTCTACAGAAGCTTAGCAAACTTTGAAAAAATAGATACAGGGGAGATTTTTTGCTTAGCAGCTCACTAGAAAATGCAGAAATAAGAGATAATGTAATGAAATGTGAACATTCGAATCTCTTCCTTACAGAAATTGCTAATGAAGTGGAAGATTTGCATTAATTTGGCTATACATTTTTTAATTCAGAGAGAGACGTTTCCCATTTCTGACACCAATTTAAATTTTAAGTTCCTCCTGGAATATTATCTTCACTTTTGATCTGTTCAACAATGGAGAGTAGTGAAAATGACTAAGTAGAAGAGAATCCATAGTTTATTTTTTTTCTCTTTCCTTTGCTACATAATCTTACATTAGTGAAGGATTTAAAAAAGAAGGAAGGTATGTAATATATACTAGAATATATACTCTTTCTGGTAATTTTCCTACATGCAGTATTATTTATGATAACCGCTCATCTCTTGCATGAAACCTTTTCAGATGCATTTTGAAAGAGTAATTTTACAGAATCTGGAAAATTTTTCTTAACTGTCATACAAAAATATTTTCAAAGGATACTGTGTAATTAAGCATGAACTCCCCTGCCTGAGTAGCAAACCTAAACCAAACTGTGTTTTTCCAGGTGTTTCTCCAAGAACTTTAGAATATTTCCAAGAGTACCCCTTACAGCTAACTTTTCACTGATTGCTATGGAGTTTCCTGGTTTTCATCTTCTTTCTCCTTTTTCTTTTAATCATAGCTATGTTCTAGAAAATCCTCTCCTTTTCAGATGTTTGTGCTAAAAATAATGTTGGAATTTTATGTACAAACCTGAGATAGGGCCAAATTCAGAGACAAATTAGGAAAGATTTAAGAAGATATTTTGTCCACTTCAGCATGCCAATTAGAGGATTTTTTTTTTGCATTTTTCTTCTGCAGATTTGCCTATAATGACAGTAACCCATTAACATGAAATTTACACCTTCTTAAATGTTTTCTGATTTAGACCTTTGAGTTTGAGTCAAGAATTGTGCATAAAATTTATATCACAAAAAGTCAATATTTAGTGGGCCAAGCTAAAATGGGGAGGAGGGGGTAAGTGAAAGTGGACTTGATTGATTATATTATTCACTCATTTAATAGCTGCACTCAGTGATCATTTCTGAACCACTTTTTTTTTCTTCTCTTTAAATTGGATCTATTTTCAAGTGAAACTTAAAGAAATCTGAAGTAGAACAATTAATGTAAATAGTGGGTGAAAGAAAAGTATCATTTGCAGCAGACTAGATTAACTTCTGAATTTCCTTTACAGCTACATGTAGTTAGATATAGAAAAGGCCTGCTGAATGGCACTATTCAGTGTCATTCAATGCAAGACTGGTCCCTGCAGTACTATAAGAAATATCATCACTGAGCAGGAATAGATTTCATGGGGTTTTGACAGATTTTAAATTCTAAATAATCCCTGATTCATTACTGACTTTTTCTGAAAACTGTGCATTCCACCCCCCAACCCCCAAAAATCAAATTCTTAGGTCAGCTAACCTTTGCTTAGCATTATGTCTTTTATTACTGTATTTTCATTTCCTGCTTTGACCAGACTTCAAGATGTCTCATATCTTTCTTCCCTTTTGAATGCCCTTTTAGGAATACTTTTTCTTATTAATCAGGTTAAAATTTTCAGTTCAACACTCCCAGTAAGTCCTTATTAGAAGTTCTTCAGAACTTTTTCACTCTAAATAATCAAGGACAAGATCTACATCCTAAGCTTCAGGCCTGCCAAACTGATTGTGGTGGGACTGCACTTGGCTGTAGAGGTTTTCCCACCTGGATGTTTGTGGGTAATAAAGATATTAGATTGATAACATGAAAATCAGTTAGTTGCAGAAAACTGGCAGATACATTTACCTTTTCAGAACTTCCCAGATTTAAACAATCTGTCATTGTTTTGTGGTAATCATTTAATGTCATTTTACCCTTTGCCATTAATTGAGGAAAGAGAATTAAAAAATGGTTAAAAAAATTTCTGTAAGGAGAAAGAATGGATAAGAAAAACAAACATTCCTGCATGGACCATTTAGCGTAAGTGGTGTGAAGTTGTTTTGAATTATACAAGGCTGAATCTGTTGCAGGGTACTGAACATGAAAATTCCCTTAATGACTCAAATGCCCAAGAGCTAAAATAGTAGATTTCCCAGAACAGTGAAGGAAATCTTTTAGTTGATCTAATATGTAGTTTTTCCTCAAATGGCCAGAATATAAAGAATTTTCATAGGATAATAATGAGCAAAATATGTGAATAACTCTGGTGATAAAAACAAAAGTGTTAGAGGTAACATTACACTACACAGCATTTTGCCCTTTGTTAGATAATGGATTTTAAGATAAAAATACAGAATTAAATGTCATGGACAATATAACATACAGGGAAGTTTTCACAAAAAACAGATATTGCGTTAAATGTGCAGTATTAGGAATAGGACTTATCATGACGTACTAATTTATTGTTGAGTATTTCAGTAGAAAGCACCATATTTACCTGAGCCTTTGCAGTGTGGAAAAAAAAAAGGCAAATTTGATTAAATATTATTTAGGAAAAACCCCCACAGCTTTAGTAGTTTCACAACAGAATATTTTAATTTATAAATTTGTTTCAAATAGAATAAATGACAGATTGTATCTTTTGATGTTTGCATAGTTTATACTACAAAGTTTAAGGTCTGAAAAAAACCTTCTGTTTTATTGAAATGAGCAATTAATTGTTTTTGTGGTTGCACATGACTGTGAGAAGTTATTAAAGCTTTTATTTTCCATAAAAGGTAAAAACATGAGCAGGCAAAGAGCCAGAGCATCTAGAATGGGAATTGTGGTCTGGATGTAAATATTGCCTTAAAAGGTACATATTTGATTCTTAAATATCATGCTGATATACAACATTACCTCCAATATTGTTCTAAGATTTGTGATGTAATTTCATCATATGTAGTGTTCTGTCACTATGCTGCTGTACTACTTTGTCCTCTTTCTTAAGTTATGCACAGTGAACACTGAAAATTCAGAATCAGTTGTTCTCCCAGGAAATACATAATATGTACAGTGTGCTGCTCGTGTTTCAAAAAATTGCAGCAATTTGGATTTCACCGCATACTAAACCATTTAGAACTTCTGTTTCTCTTTGGTTGCATAGATTCTAAATAATTTGCTTCCTGCTAGGTGATCTATTTTACATTTTTTCCCTTAGATTTTTCACACAGGTTTGGAAGTAGAAATCATACTTTGTTATTCTCCAGTGTTTGTCATTAGTTTATCTTCATACAAGACAAGCTATTGTAGTAGAGAGATATCCAGACTAAACTGAAATATCTTAGTCAGGGTAACAGAACAAGATGGAAGATTGGGAAGGCATGAGCTTCCTATGGGCTTGCTTTTCAGACACTCAGAGTTTGCCTTGGTATAGATAATTTCTTTTTCATTCATTTCTTTGATATGAGAAAAGCCTTGCTGTTCCACTTTAAAGAAAAATATAAAAAATTGCTGCTTCTTGTAATTGTTTTGTGATTGCAATTACAAATTGTAATAATTTTTAGTGGTTATAAGTTATTAGCCCAGCTTGAGCACATATATTTTGTTAGTCAGTTTCTTCAGTCTTGAAGATAGAAGTCCAAATCTTTTAGCCCCGCTTTCTTGCAGAAGCCTACTCAAAATTAATAGATAGGCACTTCGGTAACTAAGAAATAATATTGCTGACAAAGAAGCAGGCAGGAGCCCTGTTTCTCCATCAGTCACAGTTTGAAGATCTACTTCAAAAGCACTATAATACAAGAGCACTTTGTGGCATAGTCCAAAGGAGGAAGCAAAGGTGGGTCAGAGCTATGTCTCCTCTTAGCTTGTGAGTGGCTACATCCATGTATTAGCACAATTTTACAATATTCCTGGAAGAAAGTTGAGGAGGGTCAATTGCCCAAAGATCATTTTCATGTCAAAGCAACAGCTTACTTCCTGCTTGGTGTTAGTCAAGAACAATAAGTTGCACAGATCTATTCCACCTAGCTTCTTCTCTATCAGTTGTGCATGCAAACATATGTACTGTCATGGAGGCAATGCTTCACACTAAAAGGTACACACTTGGTTACCAAAGGAAGAAGGACAAAGTTTTCACCGTATAAAGAAATTGTTAGTTAAGAAATTAAGAATAGTAGATTTTGAATGGTCAGACAAATTCATAGGTTGGAAGACAACTAAGATTATCTCCTGCATGAGTTAGAATTAACTACATTTTGGGAACTGCTTGAAACCTCAGTTATGCACATCTTCCTTCAAACTGTCCTAAGGGGAAAAGGGTGCATGCACACAAGCGCGCACACACACACACACACACACACACACACACACAGAGGTATTAAATAGGCTAGTTTGAGAGAGGTGTTTTAGGGGAGAAAAAGTGATAACCAACTTTTTTTCACTGGTGTTAACCTAAAGAGCATACTGACACACTGCCAAGCATTGAAGAGGGCATATTTGGAAGCTGAAGGCTCCCAGAAGGGGTTTGGGCTTGCCCACATTGGTCCACTTTTAATTGTTCTGATGTTTATTTCTACTTTTTGTCAAATCTGTTAATGCGATGACAGGTCATCATTAGTTCTGCCTGGTTAGAGTTTATGTATCTGGTTAGTGCTTATGTATTAAGCGTTGGTGATGGAGAAAGAATATGCATATTCTCAGAAGCTGTCCAATTAATCACTGCTATTGACATGTTGTACTGTGCAGCCTGCGATCAGTTTTGACATATCTTCAGCTACAGCCACAAGGGGCTGATGTGTCTTATTTGTCTCCCAGTCCAACTGATCTTCTCACATAAATTTGCCCTTGCCTATTGGGGCACTGCTATGGTATAGCATCTCCAACTCTACTGCAAGAATATTTACATACTGAAAAGAAAGCTTGACACCAAATCCACAGCAAAAACATTCTGATTGTTTATGATGCATTAAAATACATATTTCCTAAATCACATAGGAGTTTGACATAAATAGCTTGTTCCTGTCCCAAGTAGCAATTATAATATTGTTTTGTAATTGTTTTCCTAAAGTGTATTAAGCAGAGTTGATATTTTGTTGTTATGACAGGTGACCACAGTTATTTAAGTTACAACAGTGTCTACACAGACTGTATTCATCACTCGTAATAAAGAACTAATCTAAAGGGAAAAGGAAAGAAGATGAGAAAAAAACACCTGCTGCAGTTGTACTATCAAGACAGCGGTATAATTCAGCAGTTGTTAGGCTGTTTGGCATACTCTCCCTTTTGGATTAGGGTGTTACATGGTGATATTCTGATTTAGGAATGACAAGAGAAAAATGGGACAGTGATAACCGTAAATTTTTCAAAATATAATCTTCCCAATATTCCACTTCCATCTCACCAGCAGCTCCTCTGACTCAGTTGTGAAGATTCAGTTGCTTGTGTATTAGTCTGTAATGAGCCATCTTTAGAGCAAACAACACCCTCTTTTCCATTTATTTGTTTTTAATTAGACACTTGAAAAAAATAAAGTCATTCTGTGATATGTTAAAAAACAAAACCATAAAAAAAACCACTAAACCAAACCACAAACAACAAGACATCACAAAAGCATCTGAGTTGATACAACTGATGTGGAAGTAGCCACCTGGAAGGGATCTAGAAAAAAGCTGCTAAAGATAAGAGTCATTCACCTTTAAGGCGGAATCTACTTCCAGTAGGAAAGGACACACAAACATGGTCTTTTACTACTTTGAATACAGAAATTCTTACAGAAGGTGTCCCTATTTTGTCTAAGGAAGCTTTCTCAAGGCAACAAAACAAACAAACAAAAAAACCCCACAATACAGTCAAATATTTAAAATAATTGTCCATACTCTTGGTAAGAGGTGGTGGTGCTCTTCACTGTGTTATCTACTTTCATCTCATCTTTTGCTGAGTTCTTATACCCCAAATAATACAGTGACAACTGAAGGGCAGTTCTCCTGGCACTGTGTTTCTTACCAGAAAATAATAGCTAGAAATACGTAGCTTTGTATTTATGTGATTGTAAGTAAGTTAGTAATCACAGAAGCAAGGAGGAGAACTTTTAAACAGTAAAATTAAACACAAAAATTCTGAAGATGTGCAGCAAGTGTTTTTCTGATCTCCCCTTCTTTACAGCCCATCTTATACAGAAATACAAACCTTATTTTACACACACCATGCAGTCATAGAAGTTGCTGCAGCGTATTCCTGCTTCTAGCTAGTTGGAGCCTCAATAAATATTTACTGCCAGGTTTTAGGGCTTTGAGATTTTTTTTTTGGATTAAGGAGTTTGTTTAGTCAGAAATTCAGTAAGTGAAATATTAAAAATGAAGCACTGCAGGAAACTGGAAGAAAGAAAAGAGCAGAAAAAGAACAAAAAAACCAGCAACAACTGATCCAAGTGTTAAGAAAAAAAGAGGGTTGGGTTTTTTTAACTTCAATCTCTCTGATGTCTGTTTGTAATAGATGATGTGGAAGTGAACATCAGAGTAAATCTTAAACTCTGAATACCAAAGATGTTTGTAATGTCAGACAATATTTCTGTTCCTCTTTGTTTTTCTCCCCATTTTTCTATTGGAATAAGTGGCCCCAAGAACTGCTGAAAGCTGCAGTGCAGTCAGGTTCCTGAAGAGCAGCTGAAATGTTGGGCCTTTGGCAAAGACTTTACTTCATTTATGCATGTAAAATTCCTAGAGGTGTGACTGTAGTTAACCTTTTATATATGCTGTGGGAGCCGACACAAAACTGTCAAGGCCCACGAAGTCCTCAGCAAAAATGTGATTTGCACAACATCTAAGCAGGTCCAGATCAGTGGATATATTTATAAATGATGAACAGATCTACAGCAGGTTAACTGTTACCCACGATTCCAGACATATTTCAGGTGTAACCCAGGTATCTATTTCCAGTTATGGCATAGAAACTTAAAACTTTTAACAGACCAACAAGTCACCAAAGCTGCAACGAAGGAAACTGCAACGATGTGAGCTTTCAGCATGGGTGATAACTCATACTGTGTATCCTTTCTTTCTGTTACAACTTTCCCTTAACATGGCCTTTTCCCTTAAAACTTATGTTATCTCCCCACTCCTTTCCTGAAGGAGCTGTTCACTTTTGAAGCGCCAGACACTTGTTACTCAAATCTCAGAAAGTCTGATTTTGCCAAGATTTTGGTGAGAATAAGTCCCTCAGTTCATGTGTAACACAGCCATTCAGGACAGGGGAAGCTCTGTCAGCAGGAACGTCCCATTCTTTTGAATAAGATAATTTCTGTGATCTGGTTTACTCAATGGTTCAACAGCAGTCGGGTCAACACAGTAGATGGGCGGCATTTACTGTATCATAGAGGCAAGAAAAATTAACTCTGGATAGGGGTAAAAAGAAATTTCTTGAAACAGTTTTGCTACCAGAAGAAGTGCTAGGATAAGTATGCCCTAAAAGGGTATATCTTAGTGCAGTAACTCAGTCGATTACAATCAGTCATAACTAGCCCGGACACAAAATGTCTAACTCTGTTCAAGCTAATGACTGAAGATAGTATGATTCTTTCGAGGAATAATACACTAGGAGGCTAGTGAAAATGCCAAGCAATGCATGGATTAAATGCAGGTGACACGTATTACTGTAACTTAGGGTCATTCAAAGGTTGTGCTAATTTTATTTTTCCATCATTCTCAAGACCTCAGTCAGAGTCAGAGTAAAAGCTTGTGGCCTCACGTATTACCTTAAACCAGAGCTTAATGTCTGCCACCTGCTGCTTTTGTGCTTTAAAATCCTCTGAAATATTACATCACAGAAATGTGAAATATCCTCCCTTTGTTCTAATTTGAAAAGAAGTGTAGATCTCTAATACACTACTTAATTACATACTGAGGATCTCAATCCTGCCCTTTGAATAAAAAATGCTTTTAGATCTTTGGTGAAGGGAAATAGAATCTATGTTGTATTTTGACCTCTCTTTCACACATCCGTATTTGCAGATCTAGCATGAGAGGATTTGAGACTCAGCTCTTCTGTCACAACAGGATTATAGTGATATTTTTGTACTGTCAGTTCTTAACTCATGGTGCATAAAGTTCAGAATATCAGCTACCATGTTTGTGTTGTGATGAAACAGTCAATGTTTTTTTCTGATTTTGCACATTGGTGGGCTCTAAGTTGGCAAATGGAGATAAAGACACTGAAGTTCAGGAATGCCCAGATATGAAAGTTAGATTTATTGAGTATGAATATAATACTCCAAGGGAGACATCCACACAGCATAAAGCAGCTTAAGGCCCTGAAGCATTGCCTAGGCTAGCATTTCTGTTTATTGACATGTTAAATTTCACTAGATGAGTAACATACCTGAATGAAATAGTAACATTTCTGATATTTTACCCAACTTGAAATTATTCTGTATATTAATTCATAGTACTATACAGTTTTCTATGTCTCTTCCGTGTGTGTTATATTTTCTAAGTCAAACATAGGAAAATACCATAGAACACAGCAAGTAGGAAATTACAAAGAGGTTTAAGATTTTTAATAACCTTCACTGAATTCATCCTATGTGGAATCTGGATTATAATGTCTGGTCTTAGTACAGTGAGGCTATTCTTTTGTCTCAGAATGGTTTTTCAAAGTGTGATTAATTAATTTTCATAGATATCTGTTCCTTATCTCTATCTAACTTTTACACAGGGCTTAAAATTAATGTGTTTGTTGAAGAGATTAATTTCATAGAAGTGCACAGACTGACAGGAGTACTGAAATTCAGAATGCATGAGAATTTTTTTCTCATTCTGTCCTCATAAAGCTGTAGTTTGTGACCTCCATGAGGACTGAATTTTTTTCTGCAGAAAAAAATCAAACAAACCAAACCTTTTATTTCAACAAATAGCTGCTTTTGTCATTAGCATTTTTTTTTCTTTCTTCTTTTATTTTCTTCTTTTTTGGGGGGTCTCCTGCAAGGTACATTCTCTTCTGTGGGAGTGTTACAGATGACAACACCAAGCAGTTCATATGTTCTCATCTCTTTCTTATAAATGAAGTGTCTCATAATCCAAAACAAACAGTTTATCATTGTAAGAGTAATTGCTTCCATCCGCTGCAAGGCAAACAGTCTTGTTCTCCTAATCATCCACTAGATTTTCTGTTGCTTGCAAAGCCAAAAGATTATTGAATAATTGTGCCTACTTTCTGTGCAACTAATGGGAAACTTAGCTACTGTACCCAGCTGTTTGTCTGGATCTGTACACTCTTACAGTGTCCACCATTCCTCCTTCAACTAACAGTGGCCACATATACATATATATATATACATGCACGTATAAACATATATGTACAGGCACAGGCAAAATGCGTTGTTATTCTGAGAATTGTTATATAAATAGTAGTGTTCTTTTGATTTTTACATAAATATATACATGTAGAAGTTTAAATATTATTTTATATATACATGATATATGTAATCAACAAAATAAAAGTACATTTTTATGTAACAATCAGAAAAATAATTTTATGTATATAGGCATAATTATCTATATGGATGCATATAATAACAATGCTTTTTGTTATCCCCCATACAGATTTTACCAGATAATTCTAAAATAACATTATGCTCTGTAAAAGTCTTATACATAATATATTGAACATTTATATTTCTTTTAATATTGTATATATGTTGTTGGCACAGAATATTCACATTGATCCTTTTAGTTACTAGGTGACAGTGGAGTGCAGCCTTTGGAAAATAAAATCTAGAATATTTTTTAGAGATATATTTTAAGTCTTACCTTCTGTATAATAAAGAAGCATAGATTTAAAAAAGGCAGGTCCTGCTTGACTAACTTGATCTCCTTCTATGACAATATGACCCACTTTGTGGATGAGGGAAAGGCTGTGGAAGTTGTTTACCTGGTCTCCAGTAAAGTCTTTGACACCATTTCCCACACTATTCTCCTGGAGAAACTGGCTACTCATGGCTTGGATGGTGATATTCTTTTCTGAGTAAAAACCTGGCTGTATGGTTGAGACCAAATATTTGTGGTGAATGGAGTTAAATCCAGTTGGTGGCCGGTCATGAGTGGTGTTCCCCAGGGCTCATTACTGGCGCCAGTTCTGTTTAATATCTTTACCAATGACCTGGATGAGAGGATCAAGTGCATCCTCAGTAAGTTTGCAGACAACACCACATTGGGCAAGAGTGTTGATCTGCTTGAAGATAGGAAAGCTCTGCAGAGGGATCTGAACAGGTTGGATTGATGGGCCAAGACCAATTGTATGAGATTCAACAAGGCCAAGTACCGGGTCCTGCTCTTGGGTCACAACAACCCCATGAAACACTACAGGCTTGTGGAAGAGTGGATGGAAAGCTGCCTGGTGGAAAAGGACCTCTGGTGTTGGTTAACAGCCAGCTGAATATGAGCCCACAGTGTGCCCAGGTGGCCAAGAAGGCCAATAGAATCCTGGCTTGTATAAGAAATAGTGTGGCCAGCAGAACTAGGGAAGTGATCGTCCCCCACACTCGACATTGGTGAGGCCACATCTGGAATACTGTATTCCATTTTGGACCCCTCACTACAAGACATTGTGGTACTGGAGCTTTTCCAAAGAAGGCCAATGAAGCTGGTGAAGGGTCTAGAGCACATGTCTTATGAGCAGCGGATGAGGGAACTGGGATTGTTTAGCCTGGAGAAAAGGAGACTCGGGGCAGACCTTATCATGCTCTACAACTACCTGGAAGGAGGCTGGAGGGAAGTGGGTGTCCATCCCTTCTCCCAAGGAGGAAGTGATAGGACATGAGGAAATGGCCTCAAGTTGCGCCAAGGAGGTTTAGATGGAAAAATTTCTTCACTGCAAGTGTTATCAAGCACTGGAACAGGCTTCTGAGGGAAGTGGTTGAGTTGAAATCCCTGGAGGTATTTTAAAAGACACCTACGCATAGTGCTTAGGGACATGGTTTAATGGTGGACTTGGCATTGTTAGGTTAATGGTTGGAGTCAATGCTCTTAAGGGTCTTTTCCAACCTAAATGACTATATGATTCTATGACATCAGCCACAGAGGAACTGTCTGGGCTATGACATCATGATCTAATCCTGATCCCCACGCCACTCTGTGCCATGCAAATCTTGATCAATAATTTCCAATTTTTCCATTTTGATTCTACCTTTTCTGGGTGTTTTTTACAGTAGTAAGAACCATGCACGGTCACTTTTTGCATGAAGAGCTTTGGCCTGAAACAATATTCATATAGGATTTATTCATCCAACATTGCCCTAGCCTAAGGACCATTGCTTCTCCAAATGAAGGACAAATTTGATGTGCAACTTCCAAAGGGTAGTCCCACCTAGTACTTACTGATTTTTAAAGAAATACAGTTTTAGCAAAAACTTCAGATTTTAAAAATACAGTAAATTTTGCCCTTTCTTCTTGTCCTTCTTTACACCGTCTCCTATATCTTTTCTTCTTCTATATTTTTCTGTCACACTTAAAATGCAGACCTTGTCCTTGCTACTTCTGAAATCAGTGTAAAACCACAAATTAAGTATTCTCATGCTTTTCTGATAAATTTCCAGAACAAAACAAAACGGACAGATCTTATAATAAAACCTGTCCTACTTAGTTTCAAAACATGGATAGATAGGAGCTCAAGTTGAAGAAAAGAACAGATGAAAGTACAGTTCCTGGTAAATAAAGTGTAGCATCAACAGAAGCTCCTTCTTCCCCATGTGTCGGTTCACAAGAAATTATTTAAGGTGACAATCAGACTCACATTCTATAAGATCTGTATGTGGCTTTTGCCTCCTTTAAGCAAGAAGAGGATGTATGTCTGGGTGGCACCATGTTTCTTTGACCCTTCCTCACTCTAGCCAGCAATCAAACTGGCCCTTACAGAGGGAAAAATAATATAAGTGTGAAAAGGATGAGCCAAGTATAGAGCAATGATGTGTTTTATTTTGTTTGTTTCTTTTTAGTCTACAAAAAAGATAGCTGGAAAATTTTGTACTGCTTGAGACTTCCAAAGTTCAATTAAAATAAAAAAAAAAGGAGAATTTAGAAAAGTTTAAGATATGTCTTGGGACATCTTTCTGAAAGGTTTGATGCTACAATAGCACCATGGGGTGACAGTCAGAATCAGTTTCCAATAGCTTATTCATCTGTATGAGTAACTTTTCCTCTACAATATACTACTTAAGAATTAGGAATTTGGTATCTGAGAAATTGTACTTTTCTACCTGTGGCACACATCCACTATTGAGCAGAAGTGAATGAAATTGTAAGATTTTTCATTTTGGTGCATAGTGACTTGAGATTTTATTTGTCTCCAAATGAAAGGTTTCTAAAGCTGATTTGCTGAAAAGGCCAGCTGCTAGTGCTATTACAATAAAAGGGCTAGAAAGAGAGTAATGTTGATTCACTTCCTGAAATACTAATTCAAGTATTTCTGTTCAGGGGAAATATCTAATGTTCTGATATAGGAAGGAAAGTCAATAAGACTAACAAAGGCAGCAGCAGCAAAATGACAAAAGAAGTAGTATATCTTTAAATTATTGCTGCAAACACAAACCAACAATTATTCCGTGAATCCTGGTTATAGTTAACAGAAAAAAACTGTAAAAAAATTTCAGTCTCACATGTTGTCGCGGTTTAAGCCCAGTCAGTAACAAAGTGCCACACAGCCACTCGTTCACTCCCCGTTGCCCCGGCCATGGTCAGATGAAGAGAAAATATTAAGGCAGGCTCGTGGGTCAAGATAACGACTGGGAGGGATCACTCACCACTTATGGTCATGGGCAAAAGACAGGCTCAACTTGGGGAAAAACAAAATCAATTTAATTGACTACAAATCAAATCAAAACAGGAGGATGAGAAATAAACCCAAACCTTACAACACCTCCGCCCCACCCCTCCCTTCTTCCTGGGCTCAACTCCACTCCCAGTTTTCTCTACCTCCTCCCCCGAATGAGGGTGGGGGTCAGTCCATCACACCTTGTCTCTGCTGCTCCTTCCTCCTCAGGGGGAGGCCTCTTCACTCTTCCCATGCTTCAGTGTGGGATCCATCCCACGGGAGACAGTCCTCCATGAACTTCTCCAACGTGAGCCCTTTCCATGCGTGGCAGATCCTCACAAAATTCCCTGGTGTGGGTCCTTTCTGCAGGCCAATCTTCAGTCACAGACTGCTCCAGCGTGGGCTTTCCCACGGAGTCACGGCCATCTTGGGGGGCATCTGCTCCCCTGCTCCCCTCCCTGGGCTGGGGGGGGACAGCCTGTCATCTCACCACGGGCTGCAGGGGCATCCCTCCTCCGGCACACTTCCTCCCCTCCTTCCTCACTGACCTCGCTGTCTGCAGAGGGGTTCCTCTCACATCCCACTCCCCTACTCACTGGAGGTTCCCCTTCATACATCTGTTCTCCCAGAGGTGCTACCACCGTCACTGATGGGCTTGGTCTGGGCCAGCGGTAGGTCTTAGTTGGAGCTGGGGAAGCTTCTAGCAGCTCTTCTTACAAGAGCTAGCCCTGTGACCCCTTCCGCCCTACCAAAAAAACCCAAAACACTGCACCACACAAACCCATAACACATCTTTAAAAGATAAATTTATCAATGGGTTTAGTCTTTTTGAGCTATTCTTGGGTAGTTCAATCTTAGCTGAAAAATTAGTCATGTTTGTGACAGCTACTGAAAAGCCATGCACTGATTTATTAATTCCATCCTACTATAATATCTCATTTGATTCAATTATATTTTTTAGCTTATTAAAATACCATTTCCAGATGCTTTAGAGACAATGCAACTACTGTTGAAAGTCTGGAGAAACAGTTGACATATAACTGTCATTATATGACAGTAAAACCATAGTTGGTCTTAACTATGTTGTTCTACAGTCATTCCCCCAGTAGGTATAAGACCTTTTAAGGGATCTAGTGACCTTGTTATTTAGATTTGTCCTAGTGATGTTTGCTAAGTGTATACATGAAACTTGAGTATTTGGCCTTTTATGACAAATTCTGATGATAAGGCTAAAAGAATGCCATGATTTGGGCTTCTGAATGTTGGCGAAATTGTGAGCCTCGAGAGTGTTAGTAATAGACACTGTCCTTACTCCTTCTAATGAGGTATCTTTAAAACTGATTTTTTTTTCCCTACAGATCTGCTGTATGTGGAATTAGACTTCAGCATAAGAAAACACTGCAAAATAAAAATGCAGATTCAGGAGTATACTTTAACATATGAAAATCACCACTTCATGTCCCAAAAGGAAGAATACTGTTCTAGAAGTAATTTGTTAGAACTTTTTCTGGTCTCTGTGAAATAGTCACACCAAAATGAAAACATTTGCTCTATTAACTAGAGAGGAGCCAAAATTTCACCCATCATTTTTATTCTTAGGAAAAAACTTCCCTGTGGTCTCTCTAAGTGTTGTCACAAGTGAAATTTCCTATATTTATTATTCTAATCTAGAAATAAAACAATACTCTCATTAATTCATCTTATTTCTGGTTATGAATTAGTTTTGTCTGTAAATGGGGACAAAATTAGTCTTTTAATATTCTTTTACTCAAATTTATAATTGGTTGCTTCAGCAGTCAGTTAAATATCAACTACTTAATTCTACGTTACTACAGATGAGTTGCCCAGTGGAAGTGAACTTTCACAAACATTAGTACAAAGTACCTTGCAGAAAGAAAGTTTTTTCTCAGAGGAAAGCATTAAAATTGCCAATAACTATAAGG
Organism: Elanus axillaris; assembly: GCA_026212715.1. Lineage (NCBI taxonomy): Eukaryota > Metazoa > Chordata > Aves > Accipitriformes > Accipitridae > Elanus > Elanus axillaris. Next base: position 50,451,234 of record JANZLQ010000079.1, read on the forward strand.
TATCAATGAAATGTAGACTCCTGACTGCTTAACACTACCTCTGAGGTCAACAGAAATGTCAGTTTCACCAAAAAAAATCATTTAACACTAAATAAATATCAACATCTAATTTTGGTTAATGTGAGTTTATTCTTTTTATAAAACTTTTTTTATTTCAAAATGCCATTTTTTGTTTTTTAAAGGCAATGTTTTATTTTTTCACTCATTTTTCAATTTAAAGGAATTTTTCATTTTACTGATTATTTTGAAAATAAAAAAATATATAAATGAAAACACTTCATTCTACTAAAGACATTTTTTCAACAGTTAGAAACTGTGAATGAATAGAAAATTTCAAAACTACCCACTCAATCCATGTGTGTTCATTTTCATAAAATAACCCCCTTTTGTAATGAGAGATTTGTTAAGTTTACACAGTTTGAAAAAGGTCAGGCTTTTTTAAGTGGGTCAAAGCTGTGTACCTCTAATTTTTGGGGTGGGATGAGATTTTTATCAACTGGGAAGTGCATTCAATACTACTTAAATTTATTTCCTTCATGAAACATTGTATCTGATCAAGAATACAATAGCCACCAACTTTATAAAGATATACATAACATTTATGAATGTACTGCACTAGTACCTGGCATTTGGTAATTCCACACTCTTGCTCACATACTCAAAATTTAATAGTCTTTAAATAACTCATGGTTATATAGCATTTGTGACAAATAACATATTGAGTTCAGGTATTGATTATATTTTAAAGGGATCAGTGTCAGTGGGACTAATATCTTACATGGTTCCTGACTAAAAGTGTCTTTCCTCCTTTATACAGCTTTATTTTTTATACTCCTTTTTACCCTAGAAAGAAAAGGAGACTATAAAGCCAGAAACTATTGTGTTGTGCTACCCCAGTATACTTGTATGTAAGTTTATGACAAAGCATCTTGGTTCTTCTCATCTTCTCCAAGCTAGTGCCAGCCAGCATCTCGAACATCTAGGGCCAGAGACATCATCTGCCTTGCTCTCCTCCTTGTATAGACATGACAGCAGGCCTAATTTCACCCTTATATTAAAATTATTCAGCCAACTGTCTCATTAAGAGGTCACCATTTTCTGGAATAATAGTGGCTTATCAAACCTCAGTGAACAAATAATTTTCAGCCATTCTTTCTTTCTGGAAAGAATATTTTATGCATGTAGCATATACTTCACATGATCAAATAAAACTGAAGTCTTCAAGTAAAAATTGAACTGTTATGTACAGTCAGCAGAAACACAAGACCTTAGTTAATGCAATGTCACATGAATTTATTCTGAGAATCTATTTGAAATTATCACTTTGCCTGTCTAAAGGTGAGAAAGTTATAGGTGTATTATGGCATATTTATACCACCAGTTATATCTGTCTGCTAGAATTTTCAGCATCAGAGCTAACACTCAAGCCAGTCGAACACAGTGGAGGAGAAATAGTAGTATCTCTATGTCTTTGAAAGTTGCTTAAATTTCACCTTGTGCTAATCTTAAGAAAATGATCTGCTACATTACCCAAATATTGTTACTCTTTTCCTTTTTTAAAGCCATGAAATGTGAAATGTATTACTTAATAAAGCAGAGGCAAAGCTTTGTATTTGTATTAATATAGATTACTTATGTGAAATGAAAATGAAGAACATAAATCAAAATAGCTTATTACAAGTTCTTTGTTTTACAATAATTTATCAGTTTTAATTCTATTTCCAACTATTTTATACCTAGCTTATATCACTTATCTTTTTACTTAATTTCTGAATTTTTGGTATGTGTTCCTCAATTTTGTACAAGTTAAAGAAGCACTTCTAAATTAGTGTATTTCCTTCTCTTCTCCATGATAGCAGGCATAAACAGGCAAAGACATTCCCTAGGACCCCTAGTGAACATGCTGTCACAAGAAAATGATTTAAATAGCTACGTAATTTCCTATTTTTTACTAAGTAAAAGAAAACCACCACCACCACAAAAAAAAAAAAAAACAAAAAAAAACAAAACCAAAAAAAAACCCCTGAACACAAGATTTCTAAAATCTCCTAGGAAAAGATAGGTGGAGAAGGCTTGACAATCTCTGCAAAAACATTAATGTTGCTGTTTGTTGCAGACAAAATTTCTGCATTATAAGAAGTACCTAATGGGAAAATAAGAATTCAAAAACTTTTCTGCTTTTTAAAAATATATATATGAAATATTTTTTTATATAATGTGTATATAGATGTATAGGTACATATATCTATGTGTTTTAATTCTCATTTGCTCTCTCTCTTAATGACTTTAATAATTTATGTAATACACAGTTGGTCTTGTGTCAGATTTCCACACATGAATGAGCTTCATACAGTAACACATGACTACATCTATTATTTTATCAAGGGAAACTCACTTCTCTAGCAAAGACTTGGAATACAGTTTTCAGTATGTTTTAGTCAGTTAGTCAGGCTTGATATACATGCCTCTGTGTGTTTAATTTATGGTGTTTCCCATATTTATGTGTGTGAGGACCAGGTGCAAAAGCAAAATACTGAGCTATCTATTTTTTTAAGTAAGTATTTTGGGATGGCTTAATACCATTGAATTTGTTTTAAATACTTGTTACAATTCAGATTACAAGAATCCTCTTCTTATGTATATTTACTTCCTAATTCTAACCTATTAAAGTGGTTCTTGCTATAGAAATTTCATTTAAATTAGTGATTTCTGTTTAATAAAAAAAAAAAAAGAAAAAGAAAATTGACCTGTATTGCTTTACTTTATATCACTTAGGCAACATGGCTTGAACATTGAAACACAAGGTGTTAGCACCTATTTTAAATAACATATGCTAACTGTGAAAGAAGCCAAGGAATTTTAAATCTTATGATATAATGTAAAACTGTTGCAGAAGGAAAAAAATGGATAGAGAATGAATTTTACATGAAGATCTTAACAATAATTAATTTAGAAATAAATTTTCTAGGTTTGGATTGTCTGTGCTTTTGGAGAGAAAGTGGTTGCCCATAGCATGCAGTATAGACAGTGACTAATGGCATTCCTATCTTTACAGGAGAGCTCTGCAACTTTAGATTTATTATTTGAATGCATCACTGTGTGATTCTTAAATAAATCGAGACACATTAGTCTGGAAATATTCCCACATTACTTCTGTGAGGTATGTGTCATAGTTCTGGGTTTCAACTTTTCCACTTCTACAAAGACGTGTTGTATTTAAAAAAATGAAATTATAATTAATATTGTGTATTATTTAAAGATGAATATAAAAAATAACTATATATTCACCACTGGGAGTAAGAGCTAGACACCAAATAAATTTTCTTATTATGAAATTTTTTTGGAAATCTTTCTCAAGATCTTCTTTTTCTGCCTAACTATTCCCATAATTACAAGTACAATGTGGTAGATGCAGAAAGTATGAAAAACGAGCCCTACATGGAAACTATGAATGTGTATTCATCAGATCCATTAATCAGACAGTTCAAGATATAGAACAGTTTTCTTCTGGATTGGGAAATTGAAGGTGTTCACATAGAGATTCAGAGATCCAAATAAGGGAAAGGAAGAGAATGATCAAAGTGTAGAACCTCCATTTTAAAACGTATTAAGCCTTAAAATTTTGAATAAGAGAAAGTCTGATGTTTTTGTTTTGTCTGCTTGAGAGATTATCTGAATTAAGACCTCTGTAAGTGAACAAATTTTATGAAACCAGTTACAGAATTTACATTAATCGACTCAAAAGCTATGATAGAAAAATACCTGGTGAACTCACTGATGAAAAAGTATGGGGAAAAAAGAGTAACAAGATTTTTGGAAAGGCTTCTGTGTTTTCTTAAGATTTCTTCTCATTTAGTGTTCCTATGGTGGACGTTATTTTTTTTATTTGTCCCCCCGCCCCCCAAGTAGTGTCCTTAGCTAGAAAACTTCAGATCACAATATAAAAAATCATTTGATTAAAAAATTATCTGTATTCTGTTCATTGGATTAGATGCTAAACCAAAGCTGTTAATTGCATTCATTTTTAGTCCTGAAATTTGCCCTCTGTATTTTATATACCTATCCCAGAGTATACCAAAAACCTATGAATACGAAAAATCATGCTCACCTTTTGTTTGAGGCAGGTTAGCAAAGCAGTAACATTTATGAACATTAAAAATCAATGGTGTTCCACTAGTTCTCTTATCTTAAATGTTTTGTGTACTGGTTTAAACACAACTGGTAACAAACCACCTCACAGCCACTCACTCACTCGCCGTTGCCCCGGCCATAGTCAGATGAAGAGAAAATATTAAGGCAGGCTCGTGGGTCAAGATAACGACTGGGAGGGATCACTCACCACTTATGGT
>JANZLQ010000079.1:50455682-50477285 GCA_026212715.1 Elanus axillaris
ACAGTTATGTAATGATGTCCCTGATATTTCGTGGTGAGCACTATGGACTATTACTATCCTGGTTTAGGTTCTCTGACACGTCTCCTTTGTTTTGCAAAATTTTTACCTTAGACATAGATTTTTAACTTTATATAGCATCATTTTTTTCTTAGGCATGTGTCTTAAAGGACTAAAAGGATTCTGATAGGAAAAATGAGATCCTAATTCACAAGGGCACTTACTCACCTGAGTTTCTCTGCTGATGCTAGTGGGACCATTTCAGTTATGTGTCAGATGAGCAAAGAATAAATTTTAGTTACAGAGTGAGTATAAGTATTTTTCCCTCTGCTCCTGTTTAACAGTTCTTGTTTTCACAGTTGTTTCCTTCTTCCTCAGTTTTTCTAACAGAGCTTTGTGCAGGACTGTGATGTAAGCCAGACAGCTGAAATGAGTGGAATAAAAACCAGTAATAGAGCTCCTTTTTCTAACCCTTCTTACATTTATGTAATGGTGCTAGCAGTGAAGCCTTGCCCTGCAAACAATAGTTTTGGTTCATTTCAGAAGGCTAGCTCCATTTCAGAGAAGTAATAAGGAGCCCCTTAAACTGGTTTCTGCCCTGAATAAAACCTATTCTGGAACTATACCCTCAGTAACTGTTCACCTCTGACAATACTGTCCTGCAAAGATAGTAATCATGAAATTGATTATCTGCAATTGCATCTGATGTAGTCATTTATCTTACAAAGTAGGTGTGAAAAGCTACACTTAGGGTCTGGCAGCATTTTATACCTCAGTTTTCTCAGGGGTAAATGACTGTACAAGGTGTAGTTGTAATAGAGAATCAAGTGTATTGTGTTACTATGTGCTATGCAAGCCATAGCATTCAGGTTGTATTGTGTTCCCTCCTCCTGAAAAGTAAAACATTGTGAGATTTATTGTACCAAGTTATATCACTTTGTGCCATTGATTGCTATGTGTAGAGAGCTATTATTTGTATGGCACAACAAGCAATCAGCTACTGAACAGCATTATGCCTATTGATGACATTTTTTATCTCTATTATTATTAATACTAATACTGAAGTACATTGTACTACTGGGGGTGGGGTGAGGAGGGGATCAAACAGGAATATACTGCTTTTTCTGAAGTAACCTTTAATAATATTTTTGTCTTCAGTTTAAAGTATGAACTTCCAAACCTTGGCTCCTCTGCTCAATTTCTCACATAATTAAATGAATTTTGGTATAAAACAGATAATAATACACTTCCAATTTCAGCTGAAAACTAATTTGGTTATGGTACTTCAGCACTAAAGAATAGGCAGCTTAGGACTGAAGAAACCATTGTGAAATATTACCTGTCATATGCAATTCTATGAATGTTTACTGAGCAGTACTTGACTTAAGATACAGCTGAGTATGTAAGATGGATTTCCAGCTCTTTACAAAGGGCTCCCTGTAACAGAAAAAATAAATGTTCAGGATGATTCCCAAGAGAATAAGAAAAAGAAGCAATAGAAAACTGTTATTTAGAATTCTCTCTCTTTTGTCGCCCCCTCCATCATAGCTCTTCTGTATTTACAGATCCCATTTCATTACAGTGATTTTGAAGTGCCTCCATTGAAAAGCTTTTGCTTTTGGCAAGCACATGACATGAAATGATGTTCTAGTAAACGATACATTAATACAGCAAACCTGAAAAGATGCATATGGGGGTACAATTTTGCTCTTGGTTTGACTGTATTGACTGTATTTATATTTGTGGTTTCTAGCTGAAGCACAGTTGAGTACTTGCCATCTTCTGATAAATAATTGTCAGGTTTTGGTCATTAAAGGTCAGAAACTAATCTAATTACTAGCAGTAATTTGGCATTCTGCAGTAACTGAAAGGAAGTAAATGAAAGAAACAGTTGGCCCCATGAAAGTAAAAAAGAGGATTATTTTGATTGTATTTTTATATTTGAAGACTGGAATATTTTTATAGAAGGGTGCATTTTTAGGGATGGCAAAGAAGATAATGGTTATTAGATCACAGCTTTTCTCAAGGATTTTCTTACTGTTTATTTCCAAACAGTACTGAAGTTTTCACATATTTACATCTTTGTTGGGCTTAAATAATTTAAGTAGACTACAGATGGTAATTTCACCATCTAAAGTTTTTAATTTTTTTTTACTCCTTTCAGGAACAGGTCCCAGTCACCCTGCCTAACAATCTTTTAGCAGTGTGCTAGCCTGTGGCTGTTCTGCAGTGTTGTTGCCATGGAGTCTTGCTGAGAGAAAAAAACCAAACAACTTAGTACTTTATTTTTATTGCTTTATTTCAGAGCACTTCTAATGGACAGTGACTTGTTGAATCCTGCCAGTTTCTTACATGTAACGGAAATTTTTCTCTTCTACCATTCTTCTTTTGCACAGGATGAGATGCAAGGCATTAATGAGTTGTAACAGCAATAGTCTGGGGACTGGGACTTCACCTCTCTCTTTCTCTGAACTGCTGTGAAATCCATAGATATCAGTGAGAGTGGCGCAAGAAAATTAGTCATGGTAACAGTTAGAAAAAACATTACCCAAATATGCCTGGTTTCTATTTTGTCTTTTTGCTCCCCAAAGGCCCCCATGACCAAGTAATTTTTTGAGAGGATATTCCTATTTGTGCCTGCATTTTTTGCTGGAAAATAGAGAGGTATTTAGATATTCCTTGAAGATTTTGTATTATTTGTGAGACCTGCAAAAAAAAAAATTTCTTTGAAATAAAGGTGAGCTGATGTTTAAAAAAAAATATGCGCTCATAGCATCTCAGTTACATCATGAATTGTCCTTCCATGATAGGCACAACACTTAGATAAATGACATATTCCAATTTACCTTTCTAGTTTTGGCCTTTCCTATTTATGTTTCCTTCCACGTCACTGTAGAATTCTTGAAGCTCTATATAAGGTCTCTTCTTTTTTTTTTTCTTTCTTTCTCTTTTCCATTAATATGGTAGTATTTGTAGCTTTCACTTGTGATTCTTTCTAATGATTACATTACATTTCATCATACCATTGAATATTGTTATCTATTTAAATTATTTTAGGAAGTGGACTTCATCAATTTATTTCACTCAAACTTACAAGAACCTACATAGGTCTTAATTTTATTCATGTTTCTTCTTAATTTTATTCATGCTTCTTTGAAACTACTTGCAGTTTTAAAGGTGATTATATGCAAAAATCTTAGCAGGAGTGGGAACTCAGCCTGTACTTTCTTGCAAGGAATAACCTTGAGGGATTCATAGCTGTAAAATTTCAGCATCATCCCATACAGATTTGTCTCCTCAGAACAGAGCAACACTGCAACCTAAGATTAAACAAGCAGCTGGCAGCAAGTTTCTGATTTGATCATGTTGCTTTTTTAGACAGACTAATTGTTCTGATTTATGGTTATCACCTGTATTTCATGGGTGCTTGCTTCCACCTTTAATTAATGGATAATTTTTAACTGTTGCAACTTTAATTGTTCCTTGGATTTCAAAGAGTAGAGGACACATGGCTGTTAGCAAATAGAGGCCTTGCTTCTATGATTTTTATTGTGTTAGAAATGGAAAATATAATTCTGGTGAGTTGGGTTTTTTTGAGATATGGAATTTTACAAGATCTATGAAATAAGAATATTATGCTATGTATATAGTGATGACTATGATTAAAAGTATACAAAATCCATCTTCAACAACAAAAACAATGGATTATTTTAAAATTTTCTAGTATAAGGTTTTTTGACATGATTTAGGGCACAACAGAACTTTTACATAATTTATTCATTTACTCGTCATCCCTATATAAGACAACAGCACAGTTTTATTAATGCCTCAGTAATTTCTTTTTACTAATAAATTCCTTTCAGAGATACATACAGTCTTGGTCCAAAGACTTAAAAAGATGGAGAATATATCACTTCCCTTTGCTATGTAATTTCAGTGATTTTGTGAACAATAAAAGTAGTTATGCTATTTTTAATAGAAGCTTTTCTAGTCATGTTATGAATAGTGAAGAAAGAGTAGATAACAACAGAACATGGATTATAAAAATCAATACTGTTACAAGAGGAAAAACATTGCACAGAAAAATGTGAAATAAACAGTTTTTTTTTTAAATTGCAAAATTACAACAGGATTTTATAGTATATAAAATAGAATGCATAAGATATAAGAGGTCAGAGATGGTGCTGAGGTGATAGAGGGAAGAAGTTGACGAATACTGAAGTGTATTTTAATAAAGTCATTCAAACTTCATATATACTTACAAGAGAAAACAGAGAAAATAGAATTGAATAATTCAGTCCAAACAGCATTCTTGTAGATGAGATCTTCTTGAAACTGTTGCTAAAACTACAACTAGAAAGGTTTCTAAGGCTTCATGATTTGGATATTTACTATTTTGAATGTAGAGCATAACATTGGTGAATCAATTGTAAAAAAACAAACAAAAAAACCCCCACAAAACTACCTAGCTGATTCTAAAAGGTGGGGATTTTTTAATCTACTAGTTTTATAACTACATTTCCCCACACAATTGTAAGTTTCTCTAACATCTCACCTTTGACTATTCATGAATCATTCCTGTCACATACAGTCCCACATCTGAGTAAATCCTTACAGCTGATGTTATTGCTATCTTCCCTATATCTTTCAGACTTTCCATAAATGTTTTCAGTTTCATTCCTCAGATTTCTTTTCTGATTGCTGGTTACATAATGTTTATGAAGTTTAGCAGAATGAGAACACACACACAAGAAAGGTCTAAATCTCAGAAAATAACTAAAAGGGGAGAGGAAATTATACTGGGAGTGTACAGGGAATGTGCACTTGATCATGTAGCATTTAAGCTTCCCCTAAAAAAGACTCCAACAATATGTGAAATAAATTGGTTGGGATACTAAAAAAAGGTTAGTTTTCTGAAAACAGTCATTTTAAACTTCCACAACCAGTGTCTTATTTGAAAACTGCTGTAAGACTATGCTGGTCCATCATTTGTCATTGGCTAGTCATACACTTTTTGCATATACTGCTGTCTGTTTCTGTAGCTAGGCAGGCTAAGTGTCATTCATTGACAGCTAGTTGTTAGCCCTTTACATTGGCACTAAATCCCCACATATCTATTCTGTGCTCTGGTCTTCAGTCAGACAGCTGTGGCCTAGGTATGAGCCTTCAGTGCAAAACAGAGATGTTTTCGCAACATCACTATGTTTATTGCATCCCCCTGAAATGGATAAAAGCAGCAGAAAAACTGCAGTGACAAAACCATTATTATGTTCCAGTCATCAAAAGCAAAAAAAATTTCCAATCAGGCAAAGAGATCTGTGATTCTACGTTGTGCTAGAGCCCATCTTACTATGTAGTTGATCTGCCTTAATCAGGTAGATGGAGCTTGCGCAAAAACATCAGGGACAGGCTGCAGTCACACTTTTTGCTAAATAGACACATTCTAGGGAATAGAGCTAATACAGCTGCACAAAAAAAAATGTAGAAATTAATTTAGAAGGGTTACCTGGTGAAATACAGTTTTAAATAGTGTGCATTATAGAGCTGCCAAAATAGATCCCATTTCAATGGTTTAGTTACCTGTAGATTTGCCTACAGAGCAAGTTAAGCATTTCAGAAAAAAAAATTAATAATCTTTAAACATTTAAAAGTAGTAAATATTCTAGCTGCTCCTTGGCACAACAGAGATAGCTTTAAGCTGTCTGACCTTGGTTAAGTCAAGCTCCTGCTAACTTGGTAAACACTCTGTTTGTGTGCTGCATTAGTAAGCTTGGCCTTTGCTGATGGGAAGGAGGGGAAAACAGATTTATTGAGGTCTATTGTGTTCCCATTAACCTAAAAAGCGGAGACACTTTCTGTCATTTTAAGTGTTCATATTCTGAATTCAACAGCATTGAAGTCAACCACCTCTGCCCTTACTAACTAATATGTCATTATAATCAAAGGAAATTACTAAAATGCTGGAGTACTCCATATGTATCTTGCAGATTAGGCTTGGCATGTATTCATAGGAAACGTGTCCTTATGAATATGAATATTAATATTAATGCTGTAAAATGGTAATCTTTGTGAATAGTTGTGCCCCTTCATCCCCTTGTTTCCTTTTTGAACTTCAACATTTGTTTGATATTTCATAATTGTATCCTTTCTGTCACTAAACAGACATGGACATGGCCCTCTGGTCAAGGCTGCATTCAGGTTCTCCAACCTACAGCTCTGGCAAGAAAAAAAGTTGTGTCCTCAAATTAATTAGATGGTGCCTTATAAACCCAAATCAAAAGCATACATAAAGAGGGTCACTGGAAAAACTTGGTGATTCTGAAGGGTATTTTTATTTATCTACATCTGATTGGATTCAATAGTTATTTTTATTAATTTTTAACTTGTGTCTTCCAAGTATATATGTATTTGTATAAGGCTGGCTAGCAAATACACCATGAATATAACAGGATTTGTGTTTGTGAATAGAAATAGAATAGAAATAGAAATAGAATAGAAAATTGGCTGTAGGAAATTACCTTGACTCTACTTGTAATAGTTTTCTTTTCCAGTCACTTTGTTTGCTTTTTCATGCCCAGGTTTCTTGTACTGTCTGGTGGATAGTTCCAGAGAAAACACCATGTCAATCACATACTTGCAATTTCCTTAGAATATTGGTTACTCTCTCTTTTTGGTGGAAAAGATGCAATTGCATGTCACATTACATCGACCATGTTAATGTGTTAATACTGGATCTCATGTTTATCCATGCTTTCTTTTTTTAAAAGAAAAAATGGCAGGATCATCTTATAAAAGGTATACTATAGAGTATTTAAGTAATATATTAGAGAAAATACTACAAGAAGAAACTACTTGATCAATATAGTTCATTTTCTCTTTGGACTATGCATTTCTTTTTTTTTTTCTGTTTGCAATCTATAGAGAATGGTAACAAGAAAGCTGAAAAAAGGAATCCAATTGAATGATGCATGAATTTTAATTTGATTTAATTTAATTTAATTTAATTTAATATGTTTATTGAAACCACAGACATATAACATTAAGTTTCAAGTACATACAGATAAGGAGGCCAGGGGCCAACCTTTAGGAAAAGCCTCTTTTGCATAGCAGAAATTAAGAATAAACCTATTAGCTAAATGGACCTAAAAGTTTTAAAAGAGATGGGAATCACAGTCCAGGTACCCCTTGTGTCTTGTTACATTCTTTTTCTCTGTGGTTAGTGAAAAAAGCTCAGTTGCTGTGCCAACAGTTGGCTTAAGAGAAGAGTTGCATTAAAATGCATGCTAGATTCACATTATAGCACTTCTTTGCTTTTATCCAGGTGCTATTGAGGAAGGTCTTCTGCAAATTACAAATTCGGTAGTTTAACGAGTCTGTCAAGCTTGTCAATTGTTAGGGAGAGAAAATGGGTAATCATCAGGAAGAAAGTTCAAGGTGATGTCTTTGCTGAGGTGCAGAATGCTAATAGCAGCAAATAAGCATGAATATGAGCAACTAGATGAAAATTATAAACCTTGTTGCAGCACCATCTCTGTGCCTTATAGTACAGCTAACACTCTCCGAGTGGCTTCCCTCTGCTGGTTATTTTGTGCCCATTTTTTTCAGCATTAAAGCCAATACAGCTAAAAGAATCCAAACTTCTTGTAATTACCTTTTTAATTAACTGTTAAGTTAACTGTTAAACTTGACATGCAACTTCCTATTATTGTTACTTTCTTTTGCAAAAGAATAACTCTGAAAAAAAATCAATTTCCTCAAGGAGGTTAAAGACATAAAAGGAGAAAGAAGCAAACTCTCACTACCTTGCAAGGTGATCTCCTTTCAGATAAAGTGATTTTAAAAGCTATCAAAAGAGTGCTTCTTTCTTTCCTGCATAAGCTTTGTTACAGGATATGTGATAATCAAAAGTTTTACTACTGGAGTTCTTGCTCTCTTGTAATTTCAACTAGTAGACACTTTTCAGCTTATTATCATTTTGTTTGCAATCTAGAGACAACTACAATGTTAAAATATTGTGAAATAGAGTGAACTGAGAAAACCAAAGGGAAACTAAACCTCCTTGTTTAAGTTTATCCATCATAGTATGAATAATTTCAGCAGCTAACTTGTAACTATAAAAAATATGATGCAATCAGATATGGAAGCTTAGATACTCAACAAGGAGAACTATACAGCAGATTATTATTGGCTTTATACAAAATTCAGTCAGAATTCAACTGATCATATTTGCTCTTTGATATAGAATAGATTTTTAACACTTTTACCAGATAATTGTACAACATTTAATAATTAATAACTGGTTTTGCTGATAAATTGTAAAAGCTCTTCTTGCTTTCCATGGAAACGAGTCCCTTTTTATTTGGATTCTGTCTTATATCTTATTAAAACTTTAGAATCAAATGAGATGGCCTTAAAATAACACTGCTTCTACCTGTTTTGATGAAGTTTAATTAACTTGGGTGGTTCCTACCTGCTAAGTTGATCATTGTTTAAATAGTACTAAGTAACTTTTGAATGACATTGTGAGTTCTGTGAGCACAAATGCATCTAATGAAGGGGAATACTGTCTATTAAAATTAATACTGCATTCTGTGTATTTTATTAGGTGCATGATAGTGAAAATAATAAAAATTCGAACTGCCTTGTTTATGTACAATGTACACATTTTCACGATGTATGAACCAAAGTGTATTAGATCACCTAATCATCTTTTACCGGCCTTTGCATATTTGTGAATAATTATTTATGAATAAATCTTTCTCTTTTTTTCAAGCATTCTACATATTGTCACTAGAAAATTAAGATCTTAAGATTCCTTCATATTTTTACAACAAAAAAGAATATAATTTTGTAGTTTGTAAGGCACTGGGATAGCCTTTGAAATGAGACAATATAAAACAGTAAAATGATCAGATCTGATTCTCTTTCAGTACAAGATGACATGCTTCCCTTAAAGTCAAATGACCTCTCACACTTTTAAAATAGTTATTCTTCTCTTTAGTCTTTATCCACATGGCAGTTAAATGGGAAATTTCACTTGTTTCTTCCCTGTCTTTTCATTCCCACTGCATGTGCTGTTCCAAAAAAAACACCACAAACAGTGTAAAAAAAAATAATCTTACAAATTTAATCCTTCTGATTGTACCAATTAGAACACAAAAGTTAGCAGTATTGCTACAACTGTAGAGGAAACAGTGACTTATCTTTCTTAAATTTCATATATTAGTTTCATATGGTGCGATTAAGCTAATTTCCAGTGTCCCTTTTATTTCCTTTTCACTCTCAGTAAAAATATCATAGTGTTCATTCTTACAGTTTTAGCTTATTTTGCTTATACATGCAACTTTATATGAGTCGTTATTTTTTCTCTACATTCTGAGGAACTGCAGTTCCCATACAAAGCAACAAGTTTTGCAGGAGCTCAGCATTAACAGGATTTGCTCTCTGAGTTTTGTGTATACACACAGATGTATAATACTTCCATATATAATTTTATGTTTGTAAGTACATACATACATATGTGTTGTGATTTAACCCCAGCCAGCAACTAAGCACACAGCCACTTGCTCCCTTCCCCTCCACCCAGTGGGATGGGGGAGAGAATAGGAAAAGTAAAACTCATGGGTTGAGATAAGAATAGATTAATAGAACAGAAAAGAAGAAACTAATAATAATGTTGATAACACTAATAAAATGACAATAATAATGATAAAAGGATTAGAATATACAAGCGATGCACAATGCAATTGTTCACCATCCGCTGCCCAGTGCCCAGTTAGTTGCTGAGTGGTGATACCACCATCCCCACTTCCCCCAGTTTATATACTGGACATGATATCCCATGGTATGGAATACACCTTTGGCGAGTTTGGGTCAGCTGCCCTGGCTGCGTACCTTCCCAACTTCTTGTGCCCCTCCAGCCTTCTCACTGGCTAGGCATGAGAAGCTGAAAAATCCTTGGCTTTAGACTAAACATTACTTAACAAAAACTGAAAACACCAGTGTGTTATCAACATTCTTCTCATACTGAACACAGAAACATAGCACTATACCAGCTACTAGGAAGAAAATTAATTCTATCCCAGCTGAAGCCAGGACAATATGTTTATATGTACAGGTGTATGCAAACATTTGTGCAGCATGCACAATGTAGATTGGTCTACCTGATAAGGTCACTGAGCTCATGAGTGACTAGAATCCAAGTTCAGATTTCAGATATGCTTATTTCAAATTATGGGAAATTTTTGGCTGAGGCTGGAAAAGGTAGCTGGGCTTTGAAGCTTACCAAATGTACGAAAGAGAAATTACAGCTGTGGGTATGCCTTACTTCCAACTTCCTATTTTGTTTTGTTTTGTTTTGTTTTGTTTTGTTTTGTTTTATTATTATCATCATCCATTAAGAACTATGTAGCGTGATAATTTATAGCTACCATAGCAATGAACAGGATTTGCCTACAGACTATGACTCCCTGAGTAATTTATAAATAGCTTGGTATAGAAATTAATTTATCTTTCTACAGAGATAAGGAGGTCTGATTCTTGACCGTAATGGTAGAAAACTTGGTCTTGGTTTGCAAAGAAAAACAGTACTTCTGGATTGTAGGTGTCTTCATCTGAGGATATGTTCTTTCCACTTGAAGGTTAGTAGTTTTATCATAACTTAAGTTGCAATTGTCACCAAGTAGTCATGGCAATACTAAACCTTCTAGCTGTAAGGAAATAAATCTCAAAACAACTGTGGAACTGTTGCCTAAAGTTGTCTTAATGCAAGCTGACATTTCTAAACCGAATATTGCAACTATTATTTAAAGGATTATTAAAATCAAGGAATGCAAATACATTGAGTGAGATGTTCCATCTCTGTAAAATAGGTGCACTGAGAGAAGCTCTCATATACCATACAACACAGATTAACACAAAGCAACGTTTTAATTCTTTTTTCCAGTACACTGCTCCATTAAAATAAGTTGTACTGCTATGATCAAGAGTTATTTCACAAGGAAAACAAGAAAAGGGAGTTATTAAACTGTACCTTTTAAAGTTACATTTTCCACAAGAAAATAAAAAGCCTACTAGAATTTAAAAGGTGTTTCACTGTACACCAGTGAGTACAGCTCCAGGACATCCAGTAAAATGCCTACAGTAAAAGCCTAGATCCATCAGAATCATTTACTTTAAGAGGTAAATGTTACAGGTAATAAAGACCTAGGCAAATGAAGAACAGATCCCATGGAGATCTACAACTTTTCCTAAATACAGCTTAATATTTTATTATCTTTGAACTGAAAACCAGGACACTACAAAGAGCTAAAATTTACATGCAGGAATATAAATCTAACTTGACAATCTAAAAAATTTCTTGCTATTAAGTTCTTAAATTTAATCTAGTTTTATTAAAAATTTTCTCTGTAGTAGCTTAAAATAGTTTATTAATTAATGTTCTTTTCTCCACCCAGATACATGAAGACATAAAGATAGTTTTTAGGGTAGAAAATACAATTACTTTTTAGAGACTTATTGAAATGATGTAAAAATCTTCTTATTGATCCTGAATTCAATTTGATGAACATGCACTTAAAGGATTTTGTGTGATAATGAATAAAATGCCATATTGGAGCTTTTGAAGCTCCATGGATTTTATCACTTAACACCACTGAAAACTTTGGACCAGGTGTTTAGTGTTGCTTAGGAGAGGAGAGAGGAGAGGAAAAAAAATTCTCATGTAAAATATATGTTACAAGATGATCTATTTAATTTTTGAGTGACACTGAATTTACAGTCTTTCCAGCATTTTAACTAAAAAGTAATTCTGATGAAAGATTGACCATACTCATATACTTGAAGAATTGCTTAAAGTATAAAAAGAGTATCTATCTTTAAATGAGACACGGATCTGTTAATGTCTGTTATTTCCCAGTATTTTGCTAGATTGCCCTGGTTTAAAATCTGGCCAAAGATAGCATAGATTTTGTACTGTTTAGAAAAAACAGGAAATGTGTATTGACTTTTACAAAAACAATACCCTCAGATTCAAGGGCTGACTTTGAAGTTAGAATGTTGCATTTCAGAAGTGACCTGGTGACTTTTTGATTCTGTGCACTATATCACAGAGAAGTCCACATCTGCATTAGTCATTTAATCTTTTTTTTGTTTTATTGACTGTCAGGGTGACTATGCCTTTCTGTTTTGTAAATATCATGCTGGAAGAAGTGTCAGTTTGTAAAGGGGTTAGTATTTTTGAGCACTTTTGAACTATGTCGCTATACCATGATAGAATAGATTCTATTGGAAATTGCATTGCTTACATGTTCAGGAAGACTGATGGAATATGTGTCTGAATGAGTTCTGGGGCACAAGGTTGTTATAATTTACACTCAGATATCTATGAAATATCAATGATATTTATAGGTGATAGAACAAAACAGACAGTCCCAGAAGTACTTATATACTTGAAGACTGTTTCCTGTCCATAAGATAACTATTAAGCATTGAAATACTAATGAGCTATGATTCCAGAAGAAAATAATCTGTTCATATAGGAATTTTTCTGTTTTCTTCCTGAAACTTTCAAAAGGGAATGTAATACAATTTTTTTTTTTTTCTTTTTCAAGTGCATGCAAATGTACTGTTAGTTGAAAATCATGTAGAGGACTTAGTAACAAATCTGTAGCTAAGCTCTATCAGTAGAAGATTTTTCTTGTTTCTCACCTTTAAATTTTCTTATAGTTTTACTAAATTTTTAACCAAGTGGAAATTGCCATTATAGCTTTTCCTAAGTCACAACAAAATTTTTTTCATCCCTTGCTGAGAATCTGCCTTTGAAATTTTCAAACAGAAAATTGTGTAGTATGCAGAGGTTCCCTTAGTTTCTTTACAGAGCTTCAGATTTACCAGTTCACTAGCTAGAGATTTAATATGAATTTCTAGGCAATTCCTTTGGGTAGAAGAGGCAACAGCTTAAAGGACAACCTACATGTCAGCTTCATTGTGTATACTGCCAGGGTCCATGACATTCACTGAGTGATCAAAGTGGTATTCTGAAGCAAAGATATTTCAAAGACTAATGTAGAGTAATGGGGCCAAAACTATCAAGATTTTTTTTGTATTATTTCATCAGAAAGTGGGTTACATGGGAAATCCTTAGGGAAACAGTTAATGAGAATTCCCAGTGTAGATTATGTAGATATCAGAGCCCTTGATTCCTTGCTTTGTGAGGAAATGAACTAAAATTGTTGATTTTACCTACTTCTATAGCTTTTCTTCTTTTTTTTTTCCTTTTTTCCTTTTTTTTCCCCTTTTTTCCTATCCTTCTTGCAAATAAAGTATTTACATTTGTTTTTATTTCTTCTGGAAAAAAAGAAACTGTAAGTATAAATATAATATATTTCAGAAACCTGGCTGAGATGTATCTAATATCACTAAATGAATGTGTCTGTAAAATGCCTTTTTAAAAAAGAAAAAGTGTTTTTCATGTAGTGATTATTGCTTACAAAATGTGGTATTTTATGAAAACTGTCTGATAACTGGTTACTTCTGTTATCATTTCTGAGAATGGATAAACTGCAGACCCTATACTGAGTTTAAATTACTGGTACATTTGCAGACAACCTCCAGGATACTCTCAAGCAGAGCTAGTTTACTATCAGGAGCGTTCTGTTTTTAAGGACACACATAACCAGGGTTTTTGGCCATTTACTAACCTTTTCTTAAATAACTTGTTATCCCTTATAAGTTGTTACACAAATTGGTTTTTGCCAATCATTTCACTTACAATTTCTTTCAACTTTAAGACATTAGGTCTTTCGAAGCTCTAGTTGTGCACATTACTAGTTTTGGTAGGTTTCTCTTTGACCTTACTGAACATATTCAGGTCATCACTGGTTGCTGACAGCCTAAGAATTTCCAGATCAGTGATCTATTATGTTACAAGATTTGAAATGTTGTTAGATTTGTTTATATAAACTAGTTCTTATAAATAAGCAAATGGGTTTAGAAATTCTAGATTTATTATACTGACGGCTACAAAAGATTCAATACATTTCCATCACACTAAAATTCGTCCTAAAAATCCTTTCTTCCTTTGCATGTACCAGAGCTATGCAAAGTAACCAAGATTTCCTGCTGTGGCATAGAAAATGTATTAGTGCCACTATTACCTTAGACTAAGATCATAATGACTCACCCCTAAAGGAAAGTACATATAATGTATATGGAAATGTGCATTTAAGTCTGCCAAGATATTACAATAATTTAATTAATTTACTACTTGGTAAGATACAAAACTTGAATCTTCTACATCACTTTTCACTCTAGAATGTGGAATTTTTCATATTATTGTCACATAAAAATTATTTCACAGAATTCCAGCCTCATTTACAGCAATGAATAGACAGTGGAAAAGAGAGAGGCAAGATTTGTGTTTTTAGCAAGGCAATGTCTTGAAACACAGGTAGCAGGCTGCAGTCTTCACTCCAATGCATATTTTGCATTTCATACTACGCACAACTGTGTGTTTAAATGTTCAGGGTCTGCTGCTGCATACCTTTGCCAAGGATCTGAGGTAGATATAAGTTACTTCTCTGCTACCTTTGTGCTAGTGCTCTGTAACAGTAGTTAGTCACCTTCTCAGTAGAGAACGTGTATCTATTACTGTCACTGCTTTTCACAAATGCTGCATTGCAGCTGTTAAATGTACTTTCTCATTAAAAAAAAAGACTAAAATATGATTTTGTACTAAAAATGAATGCTTTATATATAACTACACATGTATAAAAAGTCACCATTCAAGAATAAACTATCACTAATAATTTTTAATATTTTCTAAGCGACAAATGTTTACATGCCACCTAGGTTTCCCCCAGTTCCCAAACAATTAGATAAAGGAGGATTGAAGCTGCTTACATCCTTTAAGGTCCTACTTGGAAATTTCCAGAAGAATAGTAGTATGTTATATAGTTATGAAGATAAAATATTCTCACAAGATAACTTAAATTTATGCCTAGCTATGTGTAAAAAATTTTAGAAAAATACCAGGGAATTACAAGAAATCTAGAAAACCTAATTAATTAATTAATATAGCATACTATTAAACCAGTTCTAACAGTAATAAGCATGTAGATAATCATATCAATTAGGGTACTGACAAAAGAAAATTCAAAAATTACTTCTTTAATTAGTTTATGACATGAAAAGGAGATTCTGCTTTACCAATAACAGTTCACCAGTAATCCAGTGACCTGACTGAGCCTTATGAATACATTTTAGTCTTTCACTGATTAGTTGTCTCCCCAGTAAAATAAATTGCCTAAATTTTGATGAAAGTGTACAATAAAGAATTTGTTTACTGAAGTAAACTACCAAACATCATAATACTGGGTTTAGTTTGGATGCATGTTACAAGCCTCTTTTATCTGAAAAAAATACATGCTCCTACAAGCATGTATTTTTCTCCCAAAACGTACATTTAGTCCCACAGGAGTTCATAGCCACACCTTGTATGTATAACTCCTTCACTCAATGAACACATAGCACAGTTCTACTAATTGTATTACAATTACCATGAAGGAAAGACCACTTTGATTTTTCTTAATAGTTACATAAATAAGTCTTGAATTCAACTTTTGTGCAAATGGTATTATGACTGATTGATAACCATCCACAGATAGGTGGCCAGTGGTAATCTATGAATCATGAAATTACATCTTTGCCACTAAACCTTTGGTTTGAACACAAGTACTGTGGTTTATAATGTTGTGTTACAAAAAAAAAAAAAAAAAAAGTTGAGTATGAAGAATGATTCACTTCAATTTCTGTAACTTATTAATTATTCTAGAATGCCTAATTAAATGTGTATCCTTCTTTAAAAACAATAAATATATTTCAGAAAATACTTTTGTCAGAAAATATGCATTTACTTAAATAAATTTGTGACTTGTTTGGAGAGGGTTTAAAATGTTTTAACTGAACTTCAGTTAAGGAAATTATTTCAAATTCAGGTCAAAATCTTTGATCTCATAAGAAAGGTCCTCCTCAAATCACCAGGATGCTCGTGATCATGCCTCCCCATTAGCTAGCAGAAAAATAGAACGTAGAGTATAAATTTGAGTCTTGGTCACAAATACCAAACAGGCAACATCGCTGTGGCTTTAATGAAGTGTTTTGAAAGGTTGTTTCTTTCTAATTTGGAAATGGATTTATTTTGGTTTGAAATAGAAATTGAAACACACGTATTTTTTAAAATGGAATTTGAGATCCTTCACTCTCCCTTAATTTCCATTTTGTTAATATAAGATTAGAAAAAAAATTTTACATTAGGGATTTTGAGGGCTGGGTAAGTTTTTTTGATGTGAAATAAAGCACAGGACCAAGGATTGATTACAAACTAGTGAATAAAACCATAATCGTTCAATCTGCACTTTAAATCAATGTTTAAAGTGTGTACAGAGGTAAAAAGTATTCATATCTCTGAAATACAATTCCATGTATTACAAAGACGCATCAAAATTATTGTTCTTTGTTGGTTTGCAGTTCTCCTTTTAAGTACACTTTCTAGAAATGAACTAACATAAAGTAGAATTTTGCCTATCAGTATGAAACTATGGGTGCAGGTTTGATTTTCAGATGCAAGCCAAAATAAAGGAGCAAAACGATAGAAAATGGTTTTCAGATTAAAGTACATTAGAATTCTTACTTTTTAAAATAAAAGTTTATTACATATACTTAAATGGAGGTGGCTATTAGCTGAAAAATGCTTCTAAGCAAAGGATGAGAAAGGAAAGAGCCATTTCATAATGAGCTAGGCAATTGCATGCTTAGAAACATGACAGCAAATTAAATTCAGCAAGAAAGGCAATACATTGATTAAGATTAAAAATCTCTTACTGTACTGTACATAATTTCTAAAACATTGTCAGAGTACTTGATAGAGACCCAAATATTAGAGGAATCCTCGGTTTTACAAGTTCTAGGCTGATGACTGTGAGATCTCTGCCTCCTGTCAACATTTCCACTTATATACAATTTTGAAAAAAACCCTATATGTAATATTACACTTTCATATTCAATTTTTATAACAGTCTTTTTTTTAAGGAAGTAAAAAAAGTAACAGAAGTAGAGATGTTTTCATAAATGAAGATTAGAAAGATTTTAATTTTTTTTTTAAGCAATAGATTGAAGAGATGTGATAGAAGAAAACACTTTAAAGTGTAGAATGTTGAGTGGTATTGAAATCAGTCACTTGTATTTATATTAAAAATGCGCTGTTAGATACTTTATGGGCAAGACTTAAGGTTGCGGTTCTCTGAGGAATACCAGAAATTGTCCACTGTCAAAGCTTGGATAAAGGGACCATTGTTCAGTTCAACTTATGATACTTTGGTTTGTTTCAGTCCTCTCTCCCTTCTTACTTTGGTCTAAAGGAGAGTAGCTGCTCTTTCACTCAGCACAAGAGGATTTAGAAATGTAACATTTTGTTGTTTTTTTGTTGTAAGCAGAATTTACCAAAGGAAAAACCCACAACATAGTATCTAATAAAGCTCTTTAGATTTTGCCGAACAGTAAGATATTGACATATATTTCTATATAGTTCTGTACTACATGATCTGCAATACTGGTGAAGTCAGAGAGAAGAAAATACCTTAAAAAGCTCAAAACTGTAACCTACCTGCCTGTGTGACATTATTACTAAGTAATCAGTTATACTGTGGCCTGTAGTTGCATAAAATCTGTTCGTTCTTGATGATGAATTATTGGGAGACAGGTACATTATTTTCTGAAGAAGTGTTCTATCCAAGACAATGGGCTTGAGAGATTTTAATTTTGTATCCCTAATCTGATTTTCATCATATTCTGAGGGAAGTAGTAAGTTCTTAATATTCTGGCTACCTTAGAGACAAAACAGAAGATTTGTGTATAATACCAGTTAGCCACTCAAATAAACCTTCTACTCAAAGTGCTATTTGACTTCATGGCAAACAACAAGGGATTGTAAAATTAAGTAGAAGTTTTTATATTTAGCACTAAGAGTCCCTAAGTAATGTCCCACCAAAACTAGCAAAGACAGTAGACTAAAGGGAGGAAACAGAAGAAGACCAAAATCAGGACCAAGATAAAATTTAATACCAGATTTTGAAGTACAGACATCAGTGAGGAAAGTTTGATTCAGTGAAGATGAGGTACTAATCTAGCAGAGTAAAATCACCGTCTTAATTCTCTTTCAGTAAAAATTCTAGGGATTTATTTAAGCAATTAGAATTATTATTTTTTAATGTAATATCTTTTGCTGGAAACCTTGTATATCACATTTGTAGGTACTTTTTCCTTTTTTGGATATAAAAATTTTGTAGCACAACTGTATTACTTAATTGTTTAGTTAAGAGAGCTTAATACAGTGGGACAGTCACGTGCTGTTCTAACTTGTGTTATGCAGTGTCTGAATATGCAGAGTTCAAGGTACTGTGAACATCAGTAGGTGATCTGCAAACTTAAACACTTGCAATGTGAAGTCTGAGATCACTTAGACACCTGCTGGGAAATATGGGTTGTTTGTGCTCAGTGCTGCACTCCTGTGAAGTTAAAAAGCTCTCTTTGTCCCAGAAGGCAGGCAATTTTCTTGTACAGGTTGCAAGGGATGTTGATAGAAAAGGCAGCAATAAATTCAAGGAGATAGATAGTGAAAGGAGTACAGTTCTCATAGTGAGTTGTCACCATGGACATGACACTCTGACTGTTCATGCTGGCCTGTTGTTTATTTTAAATATGACATAGGTAGAAGAAAAAGGAGAATTGACTCAGAATTTGGTGATATATGATATCACAATCTTGTTTACTTAGCTTAGATTAATTCAGATGCAATGTTTATATTTTTGATTGTTTTCTTGCTGTGCTGCAACATATTTAATAGTTACCTATACTGTTGTTTTGCATCATAGTACCTGATGTACATTATATTTAACACTGCCTTTGAAAGTGATTTATTGTGTATTTCTAAGTAGAATCTGACATGTTTGCTTCTTAGTAATAAAAAAAACCAAGAGTTGGCCAATTAATTTCTCAAAAGCCTATACTATGTATATATACTTATAACTGAGAAAGATTTGTAAAAAGCAAAAAACTTACTGCATTCAAAATTTACATTTTGAAGAAAAGATTGCAACATTTGAACACACAAAAATAATTCTAAACAATAATACTGGAAATAAAAGTATTTTGTTATCTCAGAACTAGCAACTGCAAGCTTAGAATGGGGAAATACTACAAAAGTAGTCCATAAAAAGAGTTGGCAAACCAGTAATGTAAGGTTTCTTGGTCAGAAGAAAAACACTGTCACAGCACGTCTAGACACAAAGCTGGAAATGTTCCAAAATCAAAATTAACACATTAGTTGGTTATGAAGAAATAACTAAAGCATGATAGCTCTAGACACCATTTTCTGTTGATTCTCCTGATGCCCCTTCCTTTCTTTTGAACAATATGCTCTCTGACTTTTCTTAAAATATCTGACTGAGATGACAATGTAAATTACAACACAACTTCTTTTAAAGACTGTAGGTGTTGCAATTGGAGCTGTCTGTTCTGTATATAGGGTAGAATGTTACAAGCACATCACACAGCAAAACATTTCATTTTCCATTCCCTTTTCACTTCAGCATGCCATTGGGTTTATTCATTGTAAAAGCTCTGAATATTCTGATCATTAGTCCTCTGAAATAGCACATCTTTCCCTGTATCTTTGATAAAGCTTCAGAGAAGTTCTTGCTGAGCTCACTAGATTAAAACTCTTCCAGGCATAAAAAAAAACCAAACAAAAAACCCCCACTTTTTTATCTTTCATGTCAGAAAAAATTGTAAACAATTATAGGAATTTAAAATAACCTCTTTAGCAAACTTGAAGATCAAGGAACTTTTGTAAATGTGTGAAATATGTACAAAATACCTCATTTGCCTGATTTAAGACTTTTAAACTAAAATAAATTTGGTCAGAAGAGGGAGTTAAAGACTTTTATCCTAGTATCCTTTGGCTCTACTGAGAGTAGTTAGTTGCTAAACTTTGTTTTATTATCTTTTCTAATCTTTCTAATTTAACTCTTCTTGGAATGGGGTGTATAATACATGTATATGGTACACAAAAGTGTGTTTTATTTAAGGAGTTAACTATTTTTCTTTTTATATCACTCTTGTATGTTGATTATTTAAATCTATTCTGGCTTTTTTAAAAATAACTATTCTTAGAACATTTTTAATGTAGTGTGAGAATAAAGCAATTCTTTATGTTTGGCTTTGAAGTCTACAAGACAGGGGTAATTTCATGTATGATTCTATAATTAGAGCACTGTGTTAATAGCAATTATATGCAGCTCCATGTTGAACTATATACACATTTCTGCATGAGCTCATGCACTCCAGATATTTGTAAAAAAAAAAAAATTGATATAGCTTGCCATGCATTGGGGGAAGACTGTGGGAACAGTCGTCCTCTCAGGGAAGTTAAAATCTTTTTTTATTTTATTTCTTTTAAATAGACTATGTTTACACTAAAGAAATGGAAGTACTGTAAAATCCTTGTTTTTAAAATACGGAAGTAGAAAGTAGAGTAGAAAAGAGCAATAAAGCAATAATTTCATGAGAAATATGTTTTTTTTAAAACCTGAATATAAATGGGTGCACTCTGCATGATCAAAAGCAAGTAAAACCAAAATGGAATCTACGTCGAGCAAGACAGACAGCAAAAATATGACACCCTCAGAGTTAATTTTACAACTACTGTGGAAGCAAGTAGTTTCCATTAGATGAAAGCTTGATCATAAGGAAGAGAGGCTGGCAAAAAAATATCATATACCAGAGTCCAATGCAAGGATTCCATATCTGTGCCCCACATACTACATAAAATTTGTTTTGTGTTATACTATATCTAAAGGCTTATTCTTCTATTGATGTATAGTTGAAGTTATCTGCATACATCAGAAGAATATAAACCCCTTCATTTCAAATTCATCAAGTGAGCAGTATGACAAGTTACATGAGTGTTTGTGCTCATTATAATCATTTCCCCTTTATAATTACAAAACATTGTTACTTCAAGAAGAAAAGATATCCTTGTGTGAATTTTCTTCTTTACATTTTAAGTTATGCTGTGTTTATAGAATGAGACTTTTTTTATCAAAAAGCTCTCTGTCTCTTAAGTACAGAGAAGTATAATACTTATTCCCTTAAGAGGGAGGAAATTATTTCAGTAGAACATAAAAGTTTTAGATTGGTTGCTCAAATTCAGGAACCTAAAGAAAAAAAAAAGGTTTGGACTTCTGTCTTCACTCTTCAACAACCTTAAAATTGTAAAACCTTTTGATTGCAAACATGAAATAGTATAAAATTAAATTCACAACTGTCCTGGTTGCAGCTGGGATAGAGTTAATTTTCTTTCTATAGTAGCTGGTATAGTGTTATGGTTTGGGTTTAGTATGAGAAGAATGTTGATAACACACTGATTTTTCAGTTATTGCAAAGCAGTGTTTAGTCTAAAGTCAAGGATTTTTCAGCTTCTCATATATCCAGCCAGCAAGAAGGCTGGAGGGGCACAAGCAGTTGGAAAGGGACACAGCCAGAGCAGCT
>JANZLQ010000079.1:50520179-50531975 GCA_026212715.1 Elanus axillaris
TTGTCCTGTATGTGCCACGTGGTGGCACCCAAAATGATCTGCTCCAGAACCATCCCCAGCACCAAGATCAGACTGACAGGCTTGTCTTTGCTCAGATACTCATTCCAGCCCTTCCTGTAGATGGGCATCATATTTGCTGACCTCCAGTCAACTGGGACCTCCCCAGTTAGATAGGACCACTGATAAATGATGGAAAGTGGCTTGGTGAGCACTTCTGCCAGCTCTCTTAGTACCCTTGGGTGGATCCCATCTGGCCCCATAGACTTGTGTGTGTCTAAGTGGTGTAGCAGGTTGCTAACCATTTCCCTTTGGATAATTGGGGCTTCATTCTGTTCCCCATCACTCTATTCCGGTTCAGGGGCCTGGGTATGCTAGAACAATTGATCTTACCATTAAAGACTGATGCAAGGAAAGCATTAAGTACCTCAGCCTTTTCCTCAACCTTGTCACTATGTTTCCCCCACACCAATAAAGGATGGAGATTCTTCTTAGCCCTTGTTTTGTTGTGAATGTATTTATACAAATTTTTTTTAATTGTCTTTTACCCCAGTAGCCAAATTAAGTTCTAGTAGGGCTTTGACCCTTCTAATTTTCTCCCTGCATAATCTCATGACATCTTTGCAGCCCTTCTCCTCAGTTTCCTGCCCCTTATTCCAAAGGTCATAAACTGTCTTTTTTTTCCCTGAGTTCAAGTGAAAACTCTCTGTTCAGCCAAGCTAGTCTTCTTCCTGTCAGCTTGACTTTCAGCACATAGGGATGGCCTGCTCCTGCGCCTTAAAGATTACATTCTTGAAAAATGCCCAGCCTTCCTGGACCTCTTTGGCCTTCAGGACTTCCTCCTAAACAGGCCAAAGTCTGCTCTCCAGAAGTCCAAGGTAGCAGTTCTGCTCACCCCTTCCCCTGCCTACTTCTCCAAGAACTGAAAACTCTATCGTTTCTATCATTTTAGTTCCCAAGACTGCCTCCAACCATCACATCACCCATAAGTCCTTCTCTGCTCACAAACAACAGGTCCAGTGGGGCACAGAAGGTGTCTAGATGGCTCATTCTCTAACTATATCAGGAAGTTATGTTCCACACACTCCAGGTACGTCCTAGGCTGTTTCTTCTCTGCTGTATTGTATTTTCTGCAGGCATATGGTAAGTTGAAGTCCCCCATGAGAGCAAGGGCTAGCAATTGTGTGAATTCTCCCAGCTGTATACAGAATATTTCATCTGTCTCTTGGTTGGGTGGTCTATAATGGACTTCTGCTCTTACTAGCCTCTCCCCTGATTCTTACCCATAAGCATTTGATGCTATCATCATCATCATCAAGCTCTAGATATTCAAATCACTCCCTAATTTACTGGGCTACCCCACCACCTCTCCTTCCTTGACTATCCCTTCTGAAGGGTTTATAGCCATCCATTGCAGCATTCCAGTTGTGTGAGTCATCTCACCATGTTTCCATG
Organism: Elanus axillaris; assembly: GCA_026212715.1. Taxonomy (NCBI): domain Eukaryota; kingdom Metazoa; phylum Chordata; class Aves; order Accipitriformes; family Accipitridae; genus Elanus; species Elanus axillaris. Next base: position 50,521,632 of record JANZLQ010000079.1, read on the forward strand.
ACTGCAACTATATCACAGTTTTCCAGCTGCACAATGGCCTCCAACTCATCCCGTTCCTTGCCCATGCAGTGTGCATTGGTGTCAATGCACTTCAGTTGGGCTATTGATCCCACCACCTTTTGCGGGGGGGAAGCTTTTGTTCCTATGTGGCTGTTCTCAGGCATCTAAATGGTTTCTAACACATCAATAACCCTTGTGTTTCTGCTGCTGCATGTGGATCTGCATCCCCTACCTTTACTGAGATTGCAGACCAAACGACCTTGCTAGCATGCTGTCCTTCAAACATTGGTATGCCCCTCAAAGGCTTATCCCTAGTGAGCCTGAGTTTATCCCTTTCCCCCTTCAAATCTAGTTCAAAGCTCTTTCAATGAGCCCTGCTAAATCCTGCATAAAGATCCTTCAAGTACTTTAACAACTGTCTTGAAGTATGGGGCCCAGAACTGCACACAGTACTCAAGGTGAGGCCACGCCAGTGCTAAATACAGTGGGATAACCACCTTTTTTGACCAGCTGGTTCTATTGTGTCTGATGCATCTGAGATTGCAGTTTGCCCTCTTGGCTGCCAGGGCACACTGCTGACTCATATTGAGCCTGCTGTCAACCAGCACCCCCAGGTCCCTTTCTGCAGGGCTGCTAAATGCATGTGTATCTGCTTAGCCACTATGAAAATGGCTGTGCCTAACTAGAAATTGAAGAGAACTGTTATTTGCAGATCTATTTAAAAAATCCATGAAATGTAGGTAGGTGGTTGTGTGGCGTTTTTTTACATCATTTAAAATGGATGATGGCCCATTCCCAAAACACACATGCACACCTGAGCACATTTTTTTCTGTATTTTTCTGGGTTTTCTTACTGATGTTACTGAATAATTCATGTTAGTAAACATTTACAATCTTTGTATGGGTTTATGTCTAGATAATCATTTCTGGTTACCATAGTGAGCCCTAATATTACATTGGATAGTGCAATATTATAAAATATACCAGTCTTTAAACAGTGTAAGACTTGATTGGACAGAAGTTAATTATAAGACTAACTCATAGTTGTAAATGAAGTAAATAACTGGAGAATAACTTGTTCTTAATAACAAATTTATTGATGACTTACTGAGTCCTAAAATCTTTCACGTTTATTAATAATTGTACTGGTTTGGGCTGGGATAGTGTTAATTTTCTTCATCATTCATATGTGGTTATGTTTTGGATTTGTGATGAGAACAGCGTTGACAAGACACTGATGTTTTAGGTACTGCTGAGTGGTGCTTACACAGTGTCAAGGCCTTCTATGTTTCCAACTGGCATGCCAGTGAGTAGGCTGGGGTACACAAGAATTTGGGAGATGACACAGCTGGGACAGCTGATCCCAACTGACTAAAGGGGGTATCCCGTACCATATGCTGTCATGCTCAGCAATAAAAGCTGGGGAAAAGAAGAAGGAAGGTGACATTGAGAATTATGGTGTTTGACATTCCAAGTCAGTGTTACATGTGATGAAGCTCTGCTTTCCTGGAAATGCCTGAACACCTGCCTGCTGATGGGAAGTAGTGAATTAATTCCTTATTTTCTTTGCTTGCATGCACAACTTTCCATGTACCTACTAAAATGTCTTTACCTCAACCCAGAAGTTTTTTCACTTTTACCCTTTTGAGCAAGTGGCTGGGGGGGGCTTAGCTACCTACTTGGGTTAAATCATGACATAATGTTACTGGCAGACAGTTTTTATTCAAATTTTGGATATAGTCACACTTATCTGATTGGTGGAAAATCTAAAATAAAATTTTATTCTATTTTGACTGTGAGGTAGCAATTACTACTATTGGAAAACGATATAAAACACAATGTGAGAGTGATCACTTGCAGCATTTATTAGGGCAGCTAGCTAAGTCACTTCACAATCTTTTTCAAAAAACTATGAACTCTAGAAATGGTAGTAGCTGCCTAACCGAGAAATGCATAGCTGACAATGTTGACACTTGACTGGCTAGAAACATCTACTTTAGTAGTTCCATCACTGATGTAATTTACCATGCATGACTGCAATACAGAAGAGTTTTCTGGACTGTTAAGCAATTATTATTATTTTTTTCCTTAGAATGGGTTTTCCACCTGGAAGGATAACAGTCCATCAGTAATGGGGATTATCCTGTAATGCATCATATAGAAACATGTCGTCAGTTACAAAGATGCACTTCAGGAGTGCTAAAATATCTATTTTTATCTCATTGTTTCATCTACTAAAATTCATGTATTTGTCTTCATGTCCTCTTGAGACTTTTAAATAAGGGAAGAATGTTGGAAGAAAAGAAAAGTCAAGATTATTTAGCTATACCAGTTTAAGAACACGTAATAGTCTCCTTTTAGCACAGCATATTTTTTAAATTATTTAAATTATACTGGTTGTGTATATATTGATTGTGAAAAAAATTCTTAATCTTTTTTTGGTTTATATGGTAAAAAGTAAAGCAGATAATCTATAGAAGATCTCTAACCTTTCACAGCAGCGTATTTGCATACAAATAGTGTTACTCTCAATTCTTTATGAGTAAACACAGTACAATCCAGGAGCTTTCTGTTTGTTTGTTTGTTTGTGTTTTTTTTTTTATTCTTATATCTGATGAAGGTGACAAGATGGAAAAAAATCCTGTAAGGCTATCTAGAGTGTTATGTGATTATCCAGTTGGACTAGCCTATTTCTATGCTGTTTCTGCAGAGAACTGTGTTTATAGGTTACACAAAGAGTGAAGACAGGATCTCTTTAACCACTTGATTCTTTCCATTGCAGAAAAACTCCGTAAACTTCATTTTAGTGTATACTGTGTTTAGCTACTTCTGCATTTAATGCTCTGAGAATTAATAACATACTGCATTCATGTGAATTTAACTCTAGTATAAGGATCCTTAGGGACCTCAGTATATTGGTTTCTAAAAATTGTGGCTTCTAACAGCTCTGAAGAGGGTGAAGGTTTTAACTCATCAAGTGTTTGGCTGCCAAAAATAGCTGTGCAGGCTGTTAGGGGGGATTATGTCCCATTTTCATCTATTTCTTTTCACTTCAGCTGAAAATATAGAGTGATCATGGGACTGCAAGGGACATTAATTTTCTTGGAAATAATTGAAAAGGCTTGCAAGTATGGCAGATTGCCACTATAGCTGTGCCTACACAACTTCTAAAAAGCTGCTTGTATAGGTTTCCATTGGCTAGAGGACACAAGATGAGAGGGACAGCTCTTCACTAGTGGTGAAGAACATCCTCTATTGTGCATAGTAAACTAGTAAGTTCATTTATGAATTCAACATGTCCTAATTACACATGATTAAATGGAAGATGTTAACACATGGAAGAATACTGGATGCTTTACATACATATCTTCAAAGATGAATAAACTATATCTAAGTAGAACTTGATGGATTGTGCACAATCTAGTACATAGGGCTCCTAATGCTCAGTGCATGCAATAAATTTTAATGAATATCTATTCCAGTAACAAAAAAGAATGTGTAAGTACAGCCTAACCTTTCCTAAATCTTTTTGACATAAAAATATTTTCATAGCACGTGTTTGCTTCGTAGTTTGCTTGTGCTTTTTAGCAAGCTGGATTTCCTTGTTACTCCCCCTCCCCCCAAGTCTTTAAGAAGCATATTTCTACAATTTTCACACAAGGGAAAAAGAAAAAGGATAGGTTGAGACATTTGTCATGTTTTTCTCTCTACTGTATGTGATGTTGTTAAGAAATGACTTGTGAGCACTTTATCCCTAAAAGCAGATTTTGCCTTCACTTAGCAAAAATACTAAAATAGGAAAAGTGGCTAAATGCAAAAGTTATCACAGACAAAATATCTTCTTCCAAAGAAAACCAGCTGTAAGTATAAAAGCATGAGTTCTGTGTGTGAGTTCTTTAACTCTCTGCAATTGAAGCTCAATGAACACAGAAGTAATGACTGCAGTTTCTGAGGCTTGAATGTGGACTTTAACTATAGTTTGCATTATAAACATTTATCTTTGTAAAACACACAATGTGCTTACATAGGTGAAATAAACTATACTGGAAAATAATAATAAAGAAAGCAAAATTTAAGCTATTATGCATACATACAGAATATTGACTGCCAGCTGGATTGCTGGCAGTCGTAGTGGATTAATTTGGAAGAATTTAATTTATTTCTTTTTTTAAAAAAATTTTATTGTTAAAGAAAGGTTTTCTCAAAACAAATGCAGAGCTCCAATCTTGTTTTCGTATGAGATATACGTGTATATGTGCACTCCTTTTCTATGTATGATAACAATCTCTTAGAAAAACTTAATGTTAAAAGCTTTTTAGAGGAAGGTTTACCTCCAGCTTCCTGGAGTCTTGCACTGATTTACTTCGAATTTCTTTAATCAGATAATTGGATCTGCAAAAAACAGGTAACTGAACTGGTTGTGTAATCCACACAATGGTGTAAGGAAAGGGGAAACAAATACCTATACAAGGCTAACGCAATAATGATTAGATACAAACAAAATGTGTCCTTTAGTTCTTCCCTCCACTTCCTCTCCACTAAAATATGCTCAGTTTCACCCATCTGTGTGCACAGATATTAAACTGGCATCAAGTGTATGTTTGTGGACAGCTCAGCAAAAAAAAAAAAATTCTTGGTACATATGGATCCCATAAAGTATTTGTTAAATTTTTCAAATAACAACATGGAATTTATGCTCCAGATGTCTGAGATATTGCCTCTTATGAATTGTATTTTTACCTTGCAAACTTTTTTGTGAAGGTGTTTTTCAGTTTGTACCTCTTCACTATCATGAATGTCTGCAACAGATGGGCAGTGTTTATCATTAGCTCATGTGCGAAAGTGCCCTTTTGTGGATGGATTTGAATTCTCATCTGACATAGCTGGTGGTAGCTTCTTCCTTTTGCCAGTCCCTCATTTTTTTTTCCCATGAATCGTTATTAGGGATACTTAAGACATATCTGTTAATTGAACTAGGATCTTTCATAAATTAGTTTTGATATTAAAAGGCTATTTTCTGAATGTCAGGACCATGAAGCTTCTGCCAATATAGCATTGTTTGATGTATCTGCATTACAGATTTTAGAATCTGACTCATTTTTTGTGTCTATATGACAGTACACTCCATATCTTTTTATACTGTGAAGAAGCATTATGTCTCCTTGGAGGAAAACCTTGTATATGTTTTATTCTGTAAAAAGTGTTTTAAGCTTACTTATAAGCAGTGAAATATTATTAATTGAAATGCTGTTAGTCACAGTGTCTTAAGAAAGAAGAGGACATTAGAAAACATTGGAAACAATGAATAATTCTTTCATTGTACCATAATCTTCCCAGAAATGTCTTTCTGGAAATATTAATCATGTTCTGCTTTATCAAATTTAAAGAATACTCATATATGAATAATAAAGAACATTGAAATTACAGCATAATATTGGTTTGCTGTGATACTAAAAATAGAAAGAACCTTCAATTGTTAATTGGTAATACACATTTATGTCATGTTGTTTGCTATTCATATGAATACTGTGTGAAGATAAATTTAGGTATTAGATGGGTAGAAATGGACTGGTTCTCTAACAAGTTAGATCCTATGATATTTAACAGACACCTCAGATTAAATTGCTCTGGCTTCTTATTTGTCACTGTATCATCTGAAAGAACTGGAAATCAATCACACACCATGCATTTTTCCATTTCGAGAAAAATGTGCCAAGAGTCACTAGTGATATATGAGATGACTGCAATGGGGTGAGAAGAGCAACCATTCCTGTGTATTAACTATAACCTTTGACTCCATTCAGGAAAAAAAAAAATCACTTTTTTATAGTCTACCTCTTTTTATATGAACAAAATGTATAGCAGATATTTGAAGAAATATGAGGAATCTCTGAAGTAATGCATAAAAAAAGAGTATTAGTTTTATAGCATAATGGATGGAAGACAGAAGTAGGCAGAGTAATTACGGATCATAACTGTAAAAATTTTTAGCAAAATTATCTTCTAAATAAAATATTTTTCACCATTGAGAACAAGCCAGTGCCACACCCACGGCCCTCAGTTCCACTGCTGCAGTGTGCTTTCATAACTGGTTTTGGGTGTATATCTTTTTATGGTTTTATTTGTTTCATGTGATATGAGCACTGGATCACAAGGAACAATGGGGACAGCTGGTTAAACTTAGCAAAACACACGTGACACACCATCACAGTGAAAGAGGTACATGAGGAAAACATTGAAATCCCACCTCTTAGGCTCTACGTCTTAAGCCAAACTAAGGAAGAGAGAGGGAGTGTGATACTTCTGGGGTGAGCTCCTATTTACACATAATTGTTATTTGAAAAGCACAGTCTCCTGATTCCTAGTCATAATTTTGCATTCATAAAGTACCTACCAACTGTATTTGATATCATCTTCAGGAGTCACCCTACTTCTTTGGATCTGAGTAAGGAATATTTGTAAAACCAGAGAGAAACATTAGGAAGGAGAGTATGAGACAGAATCAAGCAGAATGAGGAGTCAGGTACAGACTTCCAGGGGAAAAAAGTGAGGGAGAGGGAAGCAGCACAGTAGGTGCTACTCTTTGATTCACCCTTCTTCTGTTCTTATAATTGCCTAGGGTCTGTGGTTGTCTCACACCTTACAGTCTTTCTTGTTTGTATGTTTTGCAGACAAAATATGAATAAAGAATTACAGAAACCTTTGAGAGAGAAATTATTGCTTAATGTTGTGCTGATATTTGCGTTACTGCTCTGCATCTGAAATACACCCAAAGAGGGGAGTGCTTTGTTCTAAATTCTGAAGATATATTAAAAGCATTATATCTCTATGTACCTAGTGCCTAAAATGATTTAATATAAAGCACAGGATATGTGTGTAACACTGTGAAGCAGCTAATTCATGTTCCTAACAGAAGTGCTTAGGTAAAATATCTTTCTTGCCTGATACTGATTTTACATACACCTACATTTTTAATTGCTCAGTTATAATTGCTGATTTATATTTATGTGATTCTAATACCAGACAGTTTTAAATTCACTCATAGCAATTTCCGTGGAAATCTGTTCAGCTTTTCTAAGTTTCACTTCAGAGTTGTTAGCTCTTAATGCTAACCTTCCAGCATGTTTTCTCAAATGCTCAAGAAAAGCTGGTTCACAACAAGTAAAATGGGAGAGGAAATAAAGTATTGGCTGGAACATCACTGGGAAGGGGGATACAGAAGACCTGAGAAAAACTGAATATGTAGTATTTCAGCTTCTCTTTTTAGGTACCTTGTATTAGTTAGCCTATATAAATTTTCAGAACTGCATCAGAAATGGAGGGCCTTTGAAAAATAATAAAATCAAAAACCAAAACAAATTACTCTGGAAACGTGGAAAGTGATAGATAGAGATACACTTAGGCTGCACAAGCTCAAATGTGGGTTCACTACAACAGCTCCACAATAAGCAGAAGAAAATAGTGAAAACATGTAAGAAATCTAACCATTTGATACACAAAATATATATTTTATATTATGTCACCCCAAAATTTTGTCATCAAAATTCCCTCATGTAATGAGAGCCTTAAATCAAACTGTTTTCAGTTTGGAATTGGCAACTGCCAAACTTTGAGAAAGGGACCATTGATATCTTCCATGGTAAGAGAATATTTGATAGAGCATTTGAAATAAGGTGACTATCTGTAGCATTGCACATTGTGGCAAATCCTCAGGAAATTATAGCAGAACTAAAGAATCAGAATAACTCCATAAAATTCCCCTTAGTGGTGTACAACATATTGAAAGAACGGTTGTGTTTAAAAAACTGATCTATTAATTTGACATTTAAAATCAACATAGGCTAGCCTGCAGGTATATAACTAAAATGTCTGAAAACAGGTTGCATGAAGGAATCATTGAAGAGTAAACAGGAGAATCATCTGATTGATGTAAAAATTAGTAATACTTATGACAAGAATTTTGAGATAGTAGCTTTTTAACCTCAAGTAGATGAAAATAGAACAAGAAAACTACTTTCATTTTCACTTGCACAGGTACTATTTGTGTGAATACAAATTTGCATGTTTGTACACATATATATTGCAGAAACTTTTTGACCTGGATAGTGGTATAGTAGTGATATGTGCCTTTTTTTTCTTTTTTTTTTCTTTTTTTTCCTATACTCACATCACTTAAGCTCTTAATTATTTTTATAAATGTTTGTGGCTTGAGATAAGGCTGAGTCATCTCTGTGCAATATTCTACCCATTATTAAGTCATTTTACTTTATTCTTACTGGCCTGTCTGTAATTAAGAAGACACAAAGTTTCCTAAATTTGTGTGATTGAGTTTGTTTTCATTCACAAAAAACACAAAAAATACTCCAATGTAGTAATAAGCAGCTGCACAAAGAAACAGTCACTCTCTACACCTTCTTCCTGTGGTTACCTCTAAGAAGGTTACCCCTTCTTTCTTAGGGTTGTGCTACTTCTCATCTCAGATTTGTAATCTGTATCAGACTGCATGGTCTCCTTTTCCCATTTAAAAATACTACTGAGTCTTTCATAAAGATAAATATCATTGCCTGTTCATTAAGTGCTTTCTCTGCAAACCCCACAGCAATAGAAATATTTAAAAGTATTCTTTAAACTGTCTCTGGCTTTTGAGATTTCTCTGCTAATGAAGAGAATTTAGAAAGAAAAAATTCTCTCTGCTTTGACAAAATAGAATTATAAATCTTAGGGACTCTTGTATGTTTACAAATTGAAAGCATTTCACAACTATTGATCTTTGAAGTTATTGAACAGATGTTATTCCCAGTTTAACAATGAGGAGACTTAAAGACAAAACCATAATTTATCTAATAGTGAATTACAAGTCAGTGGCAAAGTAAGTAATCCAGCTTTCCCGTGCTGTAATTGTGGATCCATATTGCCTCTCTTACCACAATAGCACTGAGTAAATGAATTGGAGCCTTGTTCTTCAGCAAAGAAATAAAAGTACTTTTGTGATTAAAAAAAAATAATCTCTTCAAAATAGAACATACTACTAACTCCAAGCATGGTCAGATTTTAATATCATCATCCCCCACTGATATTTAATTATTTGACTTCACAGGAGGTATAATGAAAAAAAAGCCTTTTCCCAGTGAAAGTAAACCCCCCATGAGCTTGCTGTAGGATACATACAAATTTTAAACAATCTGCTAGGATCACACAGTGAAACAGAATCAGATTTAGAGCAATGTGGTTTACACTAGCAGCTACCTTTCTTCAATGTGATCTCCACAGAAAATAAATACAGTTGGCACAGAATGTGTGTAACAGTTGTGTGGATAAAATATCATGAACCATCTTTCCAGTCAGTTTTCATAAATGTCTTTTAAGAGTGTTTGAGGTTTTCTGGGAATGAAAAGGATACATAAACGGTTTACAGAAAGAACTGCAAAGTAGCTTGCTCTTCCTCTTGCACCCAGGAGCTCTGAATTATTTCTTTGTTTTGTGATCTGGGAAAGATCTATCATTTCTTCCTTGCATTCTGTGACAACTACTACTTGCTTTCAGATTTACATTGTTTTGGAACATATTGTATGGGAAAAGCTTGCATGTAAATTTGAAATTTTAAGATCCAGGCTGGTAAAATTTCTACAGATATTAATGGCAGGGTGTCTCCTTTCAGGAGACATAGAGTAGTTCAAGTCCTGCATAACAGTCTTACATAGAATAACAACTTTTCTTTACCTGTTGCCAAAAATTTAACATTTATTCCTGTTAGGTCTAAAAACAATAAAAAGAAATATTCAAGTTGTTAATCAAGGCTTTGTAAATTATTTCAATGACATAAAACCAAGAGGCAACACTTGTTGGATAGTTGGTAAATTTTAATGAAAAGCTAACAATCCATAAATGCTCATTGTTACGTGGTGTTATGTACGTTGCTTAAATGTACATTACTTGTGATCAGATATAATATATGTATATATACTTCAGGAAGAGAGTACAGTTACTATATTGTATGAAAGAATATAATTATTATAAAATATTTATTAAAAAGAATATAATAACATGTATACTCTTTGCTGTTAAAAAACCTGGCTGGATAGGTGGGCCCAAAGAGTTGTGGTGAATGCATTTAAATCCACTTGGTGGCCGGTCATGAGTAGTGTTCCCCAGGGCTCAGTACCGGGGCCAGATCTATTTAATATCTTTATCTATTATATGGATGAGAGGATTGAGTGCATCCTCAGTAAGTCTGCAGACAACACCAAGTTGGGCAAGAGGGTTGATTTGCTTGAGGGTAGGAAAGCTCTACAGAGGGATCTAGACAGGCTGGGCTGATGGGCCAACGCCAACTGTATGAGGTTC
>JANZLQ010000079.1:50537765-50565682 GCA_026212715.1 Elanus axillaris
AGTCCCAAAGGCAGTAAAGTATTAAATTTGCTTTAAAAGCATTAAATACATTAAAATTCTGTCAGATAACATTTTTTTACAGAATGGAAATTCCACCACATGCTTAACTAAAAATTTATTGTAATTGGGTGGTAGGAACTGTAAAGAACATCTTCAAAATCTGATTAACATGTAAACTGAAGGCTTAGATTAAATATTCAAATTACATATTTTTATTTTCAAGAATTTAATTTATGGCTTAGTGGAGAGATCCTGATTCATAAATAACTTGTCACATAACATAATGTTGCTAATAACATTTTAATCTTTTGTCTGAAAATAGACATTTCTCTGCTTTCAGAGCTGCCTTTTCCCTAACAAGTGTTAGATAATAGCATAATAATAACAACCTTTAATAACTGTTGATCATAGTATGTAGCTTGTACCTCTTAGTACCAAAAGTTATCTCCCTTCCAGTTCATAATACAGTTGCGTTAATTTCTTCTGTTAAGATGTGTCAGCAGTTCTTTCTCAACTACAGGTTCTAAACCTGTGAATAGTTTGTTAACCAACAAAATTATACCCAAAACATTTTAAACACAGAAGACAATTCCCCTCAGTAGTTTCATTTAATATGTTTATGAGTTAATCAGAATTTATATGCAGTTCCTGTAAAGGTAATTAGCATGTTACACAGTTATTAATAAACTAATAATCTGAATTTTATCTGCATGTTACAAAGATGGTAACATAACTGGGTATCCAGCACTTCCCATGCACACTTGCAAGTTTGAAGACCCATACAACAGCATGAGAGAAAAAAAAAACAGATTTTTGTCTAAATACTGTTGGACTTCAGCCCTTTCATGTGAAAACCTCTTTTGCTCCTTTGATTTCAAATTGTTAGCAAGAACTGAGTCAAATGTGAAAGATGTTAGTCTAAACTGACATAAATCATTCTTACTTCAAAAATCAAATAAAATATCTCCAGAAGTGTCTACATCACATTTGCTTAGATTTGTCCTCTATTTAAAATCAATTCCATCAGCATAGGCATACAAAGAAGCCATCATTGTTAAGGAGTGTATATTTACAGTATAAAGTGTATTCTGATACCTGTATATACAGTTAACCTATGGTAGAGGTTTTATAGATAACCATTTATGAAGAGGTGTATAACTACAGTGCCAAGGCACCTGCAACTCTGACTAACAATATTGTGGCTAAAGCAAATGTTAATGTCAGTGCAGCTTGAGGAAAATTCAAACTGTTTAAAAATGGTGCTAATTATGAGAGAATTACTTTTTCTGAAATGTTTTTTATGCCTTTGTCTCTGTAAGGCAAATTTATTTATAAATTGCTAAAGTATGATTTTTTCCATGTGGGAAAACAAGGTAAATATGATATAATTATGTTTTTATTAAGAGGGATGGAGGATGTGTGTACTATTACATTCTTTTAAGAAGACCAGCAAAATATGAATCAGATGCAACCACCAACTGTTTGAAAAATTGCTTTCAGTTAACAAGGAATCATTATTAATCATTTCAGCTGGGGGTCCTGCAGAGGTCTGTTTTGGCATGTTGGTTTTCAGTGTTTAAAAAAAAAAAAAAGAGAGATTTGAATTGAATGATGGAAGAAAACATAAGCTTTAAAAATCTGTGGCTGGCAGCCAGCTGGGCAAGATTGTAAATGCCCCAGAGGATAGGATTAGAATTTACCAAGATCTTGGTGAATGAGAGAGCTTATCCAAAATCAACAGTATACAACAAAAAAAAGCAAGAGTACCACCACAAAATACACAGAAACAAAACAGAAATAACTGGATAGAGTGCAGCAACACAAAAGTTCAACACAGCCTAATACTGCAAGTTCCAGTACAGTATAGACAAATTCTGTAGTAGATCCCACACTACTCCTTCTTGAACCACTCAAATTTCAGAACCTATTTAAGCATACCATAGTTCTTTCCTTGCCTGCCTCATACACCTGAAATTACTTTTAATGGTAACTATGCAAGGGAAAAGTGCATGGTGAGGTTTCACACAGCTAAACAATAACAGAGTCTATCTGGGCATCATGACCACTAGAGTTAAGGTAGAGAGCATCTGCCCTGAAGTCCAGATGTAACCTTTCCAGTTCACATAAACAAAAAGAATTTCCAAAGAGATAATGCAAAAGAAACGTTAGCCTTTAACAAAAAAAACCCATTTGATAGTGTTGTCATGTAAAATAGAGGCTCTATGTTGTGTTAGGGAAGCCCATACTGTAACATTTTGGCAACAAAGCTGTATTTTCCATTAAGTTTAATACTGAGAAGAAAGGGAAAAAGAGGTATTTTATGCAAGTATAGATTACCAACCAAGAAGTTTATGTGGTTTAGTATTAAGATAATCTCCATAAAATAATTGAATTAGATACCTTTTTGAATTTTTAGGCTTTGAAATACCTAAACCTGTGTTTTGCCATAAACCAGAATATTCCCTGAAGTGATTATGAAAATAGGATTATAAAATTTAATGGAACTTTTTGAAAACCTTTGCCTTTTCAAGAAATTTTATCAGATTTTGATTCAGCAAAACCAGAAAAAGGTGAAAAGGCTATTTTTTAAAAACTAGTGCAATACTTAAAGCCCGTGAATCAAACACACATTTGGAAATAAGTAGGGATTCTTCAGGTTTTTTAAGTGAAGGGGACACAGTTATCAGGTAAAATGACAGAGCAGTCCTAAACAAAATGAATTACTACTGCTTTTACTATAGGCTGTACTTGAATCTAGTTTCAGTTGTGAAAGAACTAGGTATCAGAATAATCTATGAAGCTATCACCTGTCTCTTTTACATTATGTTCTTTCTCTAAAAATCCAAGAAATTTCATAGAGAGAAATAGAGACAGGAGGATCTGGTGTTCTCCAAAAGCAGCAAAATATTTTAGACATACAAAAACTAAGTAGAAATTGCTGTCAAAATAATAAATTACACTTGAATGAAATGTTAAAAATTCCCTAAGTCCTTCACGGCCTACTTGGAAAACAAATTTAAATTATATCCTCATTTTGATGTGGATATTTCAGGATACTATCTAATGGGAATGAAATAAGATTTTGGGCCACATTTTTCCTGGAACTGAATTTAAGCATCAGTGACTAAAGAAGCATTTTTTTATTGTTGATAATTGGTGCAACTGTTGCACAAGGAAATAAAAATTAATGGAAGTAAGGTGATAATATACATCGCTAGAATTCTTACTGGAATTTGTCTTGATAATCATCATCATAAAACTAGTGGGACTTGGTTTTTATGCTGATTTATTACCAGTATTTTCAAGTTAAAGTGCAAAAAGGCCATTGAAAGAAGAGTGTCCAGTACTGCCCCATCATACAACAGTTGTTACTACCTTGTAGTTCCCCTGAAGCCTTTAAATAAGGGGTTTTATAAAAGGAGCTTGAAAATACAGTAGTCTTCTTAGTTAGTGATCATTCTTATCAGTAGTTTTTAATTAAGTGATAGTATCAATAGAGGAAAACATTTTCACAGGATAATAGCCTCCTGCTTGCTTTCTAAAATTGTGATGATAGTAGACAACAAAGGTTTTGTGAAAAGCAGCTTTAAAAAATTTGACAACTGTTAAAGAAACATCCTATAAAAGTGAGAACTGGCTAAGCATTTAAATGTTGCTGAATAATGCCCTTAGTTGTGTGAGCTTGCAAACTTGGAAAATAAATCATTTTTTACTTAAAATAAAAACAAATTACTTTCAGGAAGTAGAGTTCCTATTCTTTCTAAAGTATGATTAATTTGCTGGTAATACAATACAATGAACTATATTATTGATATTTAATTTTTATATACATAGAAATAAAAAAATAAATAGCACTTTTCAGCTGAACCTCTCAAAGTACATGAGAAAGTTTAATTGAAACTCCCAAGATGATTTTACAGAGCAGGAAAGTTTGTGGACAGAAAGAATTTGTGACTTTTCTAGATCAATATTTTAGTTCACAGCAGAAGTAGGATTATGCTTGAGGATTATTAACCTATAATTTCCTGGTTTAAAGCCCTTAAAGGTTTTCTATGTAAGGATTACAGTGGTGGTATAATGGAATGACTTTCTGAAGGGAAGGTAATAAGAATTAAGTTTTTCCACCCAACTTCAATCTTATGTAACTTTTTTTTTCCAATGGGTTAAAAGTATAACAAAATATTCCAGCATAATTATTCCCACACAGATTCAAAATAATAAAATAGAAAAAAGGTCTCATGAGCCACAGATTTATTTAGAATCTTTAGACCAACTGTTTGCAAAGTGTATTTGGCTTAAGAGGCATTTTTTCACTTGTGTTATGATACTTCTGTTAGAGATCATATACTGCTGCTTTCATAAGGAAAGCAAAGGGAAGGGAAGAAAGTTACAAAATACAAAAGAATGTCCTGGGAAAATTTACTGCAGATAAGAGTAAGTTAAACTCTTAAGATAGGACCTTTGTTGAGTTTGGTCTTTTTTTCTCATCCCACCTTTGAATTTAATGGCAATATTGCATGATGGCTTCTGCAATAACAGAACAGTGTTCAGCAGCTTAAGAGACTTAAGACTGAATGCATCATTGTGGTGGAAATGCTGAGGTCTTTAATTAGGAAACATTGACAAGATTCTGCAGGACCTATGTGATTTTCACTTTTAAATGTCCAGCTCAAGACTTTGTTAGAAACTTTAAAAATAAAAGTAACCTGACTTTTTTTTTTAATATAAAGAAAGCTCAAATATATACATTTCTATCCTCAGGTTCTTTCTTGAACATGTCTAAAACACTTTGGAAAAAAAATCTATCATTCCTTGAGCCATGAAAAAAAAAGCAAACCAAAAAACCCCACCACCACTAACAACAAGAACAAAAAAACCAAAACAACAAAAAACCCAAAACAGAATCCTAATTTATCTAATGCAAACACCATGGAAAAATTGTTAGAACTTGGCAACACTGCAAGCATTGAATGGATAATCTGTTAATAGGATGGTTTGAATAATTTTAAGATTACAGAGACCTACATACTTCCTCCAAAGCATGCAGATTACCACTATAGCATTTAATCTTCTCCTTTTATATGTTAATTACTGTTAGCATAAAACTAAAATAAATTTAATGCTACATTTCTGCATCATTTTTCTATACATCCTTCTTTTTTGTTATTCACACAAGTTTTTATTTTGTGTATTTTCTAATATTTATTTCCCAGATTTTAAATTTTGAGCATTAATCTTCATTAATGTTGTACTGGAAAGAGAAAAATGCCTGTAGACAAAAAGTTGGAAACTAATTTGCTGCAGGAAAATCAATTTTAGATTGTTCTTATTAAGCTAATGGGTAACCTCAAACCTTATTAATGAAATAACCATGGTTATAGTATTGATAAATTTAACAAATCTTAGCAATTATAAAGAAATGCATCCAGGTCCATGAAATGAATGTTAATTCAATGATGAATCATTTGTATTTGATGATTAAAAAGGAGATTTGCTGTACTAATCTGTTTTCTTCCTCTGCCTTTATAGAAGAAATTCCATTTTTGCATCCCCAGATTTACAAACATCCACCTCCAGACAGATTCTCTATTGCTTTTACTCCAATGAACTTTCATCAGGTCTCAGAGCATTCTGAACCCTTTCAAACATGAAGTGTATATCTTTTATTATTATTTTGATTATTTTGATTTCCCACACTTAAAACCAAAATCTTCAAATGTAGTCCAATTTTTTTTTTAATATCTGGTGAGCATTAAAGTAATTTGTTTTCTAAAGGAGCTATTTATATTCAAATAAGCTTCTCAAGTCATAGGCTGAACTGCTCTGGTGTACAGTCTGAACGACTTCTATCTGGATATCCCTGGAGTTTATTGGTCTCCATGGAAATTCACAAATTCTCAGTTCCAGGAGAGATCTTAAAATTAATTTTTCCTCAGAACACTGTTGGGGGGTCAGGAGAGGAAGACTGAACACACTTGAAAGCTTAAGCTTTTATCGGGATGCTTTTCTGACATAAGATGTGCTTCTAAATTGTACAATTCAAGGTTTAAGCCAATTGATTTTCCTTTAACATATATTTATATTAATTATTTGCAGTGCTGAACTATCATTTGCTCATTTTGCCATGTATCTAATATCTAACTATAGTCAGTGGTGATGAAAGCTTTTGTTTTATGTTTCTCAGATCTCAGGATAGAGAATTTTTGACTGAGTTCCAAACCTGCAAGCTCAGGGTGAGTGAATATTTTTGTTATTTCTTTAGCTTGAATCTGGATGGTTCTGTGAATAACTGTATTCCAGCATATGACTATGTTTCCTGGAGTATGAAGGAAAAAAAAAATCCTACTCAGACTGTGATGTCAGCTGGTAATATCAGTGATTAATTAATCTCTTGTTTTAGCATAGCTTGACTGAAGAGATCATGACATAACTGTACTTCAGTGCTACCTGTGTAACTTGACCATGTTGCATTTTGGGACCAATGTTAACATAGTCTTCAAGCACAGGAGCTGACATAATTTCAAAGTGAGAGACAGAACACGAACAAAAGAGGCAGTGATCTGTGAAAATGACAGAGGTTCTCCAGATATAAACTGCATTTTTGTACATTAAATCTCTTGTGAGAAACCATCTTTTAAGCATGAATAAGGACCAAGCAGCAGTAGACAGTAAAACTATAATGTAATGGGTTTTATCAAAATGGTTTCCTACTAACAGAAGCTTAATGTGATAATTTTGGGCAGTCAGATACAAGACAGATAACTGTTATAATGAAAACTAAAATTTCTGGAAACTTGTGGTTGCTGTAGTTCACTTGTTTCTCTTTTCCATATTCTAAGTTTTTTGGGGAAGCATGTGTTTAATGTGAGGTCATTTGAACGAACTATGTTGACATTTAGCATGTTGCTGAAATAATTTAGTTAGTAATGTAATAAAGCTATTGAGGCAAACAAGATTAAACAGGTTACCAAAGTATTCTCCTGTGTTTTAAGCTTGTATTATAATATTAAATATAATAAAGTCAAGTGCTTGTTTTATAACGAGGGACAATATGATTAGCGTGCAATTGACATCAAACTCATGAGGAAAACTCATTTGTATAATACAAATAGCTGTCATACTCTGCACACATGAGCAGCAAACAATGCTCCTAGACAGTGGAAACCTAAACCCAGGAGAATAGATCTGTCAGCTTTGTTTTGTGATTCCACTCATTGTATGAAGGTAGTAGTTCAAAAAGCATCATGACAGAAATGATGATATATTTTACCATGTCACTCTTTTTTTGTAATGAGTTACAACCTTTGAGTTCCAAAGCATATTTCTGTTTCAGAAGCTTCTTTTGAAAGTCTGAAATTTTGAATTTTGTAACATTGAATCAAAAGACTCACATAAAATATTTTCTGTTAATATTTGGACAGGTCTGGAGGGCTTTGTTTCCATCCTTCTTCTTGTGGTTTTCCATGAGATTCTTTCTTGCTATTTTGCTCAGAGTCCTTGAGGAGTGGAGCTGATTATTGCTATCCCCTATGCTTGTCCTGTTTTCAGCTGGGATAGAGTTAATTGTCTTCCTACTAGCTGGTGTAGTGCTACGGTTTTGAGTGAGGTATGAGAAGAGTGTTGATAACACGCTGATGTTTTCAATTGTTGTTAAGTAATGTTCAGTCTAAAGTCAAGAGTTTTTCAGCTTCTCATGCCCAGTCAGTGAGAAAGCTGGAGGGGCACAAGAAGCTGGGAGGAAACACAGCCAGGGCAGCTGACCCAAACTGGCCAAATGGGTATTCCATACCATGGGACATCACATCTAGTATATAAATTGGGGGGAGTGGGGGTGGGGGAATCACCACTCGGGGACTAACTGGGCATTGATTGGCATGTGGTGAGCAATATCATTATGTACCACTTGCGTATCCCAATCCTTTTCTTATTACTATTGTCATTTTATTGGTGTTACCATTATCATTATTAGATTCTTCTTTTCTGTTCTATTAAACTGTTATTATCTCATCCCATGAGTTTTACCTCTTTTCCTGATTCTCTCCTGCATCCCACTGGGTGGCTGGGGTGTGGGGCAAGTGAGTGAACAGCTACATGTTACTTAGCTGCTGTCTGGGGTTAAACCATGACAATATCTCACAGGACAGTTGTAGAATCTTCCCTGCAGTAAGTGATTTAAAGGTATCTATTGTAACTCTGTAAAATGCTTTTAAATTCCAAATCTGTCAAATCTAGGGTTTTTTTCCTAGATATCAGAATGTGTACAGGAGCATAGAGCTTATTCAGATTCCTGTACTCATAGAAATTTTGTAGTAATAAAGAATCTAACATTGTCAAAACTGTTAAGTGTATTGATACCTGCCTTGTTAAGTTTGTTAATATCTGGTGGTTGAGGAAACATAAAAAATTTGTAGTAACAATACACTGAAGTAACTGTTAGAAGATTCTCATTATAATACTGGTATATTACCTAATATAAGATTCCTGGTAATCAATTTTTTTCTTATGTTTTGAAAAACTGATGTTATATAAAATACACACAAGCATATATCTATGTGTGTGTGTGATATATAATAAAGCTGTATTTTTGAAGAAAGAAGTACACAAAACCAATATCTCATGGTTTGAGGAACCAGGGTTTCAACATCACGTTAAAGCAGTTTCTGTGTTTATGAATATAAGAGGCAGCTGAGATAATTACATTAAATAATTGAAAAATATAATGAAATTATGGTACGGTAAGTTTTTCTGTGAGTTAGAAAATTTAAAAAAATCAAATGATACACAACAGAAATCAATGACTTTATGGGAAAATCCAGGGAAAAAAAAAAAAAGAAGCTCTAAGCATTTGTTTAAATTGGAGCACTTAAGTTTAGCATAGTGGCAACAGTTAAAAGATTCAGGTGCTGGGGGTTTATTACGGAAGGGGGATCATTTCCAATAGCATAATATTTCCAGTCTATTCAAAGTAGAAAGATAAATAGTCTAATTAATTCCTTGCATAAATTGACAAAGATCAAGTGATGTAAATTAGATACGGGATTCTTGCCGGTGGTGTTTGTAAATCTTAGGTACAGTTGATTTGTCAGACAACTTTCCTACACTGTTTTATTGGCCTGCAATTTGTTTACATAAAAGTGATGTAGATCACTGAAGCAGAACTTAGAATGACACAGGCAGCTACTGACATATCAAGGAATCCTTGCAAAATCTGATTCAGGGATGAAATCTCATCCTGTACTTTAAACTGTGTTTTTTTGAGACAGAAGTTTAAACAAAGGTTTGTGGTACACCTGATTTAGTAAATGGTAATAAATACTTCAAAGAAGGGGGCACAAATGTCATGGTTTAACCCCAGCCAGCAACTAAGAATCATGCAATTGCTTACTCACTGCCCAACCACACAGTGGGACAATAGCAAGAAAAAGTAAAACTCATGGGATAAGAACAGTTTAATAGAACAGAAAGCAAGAAACTAATAATGATAATAATAACAATAATACAAGGATAACAACAACAACAATAATAATAATAAAGGGATTGGAATATACAAAACAAGTGATACATAATGCAATTGCTCACCACCCACCAACTGATGTCCAGTTAGTTCCTAAGCAGAGATCCCTCTCAGCCTTTCTCCCCCATTTTATATACTGGACATGACATCCAATGGTATGGAATACCCCTTTGGGCCAGTTTGGGTCAGCTGCCCTGACCCTGTGTTCCATCCCAACTTCTTGTGCCCCTTCAGCCTTCTCGCTGGCTGGGCATGAGAAGCTGAAAAATCCTTGACTTAGTCTAAACATAACTTAGCAACAACTGAAACCATCAGTGTTATCAACATACTTCTCATAATGAATCCAAAACAGCACTATACCAGCTACTTAGGAAGATAATTAACTGTATCACAACTGAAACTAGGACAACAGATAAACGTAAGTGGTATTGGAACTATTAAAACAGTAGTACTGATTTTATGCATCTTATCATGTTTTTTTTTTTAAAAGCTAAAATTATTTTATGTATGTATTTTAAAAATAATACTTAATAAATTAATGCTTTCAACTTTCTCCTTCACTTAAGAGTGACTTGGTCATTCTTATGAAGGTTTTATCAGAAAAAAAAACACAAATGGATACAGAACCAGTGGATGAAGATAAATCTTTCATTGGAAAATGGATTCCAGGAACTTACCTAACCTTATGTCAAGGTCATGTCCATGCCATTCCCTAATACCCAGTATTTATGTTTTTCTATAAGATAAAAAGGAATTAAAAACCTGAAACCAACCAAAACACCCCAACTAAAAAAGAAAAAAAAAAACAACAAAAAATCAAAGCCAATAAGCCAAATTATCCTCTTACCCTCTTATCCTCTTACCCATTTCTTAATATTTTTTTCTAGTCCTCTCCTGCCTCAGATGTTAATTTTTTAAACTCTTTTCACACATATATTTATCTATTGTCTCATGTGATTGAAGAAGGAATATAAAGGTTCAGGACCTTGGTCAAATTTCTCAATAAAACACCAATCAAACATGCAATATATTCCTTTAGATATAATTATTAAATTCAAATATATATATATAATGGGAGGAAACACAACGTCTGTTTCCTGGACATCTTTTGGATGTTGTAAGTCTGTAAAACGCAATGGGCAATTGCAGCAGTTTTGAAGGATGTGTCTGTACTTCTAGGATGTTAAGCAACTGAATGGATTCTGATAACTCTCGATAGTTGCCTTGCTCACATTTTTCGTTGTTTTATGTCAGTGAAAGCAGTGTCAAGGAAGGAACTTGACATGGAGTGTGGGTTTCATTTCTATTTTATGTTCAGCTTGTGATGCCTTTTTCTACTAGCTGGCACTTAAGAAAAACATTTTCTTGGCCTAGAACCTGTAGGGGGGCCATCAGAATTCATCATACCAGAAATGTCATAATTTTTAGATTTTTTTATATTATTAAATAATCTGATCTAGGAAAACGATAAAAAAACCAAACAACTTTTTTGCATTTAAAAATAATGAAGAGTATTTTTAAAAACAGAATGTTCAGCAGTAAACTTAAAATGGCATTTCGCTTAAATCCCTCTGAATGCTGTACCATAATTTATCGATCAGGCATATGACTACAGATTTGCTTGTATGTTCACTGGCAAAACCTTGCTCTTAGATACTATATTTAACACTGTATTTGGAAGACTTTATTTCTGATTACTTACTTACATATGGATAGATGGACATAAACACAAACATATCTGGGTATATGTGTTTAAAAACATATTAATCTTCCTGAATGCATTCAAGATTTTATCCTGTTCAGTCCTTAAGTATGTGTATGTGCTTTATAGATAGACTTACATACTCCTGAATATTTATAAATTTCCAACATGACAGGAAATATTTTTGTAAAAGCACTGCAAAAGTGCTTAGCCAGTTGTTCTTTTAATGTAAATTTCAAGCATGATAAGTGTAATAACTCAGAAAAAGCCAATACAGCAGAAATATCTTGTAATACACTTAGTAGTAGATTCACTAGCATTTCACTGTGAAATGATATTGCTAGAGATATTGCAGGTCATGCCACAGTAAAAGTAAAACGTTGTATGTAAATTAAGCATGAAGCCTGGGGTTCTTTTAGTTTTGTTTTTTCACTTTTGTGACATTCACAAAAATGTTACTCTTGCTGAAACATATTCTATCCTTCTGAAAGATCAAAATGTATCACCTAAAGAAAAGTTTTCTTTTATTTGA
Source organism: Elanus axillaris (assembly GCA_026212715.1). NCBI lineage: Eukaryota > Metazoa > Chordata > Aves > Accipitriformes > Accipitridae > Elanus > Elanus axillaris. The sequence continues at coordinate 50,549,514 of JANZLQ010000079.1, forward strand.
AACAGAATATATATTCACTAAATTCATTTTTTAATAAGAAATAGCACAAATGAAAACTTTACTAACTTGCATAAAATGTGAAACAGAAAAAAATGCTTTTATACTGAAGACAGCTTTCATTTTTTAGTAAGCATACTTGGAAGTATTGATTAAAAAGTCCTACTATGGCCAAAGCCTGGGGTTAATTATCATTAGAATGATGCTATACAATCTTGATGTTATTCTGTCTTTTGTATTGCTGAGGATGTCACTGTATCTCTTGGGAGTTTTGATTATTTCTGAAGTTAAAATCAACTTTCAAAGAAAAGGCAGCTTGAATCTCATTTTCAGGTGGATGGAACAAAACATACAGTGGGAGTAAATGTCTTCGCACATAAACCAGAGACCCACTTTACAGTCCTCAGGGTTATATTCGGTTCTTTATAAGGAATTTTGCTAGTTTTCAGCCAGCAATAATTGCACATTGAAACTTGCTTACAGACCAAGATACAGGGCTTGTGGACCAAGAGATAAGGCTATCAGGCAAAGTTGCAAATTCTAGAACATAAGGATTTGGTAGGAACTAAATGAAGTCAATCAAGGAAGAAATGATGGTATAATACCACTAAATAGGCATTAATTTTGGAATCAATTTCTCCAGTTGCATTATTTAAACTATTCAGTGGGTGACAGACATGCCTTTCCTGACACACTAGAAATCACTAGTAATGGACACACTGGTGGCTACCATTGTCAATGGATTATTAGCAATTGTTCTTTCATTTTCTGACATCTTTGAACTTCTTTGACAATTCACAGCCATCCCACTAAACACAATTATTGTTGGTTGCTGTCAGGCTATAGGAAAGGGGGAAAAGTAGCTTGAAGTTATTACCTTATTTTCAAAGGCCATGTCAGTATCTGCTTACGTAAGCTTGGAGTTACTCCCATTTACAAAGGATGTGGAATTGGAAATGTAAATAATAAGTTAAAGGTAAAATTTTTTCTCACATCCAGCCTCCAGCTGGATGCAAATCTGAAACAGAGTTGATTTAAAATACAACATAGCAAAAAGTTTTCTATTTACTTCAGCAGAGGTCTCAACTCTCTGAAGGAAGGATTTTTCCCCGAGTCCAGTAGCTATTGTACCACCATTTTGTAATGCTGCAAGAGAAAATTAGTGACTTGTATAACCTCACTGAACTGATTGATAAAATTACATAATTTGATTTGTAATGATAAATTTGAGAACTTTTTTATTAAAGGTAATTATTTCCTGTCCTTTCTTAAAAAATAGATAAATAAAAAAGGACATATTTTAATTATTTTTTGGTGTTTAAAGAACTGAGACTTATTCTTCTGGAATCTTTCCCAAAACCTACTGAAAAGACTGCTATTATCAGTGGCCTGTAAATGAAAGCCGTTTTCATACACTTCTAGTGAGCTTGATCTTACACAGAAGGCTTTGTCAGCCAGGTCCACATACTATACTTTCTTAAGTATGTACGTATTTATATCTGTATCTTTTGTATGAATTATTTTCTCTGGTTTTGTAAAGATCATAGAATAAATGACTGAGTCATTACCTTATGCAAGTCCCCTGCAAAAGTGGAGGGGAAGAAGGAATTTGCCCAATAAAATTCTGAAGACCTTAATAAATGCCATATGCAGCACTAGATTTATTGCTTAAGACATTAGAAACCAGAATTGAATCACTCTTTGTTGTCTCTTTTATTTTCCATTATTTTATATTCAGCATGAAAGCAGAGAAAATAGTTACATTACTCACAGCAGAAGTAAAAGTGCAGTTAAAGCACAATTTATCAGAGATTTGATCATTCAAAATTCACAGTGAAAATACAGAAGAAGAAATAGACGGGATGTTTAGACTGTTGCTGCATTATTGGATACTTGCTTGAAAGGATAATATCCTGCCTTTTCACCTTCATCCCAGTTCTGCTTCTGAAGGAAACAAACTTTGTCAAAGAATATTCTGATTGAAAAGTATCACCTGAGTTGTCAGCATGTAAAGATCCGTGGAGTCCAGCTCAAATTTGGTTAATATTAGTTTGTTGAAATAGCATAAGAAGCAAATTATTTTTCTCATTTCATATACAGTTATGGCTGCCTTCCAAAAGTTATTTTAGGAATTGTCATGTGAAAATAATTCACCAATAATGGGTCCCACAAATACATGATTTTCTGTAGCAATAAATATTTAGGGCCTCATTTTCAATGATGTAGCCCATACATTCACCTACATTCACTTGGGCAATGAGTTCAGTATAATCGGATCTCAGCTGAGTACTTCAGAATTTTTTAGGAGAAAATCACTTATATATTGTGTAATTACATATACAACTAAATACAATGTTAGTCTTAAAGAAAAGGCTGTTAAATTTTTAATCTAGAACTTCAATTAAAAATAATTAGTTATTTCAATAGAAACATTAAAGTACACAACATAGACTCTGGGACTCTGAGTCAGGTCAAAGATCCATGTGGTTCAGTGTGATTTTTCCGGTGGTTGTTAGCTCCAAAGGTTTAGGTAATTTTTCTTCTGAAATAGCCTCCAGCTTCCATCAGTCTGGTTGTCAGTTCAACTCAGCTCACTGAATTACACTGAAATGGAAGAGTGGGAAAGGATAATGAGAAGTCTGAAAACATTTGAAATTTTTATAGTTTAGACTTCATTACTAAATAGGCTAAGTAAATTTTCTCATGTTTTGTTAAGTGTCAAATTCAACCAACCTTTCTTAGGATTCAAAAGAATGTTGCAGTTCTGAATCAAATTCCTTAGAAATTTTGGTCACATTTAAAAAAGAAACTAGAGACTAAGAAAGGAAACCATGTCATGTCTAAAACACATATTTCTGTGTATATGTGAAATGAAAATTTCCATACTCTTAGTAATTTCTTCAAGTACAATCTCTTCCTTCATATCCTCCCAGTTCAGTCATGTTTGTGCAATGATAAATTACATGGGCTTTTTTTGCAACACATCTGAATGCATAATTTGAATGGGTGTACACAAATTCCAGTATATAATTTTCTTTTCGTCTTTTTTCCCCCTGCCATATCAAGATGAAGTAACTTATGTACTGTGAGTTGTCCTTTTGACTGCTGATAACCCTATCAGTCTTTATCAAAGTTTGTATCTGAACTGAAACTTGTTATTTACTTGGACTATGTGTATACTGGGAGACTGAGATTAGGCTTTTGTTGGATCATCTTATCAATAATGAGGAATTAGGGGAGAAAAAGGAGAAATACACATTAAGAAAACAACTTTGAAACATATTTATGTCTGCAAAAGTCTTTCAACAGAAAGTAGATAATTTTAGATGTAACAAAACAGATGAGATTTCATTGTATAGCTGAGCAGAATTCAGCACCCAATATGTCAGCTTTACATGACAGATTATTAATAAACTGCCACTCTTATCAGTAGATACCAACCAGCAATGACTGCCATTTCTGAATTTGAGACTAGAATTTTATTCTTAAGTATCCTTGCTCTCTGATCCACTTCCCTTCTTTCAGTACAAGCCATTCTCTTTCCTACACAGAAAATATATATGGTTGTTGTGCCACACAGTTGATGGCATTCAGTTTATAAAACTAACATATTTCTGAACACCAGCAGAATAGTAGCACACAAATCAACTATACTCAGGTTATACTGTAGAAAATGAGGACTGGAGCAGGTAGGGCTCTTTTTGGAAATATGCAAAATGTCATGGAAGAAAATTCGGTGGATAGTAGAGATCAGCCTTGTCTAAACAGAGAGACATAAGCATATTTTTAAAAATTTTTATTTCATACTTTAAGTCTTTTTTTCTTGTTTCCAAAACCACTTGACCCCTTTGTAAATCAGTCCCAGTGATGCAAAAAAGTAAAAGAGACCTCCTAACATTTTTATTAACCATAGAAATAGGTAATATAATCTGTATGATGAAATATCAGGTAATCCCTTTGTGCAGAATAGCTCTTTATGAAGCAATGGCTTTACCTGTCTGCTGTCAGTATCAGCCACTGCTGACCCATAACTGATCTAGAGTAATTGGCAGAACTGTGAGACTTTCCCATTCCCAATGGTTGCTTCACTACTCTGCTGGGCACAGCAGGAACTTGTAATTTTGGATTGCAAATGTTATTAGAGCCTGAAGAGCATAGCACTCCTTTGTTCACAGCACTGAAAGCTACAGTGATGTGCACCATCTACACTAACCTGTAGGAAACACCTACAGAATTTGATGACTGTGTTCAAAAGGTTGGATTTGGTATGGGGATACAATTCTTTGCCAAGGTCTGTCAGATGTTTTTTAAATCTTTTGGAAAGAATCACAGAATTATAGAATCATAGAATGGTTTGGGTTGGAAGGGACCTTCAGAGATCATCTGGTCCAACTCCCCTGCCATGGGCAGGAACATCTTTCACTAGATCAGATTGCTCAAAGGCCCACCCAATCTGGTCTTGAACATTTCCGGGGTGAGGCATCCACAACTTCTCTGGGAAACCTGTTCCACTTTCTCACCAACCTCACTGTAAAAAATTTCTTCCCCTTGTCCAGTCTCATTCACTACTTAATCTTCTAAGTTCATTAGAGAATTTTTTGTCATACCTTTCTAAATTCTTTCAAGTTTCCTCTTTGATATTCGTTTAAATTACTTTTCTTCATCGTTTTCCATAGGCATGAATCTTAAGTTTATATTCTCCTTTCCCATATATCTGAAAACATACCTAGTTTCTAGAGAAAAGCTGATTGAAAAATATGAAACATTTTGCTTTTTTTTTTTTTTGACTGCCACAATGCAACCCCATTTATATTTATCCATTTCTAGACACTTTAAAAGCGGAATCTACCTTTAGTATCTTAAAGAGCTATGCACTAACGTTACTGTATTTTATATTTGTTTTTCTTCTGGTTACTTCAATATGGCAAACAGCATTCTGTACTCCTGGGAGACTTTGACCCTTTGAAGTACAAGCACCACCTTCTCCATATATAGTTGGACACATTTTTTCCATCTACATTTGAAAAGAATAAGTATAATTGTATTAATCCAGTTGAATTAAATTTTCTGGTAAATTTACAGAAATCATGGCAGGAAACTTATTGCTGTGTTAAGCGATTTCTTTTTTTTTTCATGGTTTCATATGTAAAACTCAGAAGAACAATATATGGTTCTGGTTTTGTGGAATTATCTTGAAGACTTTTTTGTGGGCAGGGAAACAGTGGGACAAAAGTGTCCAAATACTACTAGATGTAGAACATATATTTAAGCAGATAATTCTTAACGTGTGTGGGAGACCCTAAATTGTTCATGGAACAGATTTGTGGCAGATCTTAGCTAGCCTCAGTGACTTGTGTCATCTGGGCAGGACATGTAACCTGAAAAAAACTAAAAAAACCTCAATGAAACTCAGGACAAAGTAGTAGAATATTGTTTCAGTTTCCCTTCTTTCTGCTGCCTGAATGCAAGAGAGTTTAAACCACAGGAAATATGCATTGGCATGATGCGTTCCCAGACAAGCTGTTTCTGGAAGAAATTTAGAGCTTTCAGCCTGAATCTTCCTTCCACATCCACCACAACCACGAAACTGAACCTACATGAGAGTGCAGGCCTGCCACAAAGGTTTCTTCTTAATGAGTTCGTTTGCTTCCAGCAGGATGAGTATTGGTCCAGGTTTGCCTCTTTTTATTAGATTTAATTACACATAAGGCTTATTTTCCTAGCTATTTCTGAACCAATCAATATTGAAAAAAATAGCAAAATGTAAACCGAGATTGTGACAAAAGTAGTACGTGGTATTTCTCTAAACAGATTTCTCCCCCACCATAAGACAGAAGACCACTGTCCGCATTCTAACACTAAGAGTATGCTTTTCCCTTTGTTACTGTTATAGCAACTTTCTTTTCTCCTCATTTGGGGCAGCTGAGCCAGTATTCCATTTGCTAATCCTTTCAAAACAAAAATAAAGCCTGAGAAATAGTTCATGTAGAATTTCTTTGTGTAAAAATACATGAAAATTTGATGATGTTGTATCATGTCATTTCCATGTTCCTTTCCAACCAAAGCAATCTACTTGTTTGTAGAGGAAATAGAACAAATACTGATAATGAATAACTTAGGTTGTGTTCTTGCTTCAGTGGCTCAACCTGTTATGATCAGTTATTATTGCTCTCAGGCAGCTCTCTTTGTGAAAGGATTGACACATTGGTGCTGTAGTGATGGGCCTCAAGAAGTACCTTGCTAGCTGGAGTAGAAACTACTCCCTCACTTTGCTTCAGCCTAGCAAGCCAATTTGAACAGAAAATAAATGCCAAAAATACAATATATGGATGCAGGAGTGATGCTTCAGCTTTCTAGGGCACTATCAGTTGCTGTATTAAGTGCAGACTTGGGAGGCAATTCACTGGTGAGGCAACACAATAATCCAAGTCTTATTAAGTGCAGCTCTTGAGCATTAGTGTCTGATTCTGTCATAACCAAAGTGCCATAGGGCTGCAGTTACTGATCAGGGAAGAATGATAGCACAGGATTTGGCATGGTGCCTTGTGCACAAACCATGCTGGGTAAAATTGACCATGCACAGGGTAAAAGACAATATAACAACAGCTTCAGCTCACTAACAGCTTGCACATGGCATTCTCATTGTTACAGACCATGGGGCCTCTGCTGAGATGTGCGAATCATCACAAAATATTTGTCATACCTACACCAAAATATACATAGTTCTTCATGAAGACACATAGTAATTTTTACTACCCACTTTCCAAGGAACACTGTTAACCTTTTTCACTCTACCCTTCCTCAGTTCTTTAAGTATATACAGTAGAACTGTAGTTAAGGCAACATCATGTTTCTTTCATTCTCTCCTGCTTATGTGTATAAAATGTCTCACTCTTTCTTAAAAATATTGGCATCACTACTATAACAAACTAGAAAGGACTGCTGTTGTGGGACACAGCTGAAAATGGACCAAACAGCAACATGTAGCCATGAATGGGAAATCAGTATTTAGGCAGTTCTTGGCTATATCTATAGCTCTGAAACACTATTGGATACAGTAAATGTCAGATAGTTTTTGTGCATTTAAATTTTAAATTTAGGTAGCAGTTAGTTCTGTGGAGGAGTGAAGGAAAACTCTGATCTAACAGATTCTTCAATTCCCATTCTCTGACTTTCATGTGCTTTGGTAGCTTTTTGCTTGAGAGTTTTAGGAATATGTGTCAAGAACTGAAGTATGACTTAGAATGCCATGCACCATGCAGAGAAAAGAAGGTGCTGAGCCACAATGATTTGAAAATATTTTATATTAACTGAAGAGTTCTTCCTCATTTCTAAGCGCAGAAGTCTTACAAAATTTGCTATATTTTGTACTAAATTGCACTGAGGATAATACTGAAATTGCCCTAAATTAACAGGTTGGTGCTTCCCTTGCACAGCCCTCTCAGTAATACCAGGTCATTCAGTAATCTGTTGTTTTCTAGGCACACAATCCTAAACAGTAAACATTTCTCAGGTAGGGTTCTAATTCCCTGTATTCATGTTTTATTTATTTTAAATGCGTGCTAAAACAAATTAATTAAAAAAAAAAGAACTATATCCTTCAGTTTTTCATTTATTTCAAGTCCTGTGCATGAGTACCCTGCTGAATCATGGTGCCACACAGGTGTTACAATACACCTGGCCAGTTCAAAGGGACTACATTAAAGAGAAAATTCACAATGCTGTTAGGCAGCATTATTTTTATGTCAGTGTTCTTTCATCTTCCATGCTGCCTTATGTTTGAGTGACTTTTCTCTTGCCTCCTCTGTAGTGCTGTTGAATGTTAGTTATGCTTTCTGTAGGCATGGTTTCATGAATAATTTCTGCTTAGCAGTCATTTTTTCAGATTGATTCTCTGTTTTCTTATAGATGGTACCTGGCAGATACATAGTAGTGATTATTAAGTAAAACTATGGTTAGACTCAGAGTTTTAACGCTTTGAACTGTTTCACTGCTTCTATGACCTCTAATCAAGATGCATTTTCTTTCCAAACAAGATTGTGTTCATAGCTTCTTTACAGAACAAACTGGGAAAGGATGGTATTGGTAAGAAGGACCTCAAAACCAGAGCAATTTTATAGAATAAATAAATGGCTAGTCAGGAAGCTGTCACTCATTCTTAATTAACTTACTTCACCTGGACAGCTTGCAGTTCTAGTCAGAGTTTGTAGGAATCCTATGCAGTGCAGCTCAGCCTTGGTGTACTAACATGTGCCAACAGCTCCTTGTATTTTCTTCAGTATAGAGTAAAAACCTTTGGTATTCTAATTATTATTCAATAAACTAGGAAACAGAAATCTTAAAACAAATGTTTAGGCCAAAATTTAATTTGGTCTTCAAGGCTTACAAAGTGACACAGATATATCAAGGTTACAGTATCCTAGTCTTTTGCACTGTTGTTACAATATTCAGTTATGTAGTAAGAATGAATGATTTAGTTGCAGTTTAATCTCATTTACCTGTTCTTGCTTATGATTTTCTTGCTCCTGTGTTTACACATGACCTAGTTTTCTTTTCACTTGCATCTACCGCAAGTATGTATAACAAAATCAGTTGAACACAAACCAGATACAATATTTAAAGATTCCTATAGTACTCTTCTGCCCCATTCCACTGGTAAAAATAACCAAAGAGTATTCTAGGCAATCAGTAAATCTATTTTATCTGTATCTATTGATACTTCACTTGGTGAACACTGTTATTATCAGATATATGTGCAGTATTGCATATTTAATGTCTTTTATATAAATGTCTTTAAAAGAACATCTTAAAATACTGACTGTACTTCATAAATAGAGATTAGTTAGACATTATTTATACAACTATTTTAAAGAAAACTATATTGTTTTGTTTTTCTAGCAATTCATGGTCTTGCAATAGTTTACTTAAGGCTACAGGTTCCTTTAATGTCTTTTCTTAATCTTTATTCTCCTCAGTTAGGTGATTACTAGTTTACTTTCAAGATTGCTCCAATTTTTCAGCTGCAAAACAGCAGATGAGTAGGTCTGGAGCAGATACACTAGTGCTCTGGAGTCCAGACCACTGCAATGGCTATAGAAGAGTGCCAAAACTAGCTGGAATCTGAGACTAATTCCCATTGATAGATGAAAGCCCCACCACTGGAGTTTGCTTTGCAGAGCTGGAGCAAGGAACAAGAGAGGTGCATAATAAAGGCAAATGTGTTGAAACTCTGGCAACTGCTGCTACCGTCAAGAGTGGTGTCATTGTAACTCCATAGTAGTAGGGTGAAAAAGACATGGCAGCAGCTTGAAAGAGATTGTGCCTGGATGAGGAGGGAGAGGAAGGCAGGCACTCTGTGGTTCCAGAAACTCTTGCTGTGATTTGAACTCCAGTAGAGACTTCATGTGGCAGTGGTGGGGGCATATTTTTGCCTCTGATTGAGTTGTGAAATACAAGCAAACAATGAGAAAGCTTCTGTAGACTCCTGATGGGAAGCAGGAAAACTCTCAAAGCTCAACAGTGCCAAACTGGTTAGATACTTTGGGGCCAGTTCAGGTAGTCAGACAAAATTTTCATCCTTGCCCAAGTGCTGGCTGTTGTAACATTGCCACATGACTAATTTCCTTCTAATGCATTTTGCAAAAACTACTTATATGTGCATACATCAATGTGTATGTGGATAGCAGTTTTGCACCTGGGAAAACCTAGTCTTATTAAAAAAAGGAAGGTGAAATGCATATCATGTAACAAATGTTAACATTTGGTTATGGTTTTGATATTTCTCTCAGTGTAATCTGGTATTTAATTCACTTCTGTAATAAAACAACACATACCCCAAGGAATTCAGGCCCTATCACTTTAGTGAGTGCTCTGACGAGAGACACTTCCAGCCTTCAGAAAAATCTGGAGTTCAGAAAACTTCCTACTTTATGATATGCATTCTATATTCTATATATCACATACTATTTTTTTAAGGTTTTTTATTGTTCTGCATTTCTTTAATATCAGTCTTGCAAGGTACTTCTGGGCACTACACTAGTGTAAAGAAGTGTTGTGGTTTAAGCCCAGCCAGTAACAAAGCATCATCAAGCCACTCACTCAATCCTACACCCCCCCGCAGGCCCCAGTGGGATGAGGAGAAGAAGACAGAAAGAAATGCTTGTGCGTTGGGACAAGGACAGGAAAGGATCACTCACAAATTATGGTCACAGGCAAAACATAGACTCAACTTGGGGAAAAAAACAAAATCACCTCCTCCAATCCACCTCCTCCCCCTCCTTCTTTACTGACCTCAGTATCTGCAGAGGAGTTTCTCTCACATTCTGCTCCTCTCCTCCACTGCAGGTTTCCCTTCTTAAATACATTATCCCAGAGGCTCTGCCACCATTGCTGGACTCAGCCTTGGGCAGAGGCGGGTCTGACTTGGAACCAGGGATGCTTCCAGCAGCTTCTCAGAGGAGCCATCCCTGTAGCCCCCTCCCCCACTACAAAAACCCCACCACACAAACCCAAAACAATAAGCATCTTTATCTAGTGGTACTTTACTGAATATTTCTTACTGATTTTTTAAATTATTATTTTTTATTAGACATGTACAAGATTTTTCAGAGAATGTTTTAATATGTTATTGTTGTGTAATATGAACACTGCACCATAACACTGTTTTTCCTTTATTTTGTGAAATGATAATAGACAACCCATCTGAATTAGATCTTGAAATCTGATCAAATATTCCAGATGTTCTAGCATGAACACTACAGTTTCTTTGTGATCCATGTCAGAAATGCAGCTGTCAACACTAAAGCACACCTGCCACCAGTTTGCTGTCAGCAAATTATTTTTCAGTTTTATTAGGAAGTGCAGTAAATTGCCAGAACAAAGCTTTGGTCTCATACTGAACCTTATGTCATATTCCAAATTCACAATCTGTAAATCAACAGGTGTAAGGAAGTTTACATGGAAATAACATTGAGTTGGAGAAGTGACATACTAAAAAGTTTTGCTTCAAAATAATACTGTGGATATCTTCACAATGTTGTTAAGTAGAAAAACACAAGCTGCTAAGAACTGAGCAGGTCATTTATCTATGGGCTGTTGAAACTATACCTGTAGAGTGTGTAACTGAGAAAGAAGTATGGGTCATGTTGCTCAAACAATTTTTCACGTTACCACTAGTAGTTTTGGAAGCACGAGAAATCCATGGGTCATTATCATTCAAATTGGGATAGGTATATGTATTGGATTTGGAATCAGTCAGTTGACTGATGTTCTGAAGGGAGATACTGTTATGTATGTCAAAATCCATCTAAAGCTTTGACTTTCTTACATAAACTATGGCTTCTGGTGCAAGGTTCTAATCTGATATTCTCTAAAGAGAATTTTGTCTCTAAACCATGTAACATAAATTTTTGTTACTTAAGATTCTGAGAAGGAGCAGAGCTATGGTACATTTTATATAGGATCACAAGTTATAAGACTTGAACTGTATTCTCCCAAATGAATGATTAGACTTTATCTGCTGTACCACCTTGCTGGAGGCTTTATGGTTTTAAACTGCATTTGTCAGTTATGTAAGATTGCACAATCAACCAGCCACCTGGTGCTTTTATCTCCTAAAATAAAAAAAACCCCAACATTTGGCAGGGTGGGGGGGTTTCCCCCTCTCATTTTGTTGTTTTTGGTTTTTTTTTTTAATTTTATGAAATAATTTTTAAAAGTATGTAATAAATGTGCATTTGAGATCCTTTTTTAAAAATACTATATTGTAACTCAATGTTGTCATGAGAGATCAGAAGGCCTTTAGCTCTTTTCTAGGCCTCTTTAGGTGTTTATCATTTCATATGATAAATGAAATTTATCATATTTTCCCATTCCTGCTTTTTTGCTGACTTGCCACAGAAATTTTGAATTATGTGAGTGAAATTGTCTCTGCTTTTATGTGAACAGAACTGCACACTGAAAAAGAGCTAGCTTGCTTAACTCCTGATGGAATATCTGGAACATCTGAGCACCTGACTGCCAGAGAGCTTACTGACTTTCTCCTTGAGACACCATCTCCATGCTTCACACATCTGTAAATATCTGAAGCTCATTCTTTAGAAGTGATGTTAATAGTTCTAATAGGAACGAAGCAGCAGAGTACTGTGGATGCAGACAGTTTCAATTTGCTTAGTTATAACTTATTATGGAAAACTCTGTTACTAGCTAAGACAAACAATGCATTAAGGAGTCTTGTGTCCTACTAAATCTAGAAAAGATTCAGTTCTAGGTAATCTGCCCAAAAAGGTTCAGTTCTAGGTAATCTGTCAAATTGCCATTTAAAACTGAACAGCCAAGAGCAAAAATCACACTCCCTTTTAGGAGGCTGATCCTCCAGCTGGTAATTAGGATTTTTCACAGAAGTTTGACCACCCTAAACTAGAGAAGCTACAAAGGATCATGAAATCTAGGCAGCTTCTGAGATCCAATTCACAAACTAGGCCTTTTATGGCTAAGACCAAGTGAGACCTTCTCTGCCTGACTAAAAACATTCAGAACATCACACGGGAAGGATAAAAGTTTATGTAGAGTGAAGACTTTTATCAGCATGGCTTCTTCCTGCTCTACAATTCAGTGTGAAGTAGCCATGTTGACAGTTTCACTGGCTCATGGAAAAACAGCTTAAGGGCAGTTTTCCATTAGCACAGAGTTGTTACAGGTACTTTTGCAGCTGTTGTGGTCCTCATCACTGTACAATGTAGATTAAAAAAAATATACATGTGGTGAGGCCATGAATGAGCTAATCTTCCACTACACTATCAGCTTTTTATACACCTGAATAAATCCATTTTGTCTCAGAATACTCAAGGACTTTTCTTACATATTGCAAAGAGTTTCCTCTTCTGAGAACACACAGGATCTGTGGAATCTTGTCTAATTTCAAATATCATTTATACACCTTCTCCTTCACCCAACATACTATGCAGGTTATGGTATTTCCTTATGTTCCTTGTCATCCCCTATATAATTTTCACATAGACATAACTGGTATATATAATGTTAACCCAGTGGCTTTAAAATACATTTGCTTAATTTATACTAAGTTATGAATGCATGCATATATGTTTATACTATAAAGATAATGTTTATAGTTAATAGATAGTAAACACCTTGGCCACTACCAAGCACTGCTAAATAAACTTGTATTAATTTTCTAAGAAAATAGAAGAATATGAAATCACAGCTTGGGAATAAAGGAAAACGAAACACTTAATAGAATCCAGGAGCAAGAACTGTATAAAATAGCATCTATGAAGGTTTTCACGTATGTCCACAGTTTCCTCTCTGACATAATCCAAAGCAAAGAACATTATATTACGTCATGTAGAAAAGACAATAGCTAAGAAAAATTTCCATCCAGAGAACAGATTAAAATTGATTTAACAAATCTGGAACAACTTATTGTGCGGAGTACAGTATTTGACACTTGCCTGATAAAACTTGCCTTAAGAACATAGATACACAATGAAAATATTATTCAAGAAGTGGCAGTCCCTACTCAATTCTATAGAACTTCATCTGAAAAGTTGGGGCAAAGTAATTAATGAAACTTTATTGTATCTTGTTGCTAAGACTGATAAATTTACATATTCAAACAGAATTTTAAGGAAAGTATAATATTGGGATTAGCATAGAATATTAGAAACAGAGTTCTAAATAATTCATGAATTAGTAACTGCATAAATTTCTCCTCTGTATTTTAAAAAATTAGATGTAAGTAAGAATGCTTTCAGAGGAAAAAGTATACAGCATTCTGTATATGTTATTAAAGCTACTCAGCTGTTTTAAGACTTCGAGATATTTTTTGCATTAGATAAGCTATTAAACACTAATATACATCTTTAGCTTGTTTCTTTCTATTTTTATTTATTTTGTAAACATTGTAGAAATTATTTTGTTCATTAGGAAATAGTGATGTTACATAACAATGCATGACTATAAATATTTGCATTTCCATCTGCATTACAATCATCTAAATAAAAAAAAAAACACCTAACAAACAAAACCAAACCAAACTTCTGGTCCTAGCCACAGATAATTCTAATTTTGTATTTATCCACATAGGTTTGTTGGGATATAGGCCATATGTTTTATTTTTCATAGGTCCAAGTCTTGATGAATCAAGTTATGGTAGGCTGACTCATGCAATTACATAGAAGACAGTTATTTGATATGTAGCCAAACCACTAAAACAGCTTTCTGAAGAAAAATGTATTGAAGAGAACCAAGGAAAGTAGAAGCTGCTTTGAAAAAAAGAAGAAAGAAATAATTACCCTTTGTACTTAATAGTTGTCCAAGAAACAAATTGCCAGAAAAGTTGCTGTCTGCCCAAAGGGAAATGTTACCTCCAAAATTTTTAACAGCTTCATGTTGACATTTCTTCAAATGTTCTCTAAAACAGCAACACCAGCTTTTTATCCTCTGAAGTACAGTATGCTCTTATTTTGGAAATAACAGTCAAAAAACCTAATGCTGTAAGTTAGTCAGGACCAGTGAAAGAGAAAGAAAATAGTTAGAAGCAGAGAGTGATGAGTTGCCAGTATGGCCTTAAAAATCTACTGAAATTGTTGTTCTTGTTGCGCAAAGCACTGGATGTACTAAACTTCTCCATTCTGCTGTTAATAATTTTAGATACAAGCTTTAAATTAACATTGAGTAATGGATCTTTTTACCAATGTAAGCATGTTAATCATAGTGTATCTTACTTCAGAGGAAAATTCCCATTTTGATAGAAAACCTTCCATCAGTCTCCTACAAAACAGCTTCCAGGAGGTGTATGCTGTGCAATTTATACCTCACAAACAAATATCTGACATTTAGTAGTTTGAAAAATACTTCACTCTGTTTCCTAGCCTTTCAGATCCTTCCTGACACAACTGTTACCCAGAATGGTAAAGGAGTATGCCAAAATTTTTTTCTAGCTACAAGAAAGTTTTAATTGAAAACAAGAGTGCCAGGTTTGAACACAGCTTCAGCAGATTAGCAGTTAAATTAGAAGGGGGTTTTCGTTTAAGTTGCAGTGTTGATATGTCACTGTGCCCTGTCACTTTGAAAAGCGATAGTGCTTTGTTATCAGTGCTGAGCGCAGGCAGCCTCCTGATGCAGAGGCAGACTAAAATAGGCTGCCAGGGTGATGAAGGCACCATGCACATGTTGCGTCCTTCCGTGTAAGGAGGTGTGGAGGGGTGGTGCTGACACACCAGTCTGCTCAGACAAACAGGCTGATCATCTCTCAGGGTCTGGTTTCCTGACACATAGCAAAAAAAAAAAAAAAAAAAAGGCAAAAATTTTCATCCTAGTTCAGCTCAAGGAGTATGAAGGGATTCAGAGACTACAGTAGCATTTCTCATTAATAAATGATTCCTTGTATGCTTGCTTATCATGCCTTTTGGCAGGATAAAGCTTTGTGGGATTAGTCATTGTTGAGAGTTCTGTATGAGCAAAAGTTACAAGATTTGAGGGATGTTCATATCTTATATTGAGGTTTTAGATGCAAAAGAGGTATATGAATGTTATTCTCAGCTTATATGATTGAGAACTATTATAATACTTTTAATATTTGAAGTCACTTTTTATATAGCTCCAGCTTGTACTGCTCTGATAGAAAAAGGATTTGATTACCTTTCTCCTTCTGTTGTTCCCTACCATGAGTGTCTTCTTAGGCCTGCCATGGCAATCGAAATATCAACTGTTTGATGCTTTTTGCCATCTAATATTCTCAGACACCTATCTTAATTATCGTAACAAAAGATTTCATGTGTTCTGTACTTGGCATGATAGAGGGTAGACTCTTAGCCTGTGTATTGGGTCTTCATGGCAAGGTTTTGTAGTGGGGTGTTACAGGGGTGGCTTCTGTGAGAAGCTGCTGGAAGCTTCCCCTGAGTCTGGCAGAGCCAATGCCAACCAGCTCTAAGACCAAGCCCATCACTGACAGTGGTAGCACCTATGGGATAACATTTAAGAAGGGGGAAAAAAGTTGCTGGGGCACAGAAACATCTGAAGAGAGAGGTAAGAATATGTGAGAGAAACAACTCCACAGACACCAAGGTTAGTGCAGAAGGAGGGGGAGGAGATGCTCCAGGCGCCGGAGCAGAGATTCCCCTGCAGCCCATGATGAAGACCATGGTGAGGCA
>JANZLQ010000079.1:50565706-50591554 GCA_026212715.1 Elanus axillaris
AGTCCATGGAGGTCCACGGTGGAGCAGATCTCCACCTGCAGCCCATGGAGGACCCCATGCTGGAGCAGGTGGGTGCCAAAAGGAGGCTGTGACCCCATGGGAAGAGCACGCTGGAGCAGGTTCCTGGCAGGACCTGCGGATCTGTGGAGAGAGGAGCCCACGGAGCAGGATTTCTGGCAGGACTCATGACCCTGTGGGAGATGCACGCTGGAACAGCGTGCTCCTGAAGCACTGTATCCTATTGAAGGGACCCACACTGGAGCAGTTTGTAAAGAAGTGTAGCCCATGTAAAGGACCCACATTGGAGAAGTCCATGGAGAACTTTCTCCTATGGGAGAGACCCCATGCTGGAGCAGGGGATGAGTGTGATGAGTCCTGCCCCTGAGGAGGATGAAGCGGCAGAGACAACCTGTGATGAGCTGACCTCAACGTCCATTTTCTATCCCCTTGCACTGCTGGGCAGGGGGTAGGTAGAGAATTTGGGAGTGAAGCTGTGCCTGGGAAGAAGGGAGGGGTGGAGGGAAGGTGTTTTAAGATTTGGTTTTATTTCATAATATCCTAATCTCATTTGATTGGCAGAAAATTGAGTTAATTTTCCATAAGTTGAGTCTGTTTTGCCTGTGATGGTAATTGGTTGAGTGATCTCTCCCTGTCCTTATCTTGATCCATGAGCATTTTGATATATTTTCTCTTCCCTGTCTAGCTGACAGGGGAAGTGAGAGAGTGTCTGTGTGGTGCTTAGTTGCTGGCTGGGGTTAAACCACGACAACCTGTCGTTTTCTACCTTCCTTGTCAGCCAAAACTGAGGTATATTGGAAGGACTTTATAGCTACACAGCAATTTTATGGCAGGCATGGTTTCTTCCACCCTGTTTATTGACCTAGCTGCCTTTTCTTTGCATAAAATAAAGTTTTCATTCTATTCTCATGGGCTTCAAATACATGTGTATTTGGAACAAAAGAAGCAGAGAGGATCTGATTTTTTTTTTTCATTTTTCTCTTTTGCATTTGTAGACATTTTGAAAATCAAGCAAAAACATAAATTAAAATAAGATCTTAGTGATTATTTTTTTTTTATTTTAAGCTGTTTAATTTGTCTCATAAGCTTTTTTGCTGCAACATAGTGTTTATTGAAAAGGCAAATAATCCAGCAAGTCTGGGATAAAAGGTTCTGCATATGAATAAATTTATCCTAAACAGCATATGTACAATTATTAATAATGCATAACAACCACAAGACTTATACAAATAACAAGTACTTTCATCGTGTGTGTTACTTCACATGGCATTGAAGTTGATTTCTCATTCCTTGATGAAATCTTTACTGTTGGGTAGTGTGACATGCAAAACCAGCAGTAGGTGAGAAGTATAACCTGGTATGGACTGACTATCTTTCAAGAAGAAAGAAATCCATGAGATACCCTGGTACTGGAAGAGCTCACTTTGGAGTTTACATTAGAGTGAACTGATTGTTGGATAGAGTTGACATTTAAAAAAATCTAAGGCTTGTAGTGTTTTAGACTGCATAGGTTTTGTTTGTGTGTGAAGCTAACATATGCAAGTTTTGACATATTATTATTTTATACCTATTTTTCCTTTGACGATGTTATGTACTTGAAAAGCACATTCTGTTAGAAAATTTCGCTTTTCAGGCTAGTGAGTAAATAGCCCTATTGTTTAAAGACATGTGCTTTGCTTTTTGCTTACTGAATGCCTTTGGTTTCTTATTGCTTGGAAAAATGTTTTAGCAAAGATATCAAACAGAATCAAGTAGCTGTACTGAATTTGTGAAGAAATTTTAAAATATTTTTATATCCATTTGCAAACTCTTAATTTCCATAGATTCCAGATATATAAAAATAAATTTTCACTACAATTTCTTCAAGTTAAAGCATATGCAATTGAAACTTATGATTACTGTTAGTCGCATACATAAGGAATGTTTCTAGTTTCATTTTTAGTTCTGACTGGAACAGTAGTTAAGGAAAGAGGTATCACAACTGGAATAACAGGTTTTACATTTTCTTATTTTTTTTAATAGCTTAAGAGATTGAAAATAGTGAGTGTCATTGTATAGACATGATTTAGTTTAAGGTCTTCACTAAATTGACTGATTTCAGTATTTTTCTCAGAGGCAGAAACTCTAGAAGATACACACACAGATTTTGTTTCTCCTTTTCTCACTTTCTGCTAAATATATTTCATTCATACCACCTGGACTCTCTCAAAGCAGATCCACAAAGCATACAACTCCTGTTGCCAATGAATGCACTAAAACAGATAATGTCATTAACACTGCAAAGGCTTTGCAAGTATATATGAACTAAATTAAATTGAGTCGGGCGTGACAAATTGCATTGAATTAAATCTTGTTTAAAAAAATAGTTTTTGTATTTGAAGGTCATTGCATGCACTGTCAGTCACTCAGAACACTCAAAGTAGCTATTAGATCAAAGGGGAGGAGGTAATACTGCAATTCTACAATACACTGAAAACCAGATTAGAGCACTGTGGGAAGAGTAGCAGGAAATATACATCTGCAGCGGAACAGAAGCAATTTGAATCCTTGTTTGTTTGCACTCTTACTAATTGAAAAGGAGACTATAAAAGAATCCAGAGGCTATAATTGAAATGTATTTGCTTGCTTGGAGCTGATAGAAGATGGAACCTACAAAGAACAACAATAGCTTGGTTTGGGGGGGGGGGGTGGTGTTGCAATTTCCTTTATATTTTAAATGCCTTTTCTCTATGCTTAACATTTCCATACAATCAATTTTGCAGCATTTTAGAAGTGGAATTACTTTTGAAGTACTTTCCAGCTTTGACATGAACAACACATAATACATTAAGTGTATATCTTGCAGAATTTCTGAGTTATCCATCTACTTTTAGTAAATATAACCTGTAATTCAAGTTATATTCCTTTATTTTACTGCAGTATTCTGGGCATGTATGGTCATTATACAGTTTAGTAAAATTGAATTAAGTGAGTGTCAGGGAGGAAGGCTGCAAATTTATCTTGTTCTGGTTATTTATTCTGGGATGTATGGAGGTACCTAGAAGAAGAACCACAGAGTGCCTGAGGCTGGTTGGCACCTCTGAAGATCATCTAGCCTAAATCTCTGCTAATTCAGGGTCAGCTACAGCAGGTTGCTCAGGGCTGTGTCTGGGCAGGTTTGAATATTTCCAAGGATGGAGACTCCACAACCTCTCTGGGCAACCTGTGCTAGTTCTTGGTCACCCTCACTGTAAAAAAGTGTTTCCTGATGTTGAGAGGCATGTGATATTACAAGGAGTGACCCTAACATCACAGTAAAAAAGATTTCTTTTATATTTAACTGAATTTCCCCTCTTTCTGTTTGGGCTTGTTGCCTTTTTTTTTTTGTCACTGGGCACCACTAGAAGTATGTAGGTCCATCTTCTTGGCTTACCCCATCAGTTGTTTATACAGATGGATAAATTGCCCCATGGGACCTCTCTTGTCTGGGCTAAACAGTCCCAGCTCTCCCAGCCTCTTCTCACGTGACAGATGTTCCAGTCCTTTCATAATCTTGGTGGCCCTTTACTAAACTTTCTCTAGTATGTCAGTGTCTCTCTTGTACTGGGGAGCCCAGCATAGGACACAGCAACCAGATGTGTGTCACCTGAGTAGTACTGAGCAGAGAGGAAGGAACACCTCCCTTGACCTGCCAACAATGCTGTTCGTAACACAGCCTGGGAAGTTGCTGGGCTTCTTTTCTGCAAGGGTGCATTGCTGGGTCATGGTCAACTTATTGTCCAGCAGGACCACCAGGACCTTCCTTTTCTGTTGAGTTGCTTTTCAGCCATCTGGCCTCCAGATGGCTGTTGCTGCATGCAGTTATTCCTCCACAAGGGCAGGGTTTGTCATTTCCCTTTGTTGAACACCAAGATGTTCCTGTTGGCCATTGCTCCAACCTGTCCAGATCCCTTTAAATGGCAGCATATCTATCTGGTGTATCAGCCTATTGTTCCACTTTGGTATCCTCTGCAAACTTGCTAAAAGTCTACTCTGTCCACTGTCCAGGTAATTAATGAGCATGTTGAACAGTGTTTGACACAGTTAGGCAATAGTGACCCCTGGGATACAGCAGGAGTAAGTGGCTTGCAGATGGGCTTTGTACAGCTGATCACAGTCTTTGTAGCCTGGTAGTTCAACCAGTTTTTGATCTGGCTTATTGTCCATTTTTCTAGTCTTTACTTCACCTGTTTGCCTATAAGGATGGTAAGGGAGACAGTGATGAAAGCTTTCCTAAATTCAGAAGCAACATTCACTGCTCTTTACTTGTTTACCATTCTAGACAGCTCATCATAGAAGGCTATGAATTTCGTTAAGTATGATTTCCCCTTCATATATTCAAGAAAGTAGTCCCAAATGTCTTTTTGTCCCTCATGTTTGGAAATGGTTTCCACAAGGATTTCCTCTATCATTATCCCGGGGATCAAAGAAAGGCTGACTGGCTTGTAGTTCCTCAGATCCTCCTCCTTTCTGTTCTTGAACAGAGGAGGAATCTTTACATTCTTGCAGTCTTCAGAGACCTTCTCCAGTCAACAGAGGCTCTCAAGATAAATTTAGTGTGGTCTGGTGATGTCATGAACCAACTCTTCAGCACTGGTGGGTGCAACGCATTGGGTGGCATGAACTTGGATATGACTCATTTGTTTAAATGATCTGTAACCTGGTCCTTACTACTCCACTGAGTGTAGGTCTTTCTTCCTTCAGACTTTCCTGCTGGTCTCAGGAGCCTGAATCTTGCCTTTAGAGATCAAGGCAAAGAAGGCATTACATGTTTCAGGTTTTTTAGTGTCCTTTGCCATCAGATCCCTTCCCTTGTTCAGCAGTGGGCATGCATTTTGCTTTGTCTTCCTTCTGCTTCTGATGTACCTGTGGAAACCATTTGTCCCTTCACATCCCTTACCAGATGCCACTCTAGGTGGGCTTTAGCTTTAGTAACCCCATCCCTGCGTACTTGGAGAGTGTCTCTGTGTTCTTCCTGGGTCACCAGTCCCTGCTTCCGCAGGTATCTTGCATTTTTTTGTCTGATCTTTCTCAGAAGCTCCATGTGCATCTATGGAAGATTGTGCCTTCCATAGAGTGTTATGTATTTTGGGGGAAGGAGGAAAGAAAGGTCCTGAAAAATAGCATAGAGCATGAAAATATGAGAAATAGATCCAGTAAAGGGGGAATATGTAAAAGTAATAGCAGCGTCTTCTGAGACAGTGAGTGAACAGTCATGCTGTTGAGCTGATGATAAGCAGAGTTTCCTACACACAAAATGGATGTTCTAGTATTTGTTCCGTCCAGGAAAGCAATGTAAACCAATTAGCTGGAAAGAGAGACTAAAAGAAAAGACTGATTCAGGAAGGTCCAAATAGATAGCGCACATTTGTTTACAAATCATTTAATTATTCTTCCTATTCCTGAAAAGCTGAATTTAAATCTGGATTTATTTTTCAGAAAGTATGATTTGGTTTATGAATTTTCTTTCTTAATAAATGATAACTTTAGAAATGGGATGTCCATTTAGCAGACTCCTGTATTTGAATATAAAGATAATTCTCCTTTAAATTTCTGCCCAGCTTGGAATCTAATAATTTTCTGCAATTGTATCAGTGTTGTCACATCTTGACAGTTCATTAGGTTTACTGATCCTCAGCAGAAGGGTGAATTTTCAGAAGTGCAAATCTGTCTGTAAATACTGTAAATTAAATAATGTGCTAACTTCATTAAAAAAAAAATGTAGGAGGGCATCTTTCTAGTTGGTTCCCTGTGTACTTGTACAAGTACAAGTACAAGTGTACAAGAAATTATCTCCTACAAGCTTCAAGAACGGCCCATGCCTGTCAATGCTTAAAAGCATTTGGACAATGACCTTAATAACATGCTTTAACTTTTGATCAGCCCTGAACTGCAGGCAGTTGGACTAGATGGTCATTGTAGGTCCCTTCAAACTGAAATAATCTATTCTGTTCTGTTCTGTTCTCTTCTGTTCTGTTCAGAAGACACCTGAACTTCATCTGAAAAATTCAGCTTCTCAAATAAGACTTCCTCCTCCCAAAAATTAATGACATCAAAGCACATACATAGAATAATCATTTTCTCTAAATGTGCTGTGTATAACAGCTTTTACCCTACCAGCTCTACGAATTTTGACTTACTGTGCAAACTTTATGAAAGATGGACAATAAAGAAGGACTTATTAACCCATATGATACCATTTAGATGCCATCTTGCTGATTTCAAGACCCAAGTTAATATTTCTAAATGGTACTGAAAAGTGTAAAATAGGTAAACAATTGCTTGCTAACTTAATTGCACGAAGAACATGTCTCTATATACATCATACAATAATGAATAAAAAAAAAGAAAATCTATGTAAGCCAATAAAGATACTCACTTCGTTGGTGTTCCAGACCAGAGAAGTGCCCAATCTGCTTCCCACTCTCTTTTCTGAAGTTTATTCTTAATAAAAGCTGACTATTTGAGGTTGCAAATATTAATGTAATTTTGTGTGGAAAAATGCCTAATGCAATAACTAGAGCAATAACTGTACTTTGACAACTATACAAGTGACAAGATGAAGTTCTCAGTAACAAAGCTAAACAAACACCTTTGTAATAGATCTGGCCAGTTTAACAGCATGACAAAAATGAAATGTAGGCTTAAGTGAGGAATAAGTTTGCCAAACAATTTTCTGCAAAATTTGATACAATCTTTGATTATCACAGAAATTTTGTTAAAAAATTAGAAAGTATCCGAATTTAGGTAACTAAACAAGACCAAGAAAAGTCATGTCCCTGCCATACAGGCTGTTTTTAATGTCCTTTAGCCTGGCTTGCTTGAGCACACTTTCAGATTAAGATCATCTGAGTGTTTTAATATAAATAAAAAAAATATTCAATCCACTTATTCTATTTTTGTAGAACAATTGAATTATGTTGGCTAGAATTATTGCCCCCTCAAAAGATCCTAAGGAAAATACATGAAATAAAAAAAATGTTTAGTCCAATTTCTTTCCCTTTTTTTTTTCTTTTTGTAAAATTGCAGGCAAATATTTATATGGTTTGTAATGAGAAATCCTTTGTAACCATAAAAATAATCAGCACTTTTAGTACCAGAACAGATAATGAAAGTCATTTCATATCAATTGGGGCAGCTGCAGAGAAGGAAACTGTTCTTTGTGAGCATAAGTAGCAAATGCAACTCATTAAGTTCACATCTATCATTTGAATAAGCATAGGAAGAAATTTTTGAATGAATTTATAGAATCACAGAAATGTCTAAGTTGTCAGAGACATCTGGAGACCATTTAGTCAAACCTCCAGTTGAAATTAGAGCCTTAGATTAGGTTATCGAGAACCTTGTCAAGCTACTTTGTGAAAATTCCCTGTGAAGGGAGATTCCACCACCTTTCTCTGCAACATATTCCAATGTTTAACTGCTCTTCCAATTAAGATTTTTTTCTTGTGTTTGTGAATCCTTGCCACCATGTATCTATGTAAAGAAAGTACCTTCATTTTCTCCATAACTACTGTCTACGTACTGGATGACTTTAGTTAGATTCCCATCAAGGCCACTTCTCCTTCAGTGTGAACAAAGCCTATGTCTTCAGATGTAACATTCTCCAATCCTTGAAGCACCTCGTTAGCTGCTGGAGTCTCTGAGACACATTGAAGTCTCTCTTCAATTGTAAGAACAAAATAATTTCTGGTGCTGAATGACCTACACAGTTAAAGCAATAAGTTTCTCGGGTTTTACATTTCCTGTTCACAGTGCTTGTAATCAAGAAAACAATTGAAGTAGCAAGGAGTAACGGTGTCAAACCAGTTCCTTAGTGACTTAAAATTCCAACCCTACCCCAGTAATTTTAACCTTCTGGAATTCCAAAGGGCTGTGTATATTAAAAAAAAATAATAATCAAATATGTCTGCAGTGAAATTAAAATCTGGATAACTTATTAATAATTTTGGGGCCCAACAGTGGCTTGCATGATCTTATGCAAATGAGTGTTATTGTAGATATTTGTCATGCACTGAAAGTTAAGCTATTTGTCTCAGAACTTAACTCTGTTTAAAAGAACGTTCATAACTTCAATAGGTCCTAGAATATCATTCTCATTTTATGGACATATATGCAATATTATTTGCTGCAGGATCCTAAGGCATAAAGATTTACAATTTACATTATCACGGACTGAATAAGCAACTGAGTAAAATCTGTCAAATTATACTGTTGTATTTAATATGAATGCATATCCAACCCTTTCTGCAAGAAATGAATTGTAGTTTCATGCTGTAAGATTTCACAATACAGAGAACTGATCATTACATTTCCATTTTTAAAAGAAGCAATATAACAAGAATACAATCAGATCTATAATAATTTATCATTTCATATGGCCCAGACTATGTCAACAACTTTAAAAAACACGTTTCTAAGGGCAGTACAGCCATTCTACATAGTACTTAGAAGAATTACTCTAAAAAAGTATAACACTGCTAAAGTGATAATCATATATTCAAACATTTGTATATCACTATATTGCCTATGTGTGATTTTCAAAACTCCAGTTTTTGTTCTAAAGTGCACTATGCTTTGAAACAAATTGTTCTCAGAACAATTCAATTAAATTTTTAAGGAGATAGACCTAAAATTTGCACTTGATTGTCTTCAATGAATATTTATTACAGTTAAAGTAGTGCCCTGAACAATCAAATTCCTTGATCAACACTATTACGGGTTGATCATTTTTATATTTAGCAAAATAATTGTCTAGAGGAGTAATTCTAGATGTTTTCTGTTTACTGTAAATTGACAGGGAAGTAATCTGAGTCTAGGGTAGGCACTAATTCATTATTCCTTATTTATTTTTATTTCTATTTAGGTGTGACTGAATTTTTTTCTTATTTCCTCCAGCTAATTTACATTAGACCACATGCATTGCTTTAAACTTTACTTCAAATATCCCATTAAATTTCCTGATATACTTCTACAGCACCCATGTAACAAAGAATTCTATTTTGAGTTAATGATTAGGATCATTAGGGAAGAAAAACAACTGGTAAGACCTATATTTTTCATGCTTAAAGCACAGCATAAAATTATCAATCCTTTAGTCAGAAACCAGTACTGATTTGTTGAATAGATTACCTGAGAGCAAGTTTATTAGAAACTATATCTAACACAGTAAACCTGTAACACTTCTTGTGCGTGTAAGCAGCTTGGTTAGAGGATTAAAACATTCCCACCATAAAAAAAGTTTGATATTATTGTTAGCACGTTAATAAAAAGGAAGCACAAATAAAGGATGATTCAGTGCTAGTTTTTTCTTAGGTTTCCTTTTTTTTTAAGTTTTTGTGTCACAATGTAAATTTCATTAGTAAACAGTACTTTGGTCTATAGAATGTTCTATTTTTTAATTTTTTTTTTAATAATGCACGTACCTCTTCCTATTCCCTAACTAGAAAGACCATAAAGAGTCAGGGACTTAATAATTCATTGTAATTACACAGGGTATTCACGCTCATTTCAGCAACAGAATGGTGAAAACATCAAGAAAGTAAAGTAGCTATGTCTCTAGCAAAATTAAAATAATGATTATTTTTATTAAAAAAAAAAACAACCAGAAAACCACATGATAAGTCTGTGACTTCCTAATTGTTCTGCAAGCTTTCCAACAAAAATAAACCCAAAGCCATCTTCTTTACAAAAGAACTCAACCAACCTTAAGTTTTGGAAGTCGTCTGGCAGTAAAGATTCAAAAGTGGTTACAGAGAAATGAAATACCAAAATTATTGCAAATGTCTCTCTGCTTAATAAAGTTGGTCTTCACTAAGTTAATTTTGCCTTGCTGCCAAGTGATGATCAGTGTTATCCTTTCATAAGTTTCCTGAATAAAATATTCTTATCATCCCTAATCAGACATACATTTGTCTAACAATGAAATATTTTTTAAAATCTTTTGGAATAATTAAGCATGAGGATGCATCCTTTTCTTTCACTAGCAGGTGAAATTGAGACAGAGATTTATACACATTGCTCCCCACCCGGTACAATGTACTGCTTACATGAAAACTAGTCTGAAGTTCACCAGGTATCCTGAAGATAAAAATGCTGTTGTATTAATCAACAAATTGCCTTAATCACTTTGAAAATCCAAACACTTTTTTGCTGTATTGGTGCTGCTG
Source organism: Elanus axillaris (assembly GCA_026212715.1). Lineage (NCBI taxonomy): Eukaryota > Metazoa > Chordata > Aves > Accipitriformes > Accipitridae > Elanus > Elanus axillaris. The sequence continues at coordinate 50,575,912 of JANZLQ010000079.1, forward strand.
ATTTCAGGATGCTTTAGTGATTTAAAAATAAATAAATACATAATATTTGACAGTCAGAGTTAGCCTGATGGAGAGAGAACTGGACCTGACTGAAGATTTTTAACTAGTAATGAAAGCTCAGTTTCAGTGAGCCTTTTGTTTTGCTCATGCTCCTGTAAACCACCACTCAATCTGTGATTTCATTTTTCTTCAACATACTTTTCTCTTCTGAATGTACTGTTACTAGACTGGAGGATTCTGAGGTTGACAACCATTGCCCAGCAGCTTAGTAAGCGGTATTTATAGTAGTACTTACACATTGAACCTGCTTCTTTTCCTTCTTTTTAGGTAAATATTTGGGCTTCAGACTTTTTTATTATTATTATTGCTATTGTTCAACAGTTTTTCTGATATTTCTGGATTAGTTTTATTTGTTAATTTTACTCCATACCCGTAATAGATGCTTTGTATTAGTTTTTATCTTTCAGTGATTTGGGTTTGTTTGGTTGTTTTTAAAGCCCTTCCATATTTTTCAGTGCAGCATTTCATGACTTAAGCAAAAGTGGTCACCTTAGAAATGCTCCAGCATCGTATCCTTCAACACGCATATGTATATTTAAAGGTGTGTTATTGGGAGCGTGGCAGTAAGAGACAATTTCCTTTTGGATCAAAAAGCAAGTTGTAAGTGCAGATGTTCTTCAATAACTGTTCTTCAGTAGGTAGCAGTTTATTCATTACAGTTCAAATTGCATGCTCTTATCTAATGAAGGACTTGATTTTGTTTTTCTATAGATATGGTCTGATTGAAAGCTGCAACATGGCATCACCTTTTTTTTTTCACTTTCTGACAGAGCCATTTTAAGCATGAAATGTGACCTTTAGGAGACTTTACCAAAAAACCCTGTTAAGATTTGGTGGGCAGATCACACAATTTCTCCCAGTCTTGAGATATGTTGTTTCTTATGAAAGATGTATTGATGAAATCCATATAATCCATCCACATGCATTGAACATGTATGTGGTGGGCTGACCTTGGCCAGCTGCCAGACCCCCCACTCAAGCACTCTCTTGCTTCCCCTTCTCAACAGGGCAGGGGGAAAAATTAAGATCTGAAAACTTGTGGGTCAGGACAAGGACAGGGAAGTCACTTACCAATCACCTTCAAGGGCAGCACAGAGTAAATTTGAGGAAAATTAATTTAACTTATAGTAAATTTAAAAAAGAAAGTGATGGTGAGAAACAACAACAAAGCTAAAAAGACCTCCCCCCTCACTCCTTCCTCTTACTAGGCTCAGCTTAATTCCTGGCTCCCCTACCTACTCCCCTGTGAGTGGGACAAGCATGGGGAATGGATGTTGCAGTCAGTTCATAACAGTTCCTCTCTGCCACTCCTTGCTCCTCACACTTTTCCTCTGCTGCAGGATTTATCCCTCACACACCAGAAAACCTGTTTCTGTGTGGGCTCCTCTGCTGGCTGCAGGGGAATCTGCTTCCCTGCAGGCCCTCAGTGCCAGCACCTGCCCCAATGCATTGTACTAAGGTTTTGTGTTTCCTGACATACAGGGTGGGAAAAGAGATGTAAAAACTTGATTCCTCCATGATTTGACTTTTCATTACTAGTGAGCATCAGCAGGAAGAGGATATTTATAACACTACTGCAGTGCCAAACAGAAGGGTATACACTGTGCACAGCAGCCTGGTAGAACAGGGTTACACTGACCCACTTGTCTGAAAAGACTCTCCTTCTCAGACTAATAATGGCCTATATACATTCTAAGAACTACTATTTAGGGCATTTGTATGGCACAACATAACACTAGCATAAAAAAGAATATGTAGGATTAGTAAAGAGAGTTCCATTGGTAGGCCAGATTTTCCTGATTGAAGAAAAGGAGCAGAAGTGTAGTATCTTATATTCATCTCATAATTATATATTACTTCATAACAATTTTGAATATCCATGGTTGTCTATTATGCATTTGTCTCTCACTCTGCTTCCTTAATATGTGATCTCTCAATTCCACACAGCAAGATCTCTCATCTGATGCTGCATCTCTCTGGAATGTTCTTTGAGACTTCTGGAGAAAAACTCTCTTTCCTTATACACCATTGGAAATTCTTACTCTATGACTGATTGAAAACAATTTTAACAATTTATTTGAGGGACAATAATTGTCAGAGGTTGGAATGAAAATTCTGGACTAAGTGAGCAAAAGTAGTGATTTATTATCGTTTCCCACTTATTGAAGGTTAACTAAGATAAAACAGAACTAAAAGGAAGCTAAAAAACCCATGACATTGTGTTCTATACTTGTACATATTATGTCTGCATAATATGTTTGGTGCATATTATATATCTATAATATATTTTTATTATTAAAATTTAAAAAATTGTAACTTGCCAAATAGAGTTATTTAAAACTATCTTGCAAAGTTGGAACACAGAATTTGTGGAAAATTTTAAATTTTTGACCCACAGAAATGAGAATTTGCCAGTACATTTCTTGACTTTTTAGGTTAATACCAAATTTCAAGGCAATCATATCTACTTTCATAAAGTATACTGAGTAAGAGTCTATATTTGTCTCAGATGATGTAGTAATGTAAATAATTGTGGCATTCACATTTTACATTTTGGTACATTTCTCTGTCACCCTCTCTTCTCTTGTTCTTGAGGTTGCCTCTAGGTTTTTATACATGCACATACATATTAGGAGCTTTGGAATACACTTGCTTCTCACTTGTCTGACAAAGCCTCTCATTACACTTTGTGGGTTTTTTTTTGTTGTTACTTGGGCAGTGGGGTAGATTGGCAGAGATTGATTTCATTTATTTGTTTGTTTGTTTTTAATGAGGAACTGTTTAGTGTGTTTGAGTTCTCATATTATGAAATGTTTTAGCTGGCAGAAAATCCATCTATAGCTGTTAAATTTTAAATTTTCATTTGTGCATACACTGAGAGAAGTTACATGAATGCAATTTACAAACACTTATATTTTATGTTGACAGAAATTAGTGAGGGTATTTACTTCATTCATAAATTAAGAAACTTTTTCTAATTTACAATACAATATTTTTTCTGTGAGAAAAAAGAAAATCAAAATTTGTTGTTCATTTGTGTCAAGTGATATTTAGGGGCCATACCCTCACATCAAGACTATGGTGATGTATTCAGTCTGCTAAAAGTGTTTCCTTCTCTTCATTATGTCTGTCTGACACTTCTTGACTCAGTGTCACAGCTTGTCTCTTTTCTAAATCTGAGATTTGGTGTTCAGGAACTATAAACATGTTGCAAGCTGCTGGGAGCATTAAAGTTTCTAGCAGATGCCATGTTAGTGATGATAGCATATGGATTGATTCTAGCATATATGCTATAGTTTTTACACTGTTTAACCACGTATGTATATATTTATGTTAGCTTAAGGTCTTTATTTGAATATGCATGCAATTTTTTCGTTATTTATTCTTGATCCATCAACAGCTTTTTCAGATGTAATTACTTTCTCTGCTGCACATACAGTATCTCCCCTAGAGTAATCTTCAGTCTCAGTAAACACAAAAACAGTAGGAAGCAAATTGTACCCCAGGATGCTCAGCCATGTTTTCTACTGAAGTAATTAGTGTCCCTGAGTGATAAGTCATCAAGGAAAGAATTTCACCCCAATTGTTTATGTCTCAAGTCACTATCTTTTCAAGCAGAATTGATTAGAGGAACCTGTCCTATTTGATCTTGGAACAACAATTTCCTGAGCTGTTTTAAGAATTTAGGGCACCTAAAGAACATACCATTGACATTTGAAGTGCCTTCTGTACAGCAGAACTACTTTGTTGAAATGCAGGTTTACTATTTCCATGATACCTATAATTTTGGGAAATGTACTCAGCTGGGAAAAGGGCTATCTCTATGTAATACCATCTTGGTATTGAGATATATGTAATTCTGAATAAGCCATATACTTAAAATAGTCTTCCTATATTGCTGTTACACAAGAAGAGGAAACTGAGGAAACCTGAATTTCGGCTGGGTTGGGGAGGAAGTGGAAGGCTGCTCACTTTCCCAGTTGTTTATAAAGGATGACTACTGGCAAAGGTTTATTTCCATCATTGCCTTTCCTCTGTTATCCTAACTGATATCCTAGTGAAGGACAAAGTAGAGAAGGAATTCAAGAAAAGACAGTCATGATCATTAAGAAAAACAATAAATTAAGTAACACCAGTGACGAACTTGTAATTTCTTAGATACAGGAAACTAAAGATGTAGATGATAATTTGTTAGAAGAGAGAAAAATTAAGGCTAATACTGAAACACAGTATTGTGTGGGGCAGGAAGGAGATAGGAGGCCGCAGAGAAGAAATTAGTACTAAGATGAGAGACTCACAGGAGAAAAAGAAAAGTGGCGATTGATTTAATCACCAAAGACTCAATCAGGGTAGAAAACAGGAGGAAGACAAACAAACACTGGCAATCAGTTAGGAATAGTATTGTATCTCCTGAAATTTGAGGATCTTTCCCATTGTTTTTTTTCTGTACATGATGAATTTCTGCTACAGAATACCCTTTAAGAATACCACAAGTCTACACTCCATCACAGAAGTTAAAGAAATATCAGAAGAGGAAAGGAAGGGAAAGGTGACTTTGGGGAAGGGTAAGACCATTTTTCACCACTTTTCAACTAGAAACTAGAAGCATAAATCTGAGTGGAATGTGGAGAGAAGAGAGAAAAAGGAGCATCAAAACGTAAAGGGAATTGATACAGGGGACTTTGGGTGGAAAGAAGATGAAAAGAAACAAGCAACAGGGTTGTTCTTATGGAGTGCAAAACTCTCTTTCAAAAGCAAAAATAGAGTGAATAGGGAAGTTGCGTGCAAGAAAAAGCAGTTTGAAAATTTACATGAAAACACATACTCTAGGACAGAACTACAAGAGATGATGAGGTAGCATGGAATAAAAAACATACTTACAAGTCTAGATTTTTTTCTCTTTCAGAGACTCTGAAGCTGATGGTAGGCTTAGGTGTACATTTGTTTCAAGCTATAAACAAAGTCAACAAAGGAAAAAGAATTGACTTTCACACTTTAGAAAAGCAGTGATGAGGGATAAAGAGAGAAAGACGTATTTTGGCCTCATGTTTTGGTGGTTTTTCATATGCTACAGCAAACTTCTGCTGAACATTTCTTTTCTTTAACCCTATTTAAAATCCACTCTAATTTATTTCTACTCAGCATGTTTTCTGATTGCAATTATCTCTTTATTCTTATCTTTCACTACAAAACTTAATGGCAGTTGTGATTAGGAGTCTGTTGCTTATTGATTGCGTTGATATGTACATAGCAAGTTATTTATGCACTTAATTTAAATTAATTTTATTTGTACAGTTGAAGCAGATGTTGTAGAGTTGTGTTTTCCCACTGACTGTTCAATGAAGTATCACTTAAATGAGACTTTTTCTTTCCAGAAGCTTTCATTTTCTTTGCCTGTATGTTTCTGATCAGGACTGCATGAGAAAATTATTTTCATAAGTAACACAAGTACACATTTTGAGATTTATGATTCATTCTCTCCCTATTGGATACATACTGTACTGTGTTACTAAGCTCATTGAAAATCTTTCTGGCTCTGTCTGTATGTATACATTTGACATGCATTCAGATACTGAATCTGAGCAGTAAATCACAATTGCCTTGGACACTACGTATGTGGGTATGTGTGTGCACATGAATATAATGCATATCAGCTAATAATTTATAGGACTGAGGTGTGAGTATTCCTAAAATCATGTTACTAGGCAACACTGATGACAAGCGTATAGTCAAAAGTTTGTTTTCTGTCCTGCCCTCTAAAAGAGAATGGAATAATTCTGTAACTGAGATTCAAAACAAACCAACACAATCCATAGACTTGCGAGGACTATAAACCTTTGGTTTTATTGCCTAGGTGAAGAATAAGAGATTTTAATAACACGATGGGCATAGTCTATGGGAAAGTCATAATTACCTCTGCAAACCCTGTTTTTATGTAGAATCCTGGCACTGTGACACCACTAAGGTCCTTATATTCTCTATTTGCTCTTAATTCTTCTTGCTTAAAACTGATGAATCTAGTAAAGATGTTAACTGTACTGTTAAATTAAAATTGCCTGGAAATGGCACAATAGCTAAATTCCTCCCCTCCTCCCCAATTTAATTTTATTTATCACATATTAAATGCTTTGGATTTAGTACTCTGTACTTTGCAATGAAAGTTCTAGAGAATAGTTCTCTTCTCCATGGCCTAACTCTAACTCATGAATGTGCATTTTTTTTTTCTTTGTGTGTGTGTGTGTGTGTGTGTGTGTGGTATCTGTATTACATTCTGCAAACAACAATATGTTTTAGGAGATATTTCCCTTGATCTTGCACTGGGAGGTGAAAGTACAAATGTTGGACCACATATGTTGAATTTACTATATTAAGACAGACGCTGGTGCTTACATTTTTTATCAGTAGATGTCATATACTTTGTTTTATAGCAGTTTTAGTTCTTTGCTGAATTTTATATTTCACTGTATATCTTGCAAAGCCTTTAGCCATTCTCTGTATTGCTGTGTAGTGGGAAATAAATCAAGGACTGAGTATCTTATTGTTTTAGATGATGATAAACAGTCTCCTTTATAGGAAAAATGTGATCACTAATTTGAGGTCATAATGAGTCTTGCTGTAGGCAACTCAATTTCTGTCAGTAAAGAGAGGCTTTTATTTGTGGTGCTACATTTTTAGGTTCAGAAAAGTTCTTTTTTTCTTTAATATAAATGCTGTCATTGTTCAAATTAGAAAGTGAAATTTAAATACTGTAGACATCTTAAAGGGACTCATTTGAATACATAGTTTTAAATGTTACGTTTAGAATTTTTATGATCATATTTACTTGAAATTTGGAAAGTTTAATTTCTTACACACAGATTAAACTCACACATGGTTTCATCTAAAAAAAAAGAAATTGAATCAAGGAACATTAAAATAAGCCCACTTTATGAAAGATGCAGGTGGAACATGAGCTCTTTGGGGTAAGAAGAGTAGGCTTTCCTTCTTTTTGAGCTCTTCACCTCTTTTTTCCTTCTGTACTTACCCAGGACCCAGTGGAGAGTGGTTTTCATCTGTGATTAGGACTTGTCTAGCCCAGGAAAAATATGATTCATAGACATTATGCTTTATTCTTCCCTTTTTAGAGGGATGGCATTTTTTTCCATTTGAGATAGGAGCAACTCAAGACATTTACATTATACAGTAGTATTTTTAAACATATTACAAAATAAAATCAAAGCAGTTTGCTAAAACTTTCACCAGCTCTCAAAAAGGGAGGCCATTCACTGCCAGCCTAAAAACATTGGGTAATTCACTGAATCTGTTTATAAGCATTTAAATATATATGTATGTCTATTTAATGTCAGCATGTTACCTGCTGTACTTTGTGAATGTTTTTCAGGATGTGAAGAAGGAAACACTTAACTGCTCAGTTGCTTTTATACCTATGTTTACACTATCAGAAAGCACACATACTAGTTATAAAAGAATATTCTGTTTGTGTGTGTGTGTGCGCGTGTGTGTGTGCGTGTATATGTATTCAGTGACTAATTGTGCAGACTTTTTTTTCTCTTACGTTGCAGGTTCTGTTGGTCTGCAAGTAATCTGGGGAATACAAGGTATTTTTTTGCTATGACAGTTGCATTGATTATAAATGTTAAATGAACCTCCATTCCTTTGGCAGGGTTTTGGTGGGATGTGTGGGGACGTGGGGAGCAGGGAGCTGTTTATTTTATTGCAGTGTAACATTCAAGATTTTGGAAAAGCATGTGGTCCTAATAGGCTTGACTGTGACAGGCCATATTAATTTTTTAAGCTAATCAATGCAAACAGAAAATTACTAGCATTTAAGCTGAATGACATGTATTCTTGGTAGTTTGTGATTTTACCTTATTCACCCCAGCCATCTCTCAAGGCTTGGCTATAGGGCACACAGAAATTTCCAGTTATGAGAAGGCAACATGTGCCTCTGGGTTTTTGGTCACCCATTGTAAACTGCACTGGACTGGTAGGTCCTGGAAAAGATGAAATATTGGGGTTGAGAAAGGGAAGGTAATCAGGGATTTGTAATTTTTTAAAAAATGTAATAGAAAGATAGCAACCCTCTAGCTTTCAATTTCATCAGCTGGAATTCTTCTCGTCAAGTACAGAAAAGGAAAAATTTTGTGTTTGTATTGTGTCCTATCTTCTTACCTCTGTCCATGCCTCAAAGATGCTGGGAAACACAGATAAGTCCAGTCCACCACAAAATGTGCAACTATTGTGTTGGGAATTAAAAAAAGGAGTCTGAAAGCTGATCTTTTGCTACTTATGTTGCAGAACCTTGGAGACTGTCTTAAAAGGCTTAGACAAAGGTGTGCACAGCAATTGTATTTATCTTTGTACTGCCAGAGGATTCTTAGGTGATGTGCTGCTCTGTTCCCTTTTATTCAGATACTGTAATTGCTGTAGAATTTGGATCAGCTGTAGTAATTAATGTGTGTGCGGAGCATACTTCAACATCTTTGACAATGGAATTCACTACAGAGGGTCTACCCTTCATAGCTGCCAGGAAACTACACAATTCTATGGAACTTATTCTAATACCAGTATCACTAGAATTACTAGACAGATCATTATCACTTGCTAAAATGGACAAATCGCTTTCTGAAAGAAATGAATGTGAAGGAAAAAGGTGGAGTTTCTCAGTGTTGATGTAATACCTATTTTAAATGGATATCATTATATGCTTTTAAAATTTTTTAACAATATAGTTAATTTTAACATTTAGTCTTCTGCGTTTGTCAAGCAGGGTGATTTATCATGGCAAAGTGGAAATGTTTTGAACTTGAAATATTGCATAAAAGTAAGTTGTTGACAGGCTGATTTGTTTCAACCTGTTGAAGAAATATTTTTCCCATTGGTTTCCAGCTTACAGCTATGCAAATAGAAATTAATATTCAAAGAAACAGCACAACAACTGTTATTAAACTACAGTGCCCTCCTAGATATTTATTGCTTTAGTAAAAGTTCTAGTTTGTATGAGTCAGTTTTCATTGTAGTTTATTAGCTATCAACAATGATTATTTGGCTCTAGTGTTTACAAATTATAATTCATCATCCTCTTATCTTTTATTTATGAGACAATGTCAAATGAAAGAGACAAATTATGCAATTTTTTTTTTTGGTTGGGAGAGCTCTGCATTCTACAGCATAATAACTTTGCCATGAAGCTGCAGTGTTCAATGTTCTGCTCTGACTACCATGTACATCCAATCTGCCTTCCTCTCACATCACAGGAGAAAGTAGTCTTTCAGTGGTGTCTCACACTCTGGCAACTGTGATTTTAAAATCAGTTTTAGAAAAACCCTGACCCGTTAAAGTCAATGGGAGATTTGCCATTTACTTCAATGAAGCCAAGATTTTATCCCTTCTGTTCACTGTGTTGTTTTTTGGTTGACACCTGTGCTAAGCAAATAGAAAACAGAATAGAATAGATTCCTTCTGTTCATCCTTCTCTCATGGGAAATATTTCTCAACACATCAAAAATATTTGAATATTCTGAAATGGAACTGTTTAAATTCTGCTGCTCCAATTTTTATAATTGTCATCTTAAAGTAAAATATTTTAAGAAAGGAAAAAATATACTATCATGTTATCTCTGATGTTATTACATCTGTTACTGAAGAATAATTGTAACTACTAGGAAAACTGGTCATTTTCCTTCTGCATTTCTTAAATTACTGCAACTGCGGTTACATTTAATTATCAGATTCATACTATGCTAGTATAAAGATGACATACACTTATGACAGAAAGCACTTGCAAAACAAATGAAACAAAACAATAAAGGGAATGAAGGAAAGCAAAAATGAGAACATATATTATTAATAACATGTCAAAGCACTTTTTTCCAAAAGAAGCTATATTTTACTTCTGGTTATTAGTTGCTCCAGTATGACATTACTAAAGTAAACAGCATTGTATTTATTACTGTATGATAGAATATTATTTATTTTATTCTAATTGTCACTCACATAGAAGGCCTCTATTTCATATTAGAAATTCATTGGAGGCTTCTAAGAGCTCTTTTGCAGTTTTTCTTGTACTTCATATGCTAAAACAATATTCTAGAGTTATCATTAAATTTTAGTATGATAATCTCTTCTAAGACTAAAATGCATTTCTCTATGTTAAGCCTGGTTCTTAACTTCTAAAGATTTGTAGCAGGACAAGATCTGCTGAAGGGAATATAATTTTGATCATGTTTTCTCTATGGTCATTTAATGAAGAATTAGTAGTTAGTATAGACTGGATAAGGTTGGATAAATTCCACAAATTAGTCCCTTCCCTTCCCCAAAGTTGTTTTAAATCAATTTCCTTCCATCCTTAGTAGCGAAAATATACTGATCTTAATGGGGAAAAAAATGTATAGGTTGATATTGCAATATTATATGAATTATAATATTAGTGTTTATTCAGTCCTGATTAACTTAGTTGTGAAGGTCAAAAATTTTATATAGGAAATATACCTTAAAATGAGCAATTTAACAATATGAGGCCTGAATTTTAATATGTATTTATGGTGGAATAGCTTGTTTAATAGATCTTATCAGTAGACTCAGGCAAAATGTATATTTTAACCTTGCTTGTAGACTTGTTTTCAAAAACTCCATCTGTATCTTAATAGTAGCATGAATTTTGGAGAAAAAAATTAAATGGCAACAATCTAACACTTTTTCACAATACTTCTGTTTGTAGAACTCCTCATTCTAGGACTCATCTTAAGTATACAGGGTGAAGAAGGGAGATGCAAAGTTTCTGATTAAAAGCATTATCCATACTATCTAAATAGAATGTGCAACTGAGTGTGCAAAACACAATATGCATTGCTTTTGCAGTTCCAATATTTTTTGCTTGTGTTCTCACAATTCAGTATTTATTTACTATTGTGAGTACTTCTTCCTGATTCATACATTTTTGACTCCAACTAGACCTCAGTCACTGCAATGTTATTAGAGCTAAACTGGTGCATACAATACAATAGATTCAATTAAGATTTTCTGAAATTTAAAGCATAAAGATTCTGGGAGCCAGGAGGCCATATGGATTTGGAATGTCTTCATTTTCAGTTTAATGATATGTCCCTAAATGATCTGATCTTTGTGATCCTATATCTTTTATGGTCCTTCTGAACCCTATCCTCCCTCTTTGTCATCTCATCTTCACCCAGAAGGCACTGTTTCTTTGGCAGAACACTGTCAAAACTTTTGCCTATATTGATTACATCAGCCACACTTTGCATAAAATGCAAATGCTACAGGGCATCATGGAGAGGTTGACTGACCTCTAGTTTACTAAATAAATAGGCTTTCTGGAGTTGTGGCCTGACAACAGAGAGAGTGGCTTGCCAGTCAGCAGGCATTATAAGTAACTCTAGGTTGTATTTGTAATGTCACAAGGGCACCATGCTTGTCATACAAAATTATTAGTGATAGTTGATGAGAAACCTGAAGTGGTGAAATGATTAAAAGCACACCTGTGATCATATTATCAAAAAAAATTAAAATGACCTGTCTCAAGTGGCTTTCTCTGCTGTCATGTACTGTGCACCATTTCCATGGTAATGAAGCATTTACGCCACTTATGCTAACTTCAGATAATGTATTCCCCTCAGGTGTATGTTTTTTACCATCACCCAGTTTACTGTATAAATGCTGACGTAGGTGATTGCAGACGTGCCATAATCCTTGGTTTCTGCGAATAGTCTCTCCCTTCCTCCTCTTGCTACACTGGTATTTATAGCTCTGTCACAAAGCCATTGATTGAATGTGTAGATGTCAGTATATTCAAAGTTTCTTTGAAAAGACTTAGTAGATGAATTGATACAGGAAAGGGATAATATGAAGGGTTTTTCTAATATAGTACATTCATTCCTAAACATCAATTCTATACAGCTAATATAATTTTAAGGACCATGTAATTTAAATGTTCTTTTTCAGAATGTTTTTTAGAAGTTAGTGGGAAGACTAAATATTTAAAATATCTAGTACCTTGATACATACTTTTTTATTTTTTAAAAAATGTTTATAAAATTATACTGCTCCTTACTTTATTTAATGCTTTCTTCCTTACCCTTGAGTCTTCAAACCAATTAAAATTGTCACAGTGTTTGAAATGCTGGTGCTGAAAAGATAAGCAAAGAAAAATATTTTCCATACATGCAAACACACATGGTCTTGTGGTACAATTGAATGAGATATATTTGATTGGGTTCTTATATAATAGAGCCACATTTTTTTTTGAGGACAGTCTCTGTAGCTGTGCTATAAGGTTTGGGAAAAGGAGTCAAATTCGCCTATGTGAATCTGAATTTTAACAGTTGACTTCTCGGCATTGTGCCCATCTGCTTAACTTGCAAATCTCCTTAGTCTAGAGGCAATTCACCTCTTGCAAGACAGAGGTGTTTATTAGTTACTTTAATGCTTTGCTTGGAGTTTGGGGTTCTTTGTTAGGGCTTTTTTTTGTTGTTGGTTTTGTTTTGTTTTGTTTTGTTTTCCCAATGAAGACAAAGTTATAAAAGTGATATTAGTTTATAATAAGGATTCCTGGCCAAAATACATTTCACTATCATTAGACTTCCCTTTATTTTTTTTTTCCATTAACCTTTCTTCCTCTTTTTACAAATGTCAAGTAGCTCTATAAGAAAATGTTATAGCCTCCAAATATCATAGTTTTGTAACACTGTAAACTCCATCTTAAAGAACCTTATTTAATTAGTATCTTTTACTGAGTAAAAAGTAATTTATTTGAAATTAGCATTTGATACCTAATACTGTAAAGTATAATGGTAAGTGGGACTTAACAGGACATTAACTTCTAGAAGTTGAATTCCACCTGAAAGCAGTGAATGATTGCACAGTTACCAAAGAAAATACATCACTAATGGCCAATCCTTTACCCTCTGTAGTTATAAAACCCTAGAGAATAAATAATACTTTATAAAACTCATGCATCTTGGTTACTACTATTAAAATTTTTCAAAATAATTAAATTATGTTATCTCAACATAATTATAGTAACTTTGAATGGGACTGTTTAAGAGGACATTGAACTTTATCTTTGATGACAACGTGTGCACCACTCTAAACTCACTTTTTACCATGAATATGGTGTTGAATCTCTGGGATCAAGATTAGAAAAATGCCAAAGCTGAGTTTTATTTGAGCATGTTTGAGAAATTCAATGAAGGGCAATAGCTAAGACCTAACAAGATCTTCAGGAAGAATATAAATCTGTAAGGAGAAAGATAAAATGAGATAGTGAACAATGACTATAAAACAGATCAGGACTTGTATTCACCTGACTCAACAGGGAACAAGATTTCACTAATTATACTCAAGTCACGGGGCAAAGAATAGGCAGGAGATGATGGAAGGGTTTTTTTGATTATTAACATAAATAGGTGAAAAGGCCTTCCTTTAAGAAATTATGCAGTATAGGGAAAAAAAAGAAAACTCATCTGATTTTGTCAGATTGGTGATGAGTCTGGTACATCTTTTTCAGATGCAGAATTTTGATATCTGATGTAATTTGGATTTGGGACTTTGATTTAAAGAGAACTGAGGTTCTGCCTTGTTCACATTTTTTTAAAGTTATTTTCTTAATTTCTTAAAGTGTGCTCCTTTGAAATCAAAGACTACTGCTATTTTTCTTTTTTTTTATTTGTCCATATTTTAATAGATCTGACTCAATTTTTTTCGTATTTTCAGTTTTTTAATGATTTTTTATCACTGCTTAATAAACTAAGGCTAAAATATCTTTATGCCTACTGAAATGTCTTTCATATTTGTCCCTAACCTATCAAAAAAATTTAAGCATATTCAAAGCTTCAAATAAGAGTAGTGTCCTTGATCTTAATGTCACCTAAACAACAGTGCTTGGTGCGCTTACTGATGCTGTCTGAATAGACATATGCTTACTGTTTCACTTAATCTAGACTGTAATTTGTCTTGACTTCATATGGTGGAGAAGATCAAATAAAAATCACCTACTGCTATTCTAAAATTATTTCAGAAGCTTTCAAAATATATGGTTTAGTTGTTCTAGTTTCTTGTCTTAGGGCAGGTTATAAAAGTAAAAATGCACTTTCTAGCTTTTAGACTGATGGCTTTGAGAAAGTATCAATCTCCTGTCACAACTAAAAGGCATCTTTTTTAAAACTTTGCTTTTATATCTTCCACTGATTTCATTGTAGTTGAGGTCATTCTGCTAATTTAATTGTATTTGAGGTCAACCAGCAACTATGAAAACCTGATGTTCTGTTGTCTGTTTGTTCTAAACTTCCTGATGAGTTTACAAAGAGATGGTATTTGTATATTTGTATATTATTGTAATAATTTGTATTACCATTTAAATGGTAAGACTTAGTACTTCCTAATAATTTATACTTGCAGTTTATGAATATAATATGTTTTGAGATACCAGCTCTGTGACCCGCCTGATTTAACATCAACAAAGCAGGTAACACCCATGTCTCTAAATGATTTCCCGCCATTATCTCTCTTGGTTGATTAGGTGAAGGGGTTGACTTGTAGACTTTCTATCAAAATGCCTCTGAAAAATTAAATAAATTCTATAAACAACTTGCCTAGAAATGTGTTCACATAGAATAATAAAGCAGAAATAATTTCTTAAGGGTAAGTCCTGTCATAGATCCTTACAACTGAAATTGTTAATTATTTTACAGTAGTGTAAGAAAATGGATAAATTCATAAAAACTGTGAGCAACCTGTTAATTTTGATTTCATAGTACATTACATGTGTGTATTGGGTTTCTGTGGCAAGGTTGTGGTAGCACGGGGGGTTACAGGGGTGGCTTCTGTGAGAAGCTGCTGGAAGCTTCCCCTGTGTCCGACAGAGCCAATACCAGCTGGTTCTAAGATGGACCCGCCGCCAGCGCATGCCGAGACAATCAACGACAGTGGTAATGCCTCTGGGATAACATTTTTAAGAAGGGAAAAAAGTTGGGGAACAGGGAGAAACTGCAGCCAGGGAGGGAGAACATGTAAGAGAAGCAACCCAGCAGACCCCCAGGTCAGTGGAGAAGGAGGGGGAGGAGATGGTCCAGGCGCCAGAGCAGAGATTCCCCTGCAGCCCTTGTTGATGAAGACCATGGTGAGGCAAGCTGTCCCCCTGCAGTCCATGGAGGTCCACGGTGGAGCAGATGCCCACCTGCAGCCCATGGAGGACCCCATGCCAAAGCAGGTGGGTGCCAGAAGGAGGCTGTGACCCCGTGGGAAGCCTGTGCTGGAGCAGGTTCCTGGCAGGACCTGCAGATCTGTGGAGAGAGGAGCCCATGGAGCAGGTTTTCTGGTAGGACTCATGACCCCATGGGGGACCCACGCTGTAGCAGTGTGCTCCTGAAGGACTGCACGCCATGGAAGGGACCCACACTGGAGCAGTTCGTGAAGAACTGCAGCTCGTGGGAAGGACCCACGTTGGAGAAGTTCGTGGAGGACTGTCTCCCGTGGGAGGGATCCCATGCTGGAGTAGGGGAAGAGTGTGATGAGTCCTGCCCCTGAGGAGGATGAAGCGGCAGAGACAACCTGTGATGAGCTGACC
>JANZLQ010000079.1:50591654-50608441 GCA_026212715.1 Elanus axillaris
GATCTCTCCTGTCCTTATCTCAACCCACAAGCCCTTTGTTATATTTTTTCTCTCCCCTGTCCAGTGAAGGAGGGGGGAGTGATAGAACAGCTGTGGTGGGCACCTGGCCTTCAGCCACGGTCAAACCCACCACAATGTGCTAATTAACTAAGGGCAAACTAGTCATATAAATCCTTACTGTAGCAGTGAATTAGGTTCAGTGACCTGGGGGATCTCTAAGAGTTTTATGGCCTACTTTCTCTACAGTTTTGTGGTCTACTATGAGGTATTAATGGTATTACAGCATTAATGTAGCCTTGTTATCTTTAACATTGCATACATTAACTTACTCTGCAACATATAAATATTAGAGAAACTAAACCTTCTGTTGGAAGAGGTTTTTTGACATTTCACATTAAATACAAATAAATAAATAAAAATGGAATTTTTTTCCACATACCTGGTTTTGACCTTCCACTATCAAACTTTTCACTTTGTTCAGTTAGTAAATCCGGAAATTAAGTTGCTTGCACAAACATTTAAGTCAGCATCTTAATTTTTCCATATTCTTTTACATGAATATTAGAAATTAAAGCATCCCCCAGGAAGGTAATCAACACACTGAAAGTTACGTCACTTTCTGAGCCTCTCTGGAAATATCTAACTCTTGACCCATCTCAACGATTTTCTGACTATGTCTGCATTTTTTGACTGTTCTTACCTCTTCCTTCTTTATTCTCCTCTGCACTTGTTCCAGGCCCTGAGAAGTTATCAATTTGTGTGTGTACTTATAACAACAATGAATATTCAATAAGATTTTCCTTCTGGGAGATGCTGCTTCCCCTCTCATCTCTTTTTGATTTAATGATGTATGGTGTCTCCTTGCTGTTCAGGTCTTATCTCTGATGCATCTCTTCTCTAAATGTTGAATGACCATTTCTGTGCTGATCGTTTCCACTTCTGATATCTTATTTCATGCTTTGTTTTCCATTACATAAGCCGTTTGCAGTCTTTTCCAGGACATCTGATCTTTCATCTTGGGAGTATATACAAGATCTGCCTTACAATAAGCTATTTTGCCTTTTTCTCTAAGTCTTTTTACCATTCTGCCTTATGTCCTAAAAATCATGAGCTGGCATCTTAATATTGTTTCTCATGCCTTTCTTTCTAATCTATTTCTGAGTTCCTAATAAATGAAACATATCCTTTTTTTGTCCTCAGTGCAAAATTCTGACACTTGGCTGTTTCTTCTCTTCAGTACTAAAGAGAGCTCCCTGCATCCTTTCCCTGTCCTGCCTCCAAACCCTTTTGATTACACTAAAAGAAGAAATTTATACTAGTCTTTTCTCCCCCACTTTCATGCACACATCCCTCATTCCACTGAATGACATTTGAAAAGTCATCAAAGTACAGTCCCATGGCTCAGCCTAATGGTAAAAAAAGTATTAAGTGCACTTTTGGGTTTACATCATTAGGCGTTGTACACAAATTTTCTTCTGTGTCCATCATGTTGATCATCTTTCCTTGTGCTTATGCACACACAGCAATAAGACGAATCACAGCCTGTATTCTTAAAAGAAAATTCTGACTTCTTTGGATCATTGTAGCAATAGAATCCATATTGTCTTCTGCACTGTACCAATGTTCCTTA
Organism: Elanus axillaris; assembly: GCA_026212715.1. Classification (NCBI taxonomy): domain Eukaryota; kingdom Metazoa; phylum Chordata; class Aves; order Accipitriformes; family Accipitridae; genus Elanus; species Elanus axillaris. Next base: position 50,593,285 of record JANZLQ010000079.1, read on the forward strand.
GTACACAGCTGATCTCTTTTCTAGGTCATAAGTTTCAGAAGCTGCAGCTTAGCATTTTGGCTCACACTTAGGGCTCATTTATGACACTAGATTAAATATAACAATGTCCTTTAAAATTTTCCTAGTTTGTATAGACCCAAGTTATAAATAACAGCCATAGTATTTATATATGAATAATGGGCAGACCTATGGATAATTCAGTAAAGGAAATAGCAAATTTTCTCTTGAAGGAGAGAAAATGTTTAACAATTACATTTCCTATTCTCATTTGCTGTTCTGCTCACCATTGCTGCTGCGACAATGTTCTTGAAATTGAATTTGCTGTCTGTGATACTAAGTGTTCCTGTCCAGTAGCTGTGAGATATATCTAGCAGCAGGTGGAAATGTGGAAATGGGTCAAAAGCAAAACTGTGAAGCATCAGGTTATAGTGAGTGTCTACTTCAGTTTTGTCTCAGGTAAGCAGGGAAATACAAAAAGTTTAAATGTAGAAACCTTTTGTCTGCATCTAGTCTTAAGGGTGGAAGAATGAGTCCCTGCTTCATTAACAGTCTCAGAAAGTATGTTGTGGTTGATTCTTCTAATAATACTGTTCACATTTGCTTCAATCCACAGCAATGTATGAATTTTGACTTCTTATGATTCAGTCAAACAAGCAGCAAAATCACCTGTAATCACTAATCTATCTTTTCAGTAAACATCATAGATTAATATTCTTTGGTCATGATGTATCATATAAACAAGTTTACTTTAGTGAATTTCCCATGGTGGTCAGCTGTAGCATTATACATTATTTTCCATATTGGAGACACAAACCTGATATAATAATTACCTTTTTTCACTACTCAAGAAATATTTAAATACTGCATTTCTATTTTATAAAGTTAGCACACGTTCACTCTGCACTCAAATTTGGTAAGGAAGAATGTTCATACCAAAAATAACCAGTTGTTTGCTTGACTGTTTTTCTTTTAAGAACTGTATGGGAGTTACTGGTGTATCTTTCCTTCCAACTGATCCAAGTGAGAGTCTTTTAAAAAACTGTTATGTTTTTGTGGCCTGCCATTTATATCAGGTTTCAACATCACTAGTCATCATTCTATGTGCAACTGTTTAGTCATTTCATGAGATACAGAATTTATTTTCGAACTACATATTTAGCAATTGCTAGTGGAAACTATGGCTAGAAAGACTTGAATGACTTTATTTATCAGTAATATAACATGCAGTAGTATTACCTTGTAAATCATTCTGACTAATTGTGAATATCCATTGCCTGAAAGTACTGTGAAACCACTTCTGACAAGAACCTTGTCTTCTACATATAAACAAACTAATTGCAGTATACATACCTGTATGATAAAACTCCTCCTTAAAATATGCACCAACATAGTCACAAAAGATCCTGTAAAAGAAATAAGTGGAAAGCAGGTTAACTGAGTCATAAATAGTATTAAATAAACATTGTTATAAACACATTTTCATTAGATTCAAACAGGTTTTTACAAATGCTGAATACATAGATATATGTAACTAAATATTTTTTTTAAATTATGTTTTTTAAAGAACTGTTATTTAAAAATGGAAGTTTCAATACTTACCTATCAATATATAAATAAAGTTATTATACTTGAAATATATTATAGATATGTAGAAAATTTACAAAGTAGACATATTTTTGACACTAAGCAGAAAGTTCAATGTGTCTTCTAAAATGTTCATCTCAGCTATGTAAATATCAAATTTTTTTCTACCTTGAAAGAGTTAAATTCCTTGCTGTCTTTCTTTAAGCTGAGCATAATGCTTCCCACAGTGTAGCCACACTGGTATAAAAAGAAAGGAAAAGAAACATGAAATGCTATTGGAAGTAAACTGTAAAAATCTGCTACTGTAATTTCTTCAGGCTGAGTTTTCATCCTCACCACAGTGGGTTTGTCTTCTTTGCAACTTGAATTTTAGGTTTAAAATAGAAGAAAATATTGTCTAGCTGTCCTAAAATCCCATGTCCTGACTCTGCTTTTCACCAGGCCCATATCCCTTAAGACTGTGAATTCCACCAAGGCGTGATCACTGCAGCCCAAGCTGCTACCAACCTTGACCTCTCTAATTAGTTCTTCTGTTGTGGTGAGCAACAGGTCCTGGAACACCTCCTCCAGTTGGGCTGCCTATCTTCTGGATTAAGAAATTATCCTCAACACACTCCAAGAGTTCCCTGAACTGCTTGCATCTTGCTCTGTCCAGCTGATGTCAGGATGATAGAGTCCCCCAGCAGGATCAGAACCTATGAGCATGATAATTCCTGTAGCTGAAGTAAGAATTCTTCATCAACGAGCTCCCCTCACTCAGGTGTCCTGTAATAAACACCAACCATGAAGTTTCCTTTGCTGGCTTGGCCCGTAACTTTTACCCACAAGCTCTAAACCTGCTCATCACTGGGTTTTGAAAGACAGCTTTGGGCAGTTAGTCCATTCTTTAACATAGAGGTCAACCCCTTCACCCTTCCTTCCTTGCCTGTCCCTTCTCAACAGTTTATAGCCATCAATTGCAGTGCTCCAGTCGTGATTCATCCCACCACATTTAAATGCTAGTGATTAGATCATAACTTTCTAGCTGCACAATGGCTTCCAGCTTCTCCTGCTTGTTACTTGTGCTGCGTGCATTGACATAGAGACACTTCAGTTGGGCTATTGACTGTGTCACTTTTTTAGAGAAACATGCTTTAATTCCTTTGAGGCATTTCACAGGTGTTTCCCTGTTGGTTCCCAATACATCAGCAGGGTCTGGATCTTTTATATTGCTTCAAATTCCACCCCCTTCCCCTGCCAAATCTAGTTTAAAGCTCTCCATATAAATCTATATTTGCAGTTGAAGGCAGGCTAGTTATAAGCTTAATGTAGCTGGTGTTTTAGAAAGTCTAATGATGCTAATATGATCCAATATGGTGTTTTTAATATGTAGTTGTAACAAGAGTCAGTTTTTTACCATGCTTTCAATTAACATTGTAGGTTTGTTTTGATAACTCTAAAGCACCTGAAACAGAAGTTGCAACTATAACTCAAATTCAGTGCGTATATCGCAGTCACCCCAAGAACTCATATTCATATTTTTCTGTTATGAATACATTAGCTGAAATTATCAGACTCTCATCTGATCATGAGGTTAAAGATGTTATCATTTATAATCTGAGTAAATCTCAGTGTGTATTATTTTATGTATCATTCCAACTCCAATTGTTACATCTCAACAATCACTCTACTACTGATCAATAGTTACTAATTATTGCATCACTGTCAAGCATATGTCCTCCATATTTATATTAAGTAATCTTCATGGAAAAAATATTTTTATGAAAAGCGTTTATTTAAATCTATTCATTATCTATAAATTTGGTCTATAAAATCCATTACTTTGATATTTTCAAGTCTAATAATTTTCCAGATTGCTCTAGCAAAGAAATCCCTGAAGTTAGAAAGTTAAAAACTGATTTATTTGTAAATTATATTAAAATATGTTTTTTCAGTTTATTAATGTGCATATATTTATTTTCTGAAAACTATTTCTCATTAGTTATTTTATTTATGTTGAAATGTGTTGTATGAAAAAATGTTAAATATACTCCCCTGATATATCACAACATACCAGGTTTTCTGCCACTTTTTTATAAGAAGTAGACAGTATCAATTTTTTCTAGTATTGTGAGTTGTGTATAAGAAACTTGACAAATCAGATAGTTAGATGTTCTTATATTTCAGTGACTTAGGGAATTTAGACTTGCTCAGCTACAAACAAAGGTTCTCTAAGATTGTGTTCTTGAGCTTTTGAACATAAGGTAATTAACAGGAGAAAAAACTATCTCCAGGACACATTATTTATTTATTTATTTAAAATCAAGTTTCCTACAGGTATTCTTGCCTCTTAGTATCCTAACTTTTGAACTTCTCTCCTACTTTTCTTGTGTCTCCTGTTTTTAATTAGCATATACACATTTATAACTATAAAATTCATGCACCAAATGTGTTACAAGAAGAGATTTTGTAAAGGTATATGTAATTTTTTAATAGTAATGATTTTATGAAAATAAAATGGGGTATAACAGTGATATATAGAATATGGAAGACAAATCATTAAAACCTTTAAATCAGTAAAAGATGGTAAGCTGAAGAAGTGAAATCATGGATTTAAGTTTATTCTACAACTTGTAAAAGGCATACTTATTGAAGATAGAGTGTGACTGCATGTACAGCTCTCCTCTGTTTTATCCCCTCTCTCTTTTTTTCTGTGCTGATATATTTAGAATCCACAAATTAGATGTGTCTCTTCAATCAGGTGGAAAGCTCAGAAAAAAGAAAAAAAATCTTAGAATTTCCTTTTTCTTTATTTGTTTTACACTAGGAAATGCTTGTTTATCCAACTGAATTACATTTTGTCTTTGGAGTACATAAGATTTTTTTGATACCTAGAAAATTAATAGTATTATGAAGTTTCAAAGGTATCAACATAGCAATTCTGTTGAATTGTTCATGAATGTTATTCAGCAAATGAAATATATATATAGACAAAAATTTGAAAAAGCTAAATTGTCCAATGAAAAGACCTGACACCTAATCAAATCTATTCATCTTCTATACAAAGTATTTGTTTAATCTATTGCATACAAAAAAATCATATGTAGTCTTCAATTAAAATCTAAAACTATAAAGCAAATTTCTTTTTTTTTCATTAGTTATCAGGGAAACTTACCTTCCTGAAAAATTTAAGGATGGATATATTGCCAAATTTGGCAAAGAGTGGACTATTTTAGATCTAATTACAGAAGAATAAAAGCTTCAATGATGATTTAAGATAGTTCTATATGAATTAAAATGTATATAAATTTTATCATTTTTGCACTGTATGATATAAGCATTGCACATGTATGATATGGGAGTCTTTCAGGGACTTTAGGGGAGTAAAATTCAATTTCTAGATTTCCTAGAGCAAAACAAAAGCATCTGTGTCTATTAAAACATAGGGCTGAGTCTTGACCTTAGCTAAGAGTAAATCAGGAGAAAATTCCTCCTGTGTTGGAAGAAGAGGAAGTGGGTTTTTATCATTAAATTGAATTTAAACATGTAACAGCTGTCTAAAACTTCTGAAAGTGTTTAGGGTGAGAAAGCCTTGAGAGAAAAAACATCCATGATTAAAAGCCAAGCAAGGCAGGCACAGATGTTTTCTCTCAGATTTAGATATGTTTAATACATTCTAAAATGTAATACTTATATAATTCATGTAAAATCAAGACCCCAAACTTGAAATAAGTCAATTAAAGATTCCTGTAAAACCCAATTTTGTCATTGGTACAGCATGTGTATATGCATCTGTCCTGAATGGCACTCAGTTACACACTCACGTCTTTTAATCACACTTTTCACAAAGGTTCACTGATTCTGTGTTCCTTGTATTTTGACTGACAATACAAGACACAGTATAATCTGCAGAAATGTGAATCATCTCACTTGCAATAGTGTTTTGTGAGAGCTCTGTTCTGAGCCTATAAAGAGCTATACTGCTCTAATAATGATGAAAAATAAAGCACTGGTCATCAAAAAATTGATCAAACAAAATTAGCTAATACTTTATAATTTTTTCTGTAAACTTTCTGCCTCAGTTTCCTTTGTGTAAAATGACATTAATATTGCCTCATTTCATTTGATTATTCTGAAGACCTATTAATTAACAGTAGTAAAGATCTAAGATCTCATGACAAAAACACCAAAAAATCCATAAGACATTTCATAATTTTGCCTTCAGATCAAAATTTGAATAATTTTAAGTAATGAAGGACAGTGAATAATAGTAAGAAATACTGAATATTAACTTTCTTAAGCTCAGCTGATAACAGCTGGAAATAAACAGAAAACCTTTAAAACATGCAAGCTCTTTTCATACCTGATAGGCTTTTAGAAAAATAAACTTCTGAATATCTGGGTACAAAGTATAGCTTTATCTTGCCTCTAATTAAATAGTTAGTTTAAGAAAGGATAGTCTCATGCAAAGCTCACTTTGAAGTAGAAACATAATGGCAATCAAATTTGATTCCCTGGCTTTGCATCTGTCTTCTTTTACGTAGTGTATTTCTGCATGCAATATTTGTATGAAATGTTCATACAAAGAGAGTAGCCTGTTGTGAAACAATGTCTACCTCTCTACTGTCTAATGATATACCCAAATTTCTCTTCCACCATTCCAACAGTTCATGAAGCTGCCACGGTGAAAATCTTTGCATTTTTAGAAAAGGAGTTTGAGCTATTCACTTTTGAAAGACTCTGAATTTTTTTTTTTAATGTCTGTACACAAATTTTATTCTCCATTAATGCATGCGTCATACATGCATACTAATACTGAAAAAATATAATCTTTGGTATTTGTTTATAAACAAAAGTGAGGACACAGCTATCAGCATCAGAAGTGTCTCTGCCCAGTAGTGAGATAAATAGCAGCTGTATTTATTTTTGCAGTTTTTTTCATTGATAACATTTTATAAAGAATTTTGGTTCATTCTTTATGTGGAATAAAATCATATAACACCATAAAACACCAAGATTTCTAAAACAGTGTCATCTGAAATGACGTAACAATACTAAACTGTTTGTATTATGGAAAGTGGTTTATAAACAAACAAAATACTAGTATGATTGTTTATAGGTGTGTTTGTAGCACTACTTGTAGTAAAGGGAGCTTATATGGGACCTATTTGGAAGAGTTGCACAATTTGTGCTTTAGAGAACCTAGCTGGCAGAGAAAGACTTGTATCAAAACTGTTTACTTATCAACAGACTTGCTGGGAAATTGTGCCCTGGGACAGTTTACTAAAGAATGGGGCATACTGTGTCAGAAACTAACCTTTCAACCAAGACCAGGGGTTTTACTAAAAAAGAAAATTCTATACCTTAATTGGAAGACAATAGCTTGATACAGGAAGTAATGAATTGAATTCTGTAGTGGTATGTAGTTCAGACGAGATGATTAGAAAGGTTCCTTAGGGCTGAAAAGTCTTTGAACCATTTCTCTGTTACACAGAGTTTTTGGTTTGCTGTATGCTTCAGCAAGATATTTTTCTAATAAGCTATAGGGAGGCTTTGCAAAAGTGCTTAAGGCTGCCTTAACACTGCTCCCATGGAGGCATCCTCAAGCTCAGTGAAGCAGCATTAAGTTAGAACTAAGTGCTTCTGAGAGTTCTACCTGAAGGAGAATAATGCACATTTAAATAGTTAATTTGAGATCTTAGTTGTCATTCTTATTCTACTGATACAACTTACAGCTATGGTGGGTTTGAGTTATTTGAATGACATTTGTTTGATACTATTATAAAAAATAAAAAAATCTTTTCATGTTGGAGAAACCTTCTCTTATAAACACATCTTACTGATATAATATGACTACTAGAGACTGATGATTAATAGAGGGATAAATTGTGATAGAAAAAAATCAGTCATCACATAAGTTTTCCAACATTTAATTTTGTTTTTTTCTTCCTAATCAAAATAACTTAGTCTTTTACCAAAGCAATCCCCTTAGAATGACCAAAGCAGTAACAACAATAAATACCATTTTTTTTTAGATTAGGAGTGTATCACACAGTATTCTAGGATAAACATTCAAAAGAAGGTCAAGGGAATAATCTAGAAAATAATGTTATAGACGTAAACAATTTGGATTTTTACCTCATCTGATATCAGCCTTTGTTGTGTGCCTCCTTCTATCAACAGTGTCTTGGTTTTACCAACTGTAAGATTTTTTTTGTAAATTGTTGGCTTCACCACATTTGTAAAAGAAAAATAAAAAGCTAGGATTGCCTAGAAAGTGCCTAATTTTATGCATACTTACTTTTTCCATTGACACATCTCCTACTATGCTAGGTAATGAGTGAGCAGTTCTGAAATGCTGGCTATGTGCTGTATATTTCTTTGCTAGAATGTAGTGTTTTCTGTGTCTTTCGTTTTTTGTTTGTTTGTTCATTTTTTTAATGTATCGTAAATTCCTAATACATATTTATTACCCCCAAAAAGGTAAAAAGTCTTCTGAGAAGTTAGAAGCCTCAGGTCTATGCGTTAACATCCTATGCCTTAATGATCCATGCATTAACATGACTACATGGCAGGTCCATACATAGGAGAATGGTTAAACTTCTCTGGAAGTGTTCCTGTTTCAGTTTCAGTTAAAGCTATTTGTTCATAATTGTACTATCTAGTCTCTGAGTAACCTTGTTTCAGTTCATTGGGCATTTTAGCAGTATTCAGAATATATATACTCATGAAACATGAATAAAATGTAGCTGAAAATATCAAGAGTCTTTTACTGTCACTTTTCACAGTTATTGTAAGTTTATATCAGGAGGTTCATGGGAATGTGAATGGAAAAGTTCAGTGGTTTGATCTGCACAGCAACTACCAGATCCTTAAATTTTTATTTATTTATCTATTTATTTATTTATTAGATTGTAGTCTGCATTCAGGATTGTTTCATCACTCATGCTAAATGAGAGCTTGCAGAACCCATGAAGGCCTAATAACACATTGTGGAAACAATGCTAATATCACTGTCAATAAACAGTACACACTGGACTACAGAGTGTTTTATCCCAACACAGCTGTATCCCTTTTGGGGGCAAAATTGATGTCTTTTATCTTTTTTAAGTATCAAAATGAACCTCAGAGTGGTAGAGGTCATCCAGGCCTTAAAATTCAGAAGGGTTTGGCATCTGTAAATGCTTTCCTTCCAGACTAACCAAATGGCTTAATCCAACTTTGCAAAAATATATTGGTTATTAATTTATTCTAAAGTTACTTAGAAACCAGAGGCAGTGTAAAGACAAAATAAAGGTCTATATACATATTTATTCTTAACTAAACCCTAACTTTTTTCAGAAAGCCTGACAAGCTCTATGCATCTTATTGCTTGCTTTAGGAGGGGCTGCTGGCTGATTTTGCTTTTTCACCTGACTGCCAGGGAGCAACAAAGGCAGGTGTGGCTCTGCAAAGCAGAGTCAACCAAGGGCCACAGGCAGATGTGGGGCAGACAGGGCAGAGCTCCTGTACATCTGGCCAAGGACAGCTGAGCTTGTCCGTGACAGCGGCCAGGGTCACCAGCAGCTCCGTAACCATGAGGCACGTCCACGGTGACGAGGCAGGTCTAAACTCCAGCTTGGAGGTCAAGACCCTGGATCAGCATCAGGTTCTGGATGAGCAGTGACAAGGCCAGGCATGGGCACAGCTGCAACGGAGGATGTCCCTCCAGCTGGTAGCAATGACAGGAGACTCCCCTTGAAAGCAATTCCCAAGCAAAGGAAACTGAGCAACAGCTCAGTGCAGCTTCTTAGCAGAGATTTTTTGCAATAGCTCTTTTCAAGGCCAAACATCTGCACTATTATTTAATCCAGCCCTGAGCCCAGGCAGCCAAAATCTGAAACAAGAAGACATGCACTCATGGCCCTGATGCTGAGTTAGTATTTATCAGCACCTTTTTTTCTGGACAGCTGTTGGTATTGCTTTCCAGTTCCATATGCTCCTTATGCCTACATCTTGTTATACTCAAAATCTTGTCATAGGCAGAAGGGAACTGTCCAAGGGAACCCCAACCAGCAGCTAAGCATCACGCAGCCACTTGCCCACTCACCCCCACCCCAGTGGAGAATTGGGGGGAAAAAAAGTAAAATTTGTGGGTTGAGATAAAGGTAGTTTAATAGCACATAAAAAGAAGGAAAAAAACTACTACTACTACCAATAGTAATAGTACTACTACTAAAAGAATATACAAAACAAGTGAGGCACAATACAATTGTTCACCACCCGCTGACTGATTCTCAGCCAATCCCTGAGCCATGATGCCCCCCTGACTCCCCCCAGTTTGTGTATGATGTAATATGCTATGGAAAACCCCTTTGGCTCATTTGGGTCAGCTGTCCTGGCTGTGTCCCCTCCTAGCTTCTTGTGCACTCCCAGCCTCTGCTGTCAGGGCAGTATGAAAAGCTGGAATTCCTTAACTTAACATGAACACTACTTAGCAACAACTAAATCAACATTATTGTGATACTAAGCCCAAAACACAGCACTATACGAGCTACTAAGTAGAAAATTAACTTTATTAGAACTGAAACCAGTACAGGAACTCACCATTTTACTATGTATTAGACAAGAACCTACTGTGAACTGAACACTGACAACAAATTTTAACAGTGTAAATAATTTCAGTTATTATTGGTTCAGTTACAAAATACTGACACAATTTTCACATTAAGGTACTGTTCAAATTTTATTGTTCCAATTTTGCTATTCAAATTAACATAGAAAAGTCTTATAAATAATACAATTTAAGCCAGTGTTCTTCAGGACTTGTCCAGATACAGCACTCACGGAGGTGGAGCTCCAACACTTTCAGCAATGGTTGCTTGGCCCCCGGATTCTTCTTAAAGCAGTGTAAATCAGCCTGGGCCACAGCAAGCCCAGCCCTGTCCTGGGATTCTGTGTCATTGCGACAATACTTACTGGACTATAATCTCTTCATCTTTTATTTGTCTTTTATGTTACCTCATGGTGCAAGAAAAATAAAGCGCATCAACTTAATTTAAACTGACATGAAAATTTTCTCTGATTGAGAGCTCCTAACAATGCTTCCTTGAGGTAGTGCTCATTTTTTACTTGCCCTGAACTTCCTCACAGATTTTGCTCCTTGCAGTAGTGTCATAAGGTAATACTAAGGGGCATATGATATTTATGTAAAAATACTTGAGGGGCCTAGGTCATTTATATAAAATACAGCATGTATTTGCTTTAATATCCAAACAAAAAAATTCCCAGTAGGTGTCTTTTTTCAGCAAGCATTAGTAATATCAGCTACATGAAATAGAGTTTTATGTATTTTAGATGTATTGGAAGGCTGCATTTTTATCGTTTATGCTGCTTTCTATTGTATCAATGGACAATTAGAATTTCTAGAAATAGTGAGAACTAAAATTACAATGTCAGATGGTATCATCACAATGTACCTTTTATTTCTGTTTAAAATTGGGGTTAGATTTATATCAAGTATATCTCAGCTTGTCTTCAAAATAACAGAAATTATGCTCCTGTCACAGAGGAGTTTAAATCTGAAGTATGCCATTAGTCCTTGACTGAAGCTTGACTCCTTGCGTACTGAGATATTTTGGTAGATAAAGGCCTGCATGTGGTTTCTTTGCATTTTCTCTTATTTATTAGCTTAGTCAACATAGTTATTTTTTTCTTTTGAAAACTGGTTACACAGTATAATGCAATGTATTTTATTATTTGTGTGTGTGTTTTTAGACAAATAATTATTGCTACATAGGTTATGTTTGTTTAAAACTTCATACATACAGAGTTTCTCCCTGTGCTTTTTAAATTGCAAAGATAAATGAATCTTTGTTTAATTTTTTTACAGATGAGAAAACTGAAGCACAAAACAATTTGTTTATAGCCAAAAATAAGGATTAAAAAGGTGTGCAGAAGGCAGAATAGAACTCTTGGGGGGGTTACTTACACCTTCAGTTTGGTAAGCATTACTGTATGTGGCCATGTTGCTCAGCCCAAAAGTATTTGAGAATACTTGGATTGGGTCAAGCATAGGAATTTCCATGTATATCCTTTCCAGAATTCATTTTTGCCAAAGGAGTGTCAGCTGCAGTAATTTGTTTATAGTTGTCTACTTTTTAATAGATAAATAAATACATAACTAAGCAACTACTTCTTAGCACCAGATTCTCATCTCAGATTCTGAGGCAGGATTCATTGTAGCCAACCCAATCTTCAGCTTGACAGGAGGAAAAGAAGATTTGCAGGTATTACAGACACCTCTCTAATGTAACTAAATTTGTCTGTTATGTAGTCTAGTCTTGACACAGTTACTCTGTGCAGTTCTGCATCTTTTGGGAAGTGTGAGAGTTGTTCAGCAAAAGCAAGTACTAGGTCGAGAAAAATTCTTGATCGTCTCCCTATGTCTCATGAGAAACTCCAGCCATTTTTGCACCCCAACCTGGTCAATGACCCCACTGCCAAAGCTTGTTCTTTGAGAGAAAGTAAGTTTTGACTACTGTCCTAGTGGAAATAAAAAAACTGTGAGCCAATGGAGAAGGAGGTTCTGCAGGTCTCAGGCTATGCTATCTTTCTTTGCTCAGCTCCTTAAAACTGGTAGGAGGAGACAAAATACATATCTGGTTTCCACCAGAAATCTACTTGACTCTTACAGGTTCCCTCATAGGGGGGTTCAGGGACAGTGTTATATAATGCTTATTTTTACTCGATGTATCTGTTCTCTCTCTTTGGTACAACAGAATAGTGTCAAGTAAGATTGTTGTTTTGTTCCTTTATTTCTAGTTATAGACACCTCACAAAAGACAAACTCCCCCTACTCCTATCACTTGGATCACTGAATGAGCTGCACTTGGAGGTTTATCTTTCTGTCTGATATAGCAGTTACTAGCCTGGCCTCCTCTGGACTCTAGTCAGATCATGATCTGCACTGCATGCTGGCTGGTTTGTTTTTTTTTTTTTTTTTCCAGCTTTAGCTAAGCTAAAAAGGGAGAGTTTCCCATTGGTTTTCAACTGTCTTCCACCTTATTTTTTCCAATTACTGTATATATAAACACTATGAAAAATATTGTTTGCGATCTGCAGACTTAGTCAGAACTTTAGTTTCTATTTCTACTCCACTCAAAAGTGTGGTCCATTCTCCTTTTGGAATGGTGTTCCATAGCTGGAACCATTTATATTTCCATTTATATTTTCCACATGTGCTGAAGAACTTCACTATCAGAAGCTCTTTAACTTTTTCAGGAAAATTCCTTTTTTACTAAACAGCTTTTTTGTGATCCTATTTGCAACCATTGAACAAGTGTGTATTTTAAGGATCTCTTCCTTTTTATTTTAAGATTCATTTATATACTTTATTTTTTATAGTAACAATAGTGGTCAGTGAGCAAAGTTGTATTTATAATAGGTAGAGAAGATTAATTTTTCATGAAAAAGTCTGACATTCTTAAAATTATCTGTTTCTTTGACTTCTATAAAGGAAAAAATCCAAGCAGTGAAATTAAACAGTTTGAAAGATGGACATCTCTGAAGTGCCTAGTTATCCATTTTTCCATTAACAATAGCACATCCTGTTATTGCAGTTTTTGATTTACAGCCTCAAATAGGCTTTGAAAAATATAATAGAACATCTTTAATTAAATCCCCAAAACTCACATTCAGGGATAAATAATAATCCATCAGCTATTCCATTCTCTAACAGGACCCAGGAGAACTTGACAGTCTTAATCACTTCAGCCATTTATACCTTCATTTTCAGCTTTGTTTCAGTTCAGCCATTTAGTGGGGTTTATCTAAATTACGGTATCTTTTTTTTATCACACTTCATAGCTGTAACACAGAAACTAATTTCAGGTGCAAAATGGAATATCTCTGAAGCACAGACATCAGTGGCATAAGCGTGTTAGAATGAAAAGTTGCCTGTCACTGACTGATATTTGTCTCTGTAATGAGCTGAGGCATTCAGGAACTGTGCCTCTAGTAAAATTAGAAACCACCACAAGCAGCACTGCAGAATTCTAAACATATTAGAGAACATTCATTTCTTCTTATTGCGCAGAACAGCCGTGGAGTACAGGAATAGTTTCATTACTGTAAACAAAGTTTTGAACTACATCCCAGCATTGCTACAGGTGTGTGGAAGGTCAAAGTAAATACTCATACAGTTCCTAAACATGCATATTGATGCTGTTCTAGTTTCTTTTACCTATCCTGAGGATAAAATAACACTTACATGTGTTTTTAGATTTTATCTTTGGTACAGTATCAAGTTCTTTTAAAATATATTCTGCATATGAAATAAAGGGATATGACCTCACATTATCAAATTCACTTCTTAAATATGTGCATGGTTGCCCCAAATTACAACTAAGGTAAAAATGATAGGGTGCAACTATGTTTTTTATTGCACACTGACAAATTTTGTGAAAGTAGGATCCCTCACTGTGTTTTTTCTTTTAATTAATTGTACTCTATTGGTTTTATATATTAAGATTTCTATAGCATGCTAAACATATACAATGATGACCTGTATAGTAGTATTTATGTATTTAAACCCTACTTATATTAGTATCACACAGTTTCAACATTTAACTATCTCACCAGAATATTTTTTCACATTCCAAGGCTGCCAAATAAACTTCTCTATTGGTTTACCTCTGAAAGGACATGAGAATGTAAGAGTATGATCTTTTTTTCAGAACAGACAGCTCACAAACAGATTATCACTGGAAAATTAATCACAGGACAGAAAATTTGGGGGACTAAGTTTTTGGGGTTAGAATTCCAAGTTCAGTAGAGCAGCTTCAAGATGTGTCTTCCTAAGTAACTGTGCCATTGCCCACCAGTTAATTTGCATCATATGTGTGCACAGTACAAGTGTTTGAGAGGCAGAAGTAGAAGCAAAAAGAAGCTCTGCCAAGAGCACATGATAGAAGCGCATGCCTTTCCAGACAACATCCAGGCACTGTGAAATGAATGGAGGGATGAATGGGGAAGAATTTAAAGTAGTAGGAAATCTCATCTGTGTAACACCACAGAAACTAGTAACACCTAGGCTGGATACTTCTAATGCCTAAGATTACCGTTCCTTTAAGCTTCCTATGCCTCACTATGCACACCTCTTCTACAAAACAAGAATGAATAATGAGCATGCCATCTTGGTCTCCAAAGATGACAGTATTTTCCCAGAGTCTTTTATACTGTTCCATTTGATTGTTTTTCCATATTAAAGCTATATAAACAATATATTAATTATGCATAAAGTTTAAATGTAAAAATTTTACAAATTTATTCTCTCTTTGACTGCTTGTGGGCCAAGAGTGTCACTGTGTCAAATAAATTTCCTTGTTATCAATATCTTAAAATTACTATTGTTCTTTCTACTTTGAATGAAAGCTCACTAGCATAGATGTGAATTTCATATCAATTCACATAGCCTTCTGATATAACCTATGTGAGAAATGTCAAAAGTGCTAAGGCTTGAAATATTCCAGATGCTTAAGGAGGTAGTCAATAGGACCCCCTGGGAAAGTGCCCTCAGGGACAAGGGAGCAGAGCAGAACTGGCAGATCTTTAA
>JANZLQ010000079.1:50624342-50668063 GCA_026212715.1 Elanus axillaris
TTGTCCTGTATGTGCCACGTGGTGGCACCCAAAATGATCTGCTCCAGAACCATCCCCAGCACCAAGATCAGACTGACGGGCTTGTTGCCCAGATCCTCATTCGAGTAGATGGGCGTCATATTTGCTGACCTCCAGTCAACTGGGACCTCCCCGGTTAGACAGAACCATTGATAAATGATGGAAAGTGGCTTGGTGAGCACTTCTGCCAGCTCCCTCAGTATTCTTGGGTGGATCTCATTTGGCCCCATAGACGTGTCTAAGTGGTGTAGCAGGTTGCTAACCATTTCCCTTTGGATAACTGGGGCTTCATTCTGCTCCTCATCCCTGCCTCTTAGCTTAGGGATCTGGGTACCCTGAGAACAATTGGTCTTACTATTAAAGGCTTAGGCAAAAAAGGCATTAAGTACCTCAGCCTTTTCCTCATCCTTGTCACTATGTTACCCCCATATCCAATAAACAACGGAGTTTCTCCTTAGCCCTTGTCCTTGAAGAGTTGTTTGCTTTCCTCTTTCTAGAAGACAAAATAAAATCTAGTATTATTACTAATTTTTTCTTGATGTACCTGAAATGTTGTTCCCATGGCCATACCAATATATGAGCTAACGGCTTTTGGAAAGTGTGAATATCACTAGTATTTACTGCTTATTCACCATAAAGAAGAGAGAAGCATGTTCAGTGCAGAAAAATAATGTCCACCACTTGTAATAACAGCTACAAATAGCTGAAAACAGGAGACAGGTTTTTCTAAGACTTATTATTTCATTAAAATATATTCTTTGACCTTAAAACTAATGACCATGAAAAACAACCTGTTTCCAAAGTCTGAAATCTCACAGTAATAACATACAGAATTTTCTGGATCTGCCTTGCTCTCTGTAATTTGTCCAGAAAATTTTAGTGTCTTTATGTGTAAAACCATGGACTAGGATTTACCTAAATGAGTAATCACTACTCTTTCTTTGATCTAGTTGCAAGGAGTGCATGTGGCTAGACAGGAGAGGGATTTGCTAGCGGATTTCTCCTTAACTTAGTATTTCACTCTTCTTTTTAATAGCTTCAATCTGCTCACCTTCAGGTTATACTCTACACCCACCCACAAACTCATCCATTTGGTAAAAGATAGGATTTGTTGGCTTTCTAAGAAAATGGCTTCAGCCTGTTCCCAGACAATGGCTGATCTGAGTTTGTTGTTCTGTAGGTCTATACCAGACTTCTAAAAATTAAAGGGAAATAATGCTAATGTGCTTGAGTGCTTATAGTAATTTTCATTACCTATATAGGGCAAAGTAGGCTAAACAAAACACACGGATCTTGAGGAAATCTTCTTCCCCATGGGTTCAGGAATGCTGTTTGATATTTTTAAAAATCTGGTGGTTTAGCATCCACCAGATTTTTGTTCACAAGTGTTCCCACTCCATCTGTTGCACTCTCTAGGTCTTCCCATTGTCTGTGAATGCCCTTTCCCCTTTTCTCTGCTGACCGGGAGAAACAGGATCAACAGATGTGAACTGGAAGTTGCAAGTACCAAAGTACAATGGACAATGCATTAGTCCTTTTCCTACTTCATTATTTCACATCCCAAGGCTGAGCTAAAATTTGGCCACCTTCAACTGGATTACTCATATGGATGATGATAAGCCAGCAAACAAAAGGACCATGCAACCCAGAAACATTTTTTTTCACATATTAGGATACATGACATTCTTTTTTCAAGGACAATGTTAAGTGAAGAAGTGTCATTAACTAGTCAACTCGGAATGCTCTAGGCTGGAATACAGTATAATGGAGCTAAGTGGGAAGTGAAGTCACAATTGTTTTATAGTCTCATTTCTACATAGAAGATCAGATTTTACTTTCCCTGTAGAAGTAACAAATGTGATGTTTGCTTAGACTAAAACACTGAACCCACCATGACTGTATCTTCCATAAGAGATCACAAGGTTTACTTCTTTCCTTCTTACATTCCTTCCATAAGAGATTTGTTTACAGAGATAAGGCTTTCCAATGGATATTAATGTCCTTAAACTTATTTTACAGCCAGCAACTGTCAAAATTTCATTTTATGAACCACTGTGTTACCATGACTGCTAGCTCTAAATTAATCTCTTCACTGACAATATAGCAATTCTGTGTTAAACAGTCTCCCTGTATAGGCTTAGATAGTCAAGTCTCTCCTGCAGGCTTAAAGGTCTTATTTAACAGGTATTAGATTCCATTGTTTGGCACTTTGAGTAGCTAACAATATCTCTTGCTAAATACAAGACCTCTAGCTTCCTGAGGAACCCTTTTGCACATCACAGAGGTATCTTTGCAGGGTTGGATGTATGAGAAGGGGGGAAGTGCAACTGTTCCCGATCCAAGCCTTGAAATCCAAACTTTGACCAGAGGCTTCAGAAGTCATTGGTCAAAGTAGTAAGACAGCTTGTTCAACCATCATGACAGAGAAAATGACCTTGAAGTCAAAAATCACTATCTAAAGTCATCTAACCCTCTTGTGAATTGATCACTAGTCAACTTACTGTCAGAAATACTGTCATCATTCTTGTCCTCTAAGTCGATAAAACTTCTCACTACTCTGTCATTAATTTATGCATGAACTCTGGTTCTTTTCAATAAAAATGATAATTTTCATGAAGCTGTTTGAGAGAAAAAGAACTACATTCTGAACTGTGACTGTGTGCATCAAGAATACATTTATCTGAGGTGGCAACGTGTAAATGAGTAGAAACATATCTTCATCTGTAAATACATAAGGTTACACAGGCTGTAGCAGTTTTAAGTAAGTTTTATTCAGTTTTGAAAAAATCTTATGGATATGTTTGTTCCATTATTTTAAAATAGTTTTTTATCTGTGTTTTGGGGGGAATAGAAATACCCAGAGTTTCTGTTCTATGTACTATGACAGAAAATTTGATGAAATGCAAGGTTTATCAAGCTTTAAATAATAAAGACATTCTTTTCTATACATAGATTTTTTTTTCACTGTGACTTTGTCATCTGACTAATTCTCACATAGGTCCAAGTAAAAATATACATGGACAATTTTCTAGGACAAAAGTATATTTACTAAAAAATACAAAGGCATGCTCAAAAATCAGGTCATTTTTATAAAGCAGCTATATGTTTCAATGATAATAAAAATATATTATTAAATCATTTGTAATGGCTCTTATGTGATTTTCATTTATTATAATTATGATTTCTAATATTGTTTTGAGATATTTTTCATACCTACAATAGTAATAAATAATTAAAATTGCACTTACTTTTTATAAGCTGTCTATTTTTATTTTCATGTTATTTATTATTATACATTATAGCTTGCCGAAGTTATAAAAATTCTTTATATCAAGCTATCACATTTAAGGTATTTCTAAAAAAATAAAAATTCTCATATTCAGTTAAATAGAAACCGATAGCCATCTGCAAAATGAACTATCAGGAATAGTTCTGCACGTACAGAATATTCTCAGAACAGTTTCTCTTCATAAAAGTGCATATAAAAAATGTGATGAATGTCCTGTAGATGATATATGGATACTCTGGAATATTTTCAGTAAGGCATTGTTACTATGCATTCTCCTTTTGCAAGTAGTTCTAGCTTAAATTTTCAGAACAGGTCAGCCGTAAAATGTGTATACATGTAAATAATTTTGTCCTCATGGATAACGAAGCACATACCCAGAAACAGTTGTGATAATTCTGTCAGAAAAGAGCAGTCCAACAACACCTTTAAAACGTTTTTTATTTGGTTATGTTCCTCCCCCACACTTTTTTTTTTTTAATTAATTACACTGAGTTATGGTATCTTCTGTAAAAGCTGCTAAAACGATCTGTTTCTATTCCTTTTTTTTTTTCTTAATAAGTGACAAAATTCTTCCTATTAGTACAATTCTTGTTTTCCTAGAGATATAGTACAACCATAACAAAATAAAGTAAGACAGAAACACAGTATTTTCACTAATGAAATGAATACAGTTCTCGTTTTATCCCTACAGTTCCTAGATATACATTCAGAGCACCAGCTATAGAGATTTTTGTGGGGTTTTTGGTTTTGATTTTGTTGTGTCTCCCCACCCCACCCCAATACCCCCAAAACATACAGCTAGAGTATTTTAAGGTTATACATTCAAGGAAATTTGGGATGTGTTTCCTCTCTGAAGTGAATTAAATCTTAAAATGAACAAGGAAAAAAGAGAGAAAAGAAAATTGGTTTTGAAGAAGGGACTTATATAGTTGAATGTTTCACAGAAAATTCTTACAATTTCCATTTTCTGTTGAATGTTTTGATGATTCTGTATTGATAATCCATAATGGGTCACTTGAAACAGGACATGTGTTTTTTTTTCTCTTATGTTTATGCACACGTTCACACTTGTTCATACACAGGTGAATATGGAAGCCTGGAAATAAGCAATAGATTTTTACACAACAGCAGTGTGAACAGAGATGACACGTTTGTGTTAATAAAAACAGACAGGTACATGGTTAGCTGCATTTTTAGCTACACCTGAAACAATATAATGTTAAGTTCATTCTCAAGCAGTTCTATGAAGTCATCTACTAGATTTTTTTTTTCATAGTTCAAAATCCTTAGAGTTTCAGTTGCCAGCAAATATCAGAATTTTAGGAAATGTTTCTGTCCTTCTCAGTATCTTTTAGTCAATCACAGTTCTTCTGGTTCATATTGTCTTTGGGCTATGACTACTCCTGGCAACAAAATGACCTACACGACAAGTCACATCCCATGCCTATGAACATATGGTCTAACATCTTGAACTCCTTTAAGAACACCATTGTGGTTTTTCGCATTAGCTATGTTATTTGTTACAAATGCTGCACAGCTGGCTAGGAAAGGGTTCAGTGCTCTTAAAGGTTTGTCCATTACAATGACAGTATTGTCAGTATTGTCATGATTAATAGAGAGCATATTTTAGAACAAAACAAAACAAAATAAAACACAAAAAAATGCTGATATAATTAGTTTGGAATATAAGACTAGATAAGAAACTACCATGTGGAAGTGTTTGTCAGTATGATTGCTAACATCTGCCATTAGTGAAAACTTCAATCTCATTTTTGTGTGCCTATTCCTTGGAGGGGAAAAAAGTGCAAAGTTAGGACTACTGCCTTTTTCATACTAGACAAATAAAGGTTCTGCCCCACTTGGAATTTTCAGGCAAGAAAAACATATTAAAATCTGTTTTCACAGATTTTGTGCTATTGAAAAGAAAAAGGTCATTCAAATTGAGATTTCTTTTCCCATTGAAAATATGCAACAGCTGCATTTGTCAGAAGGGCTGCTTGGATCTCCTCCCCACTCTTTATTAATGTCTATGTATTCTTCTATCTTATAACTACTTCCTTAATTAAAAATCTTTGTGTTTTATTACATCATATATGATTAGATTATATATATCATTCACTAATATATTGTAGTACTCTGAGTGGGAAAGAGGTCTTTCCTCTTACAAAGGAGACAATAATAAGCCCTACAATTAGCTTGCTTCACATTCTTTTATAAAAACAATAAAGCAACAATTTGTTTTTAACAAGTTATGGTAACAATGTTTGCTTAAATGATAACTAAATACAGTATTGACAGCAGAGGACGACTATTAAACTAAAGAACTTTTTTAGTCTTCTTGATGGAGCAATATCCACATATGCTGCTATAGAAGATGAGGTCTTCAGTTTTCTGGCTAGTATAAGCATTCTAAATCAACATAAATTTTATATTGTTTAAATGATTAGCAAAATTCTCAAGTCTTTTCTAAGTTTTTTTTCTCATACTGCCCCCTATATTTTCTGTGCTCTTGGACCCCATTAGCCCTTCCACCCATGTGTTGGAAATTTTCCAGATTAGTAAATCTTGGAGTATATACCAATTAGCAATTGATCTAGAAGCAGAGGAAGACAACAACTTTCCATGTCTTCCTCCATGATGCAGGATCCACATTTCCTTTTTGAACAATGCATCTTTTCTTTTCTGAAATGCTTTTAAAAAGGAAATGTGCATTAAATTTCACAAATCTCTCAAAGATTGCTTAGTAGATATTGTTTACTGGTGGTACAAAGCCATGTAATAACCAGAATTATTATGATATTTTTGTTAAGGGTTGACATTTACTAAAAAGGAAAAGAAAATAATTAGTAGCTATATATTTCATGCCATATCTCTTTTGTTTTTTCTCTAACTTTAATCTCAAGCATCCCCTGTTGGGATGTATTGAAATATCACACAATTTTGCTTAACAACAGGTGAATATTTTCTCTTATAAATCATTGAAACAGAAATCTAGACAAGCACTCAACTATTTATCTGATAGGCAACAATAAAATATTTTTCTATTAGTGTTCAAAGCTTTTAATTTTAGTTTAGTTTATAGTTTTCCTTATACTTGTCTGTATGATTGTCTATGCCAACTCTTTCCAGCCTTTCCAGTAATAAAATTGGCTGTACAGGATTCACAAGTTTACAATATAGCTCAGAAATTCTGTATGTTTCTTGAACATCCTTCATAATGCCTTAAAAATGTAAGCAACTGTGTTTTAAAACGAGTGCCTTTCATATCTAAAAACTTTCATAGTTTTAGACCACTACTGCATAAGAGTTTATACTACTGTTTGTACACTCACATTGTCAAGAAGCTGTTGAAAACACATCCTTTTCTCATCACTTTGGTGTTGATATACTAAAAGAAGCAAAATCAACTACTTATAAAGTTTGTTTTAGAATATGAACTCTTTCTAAGTTTAAAGTATTCTTCAAACAAGTGTTGTCAATGCTCCTTTTTAAGAGGAAAGAGGCTTTCCAATTTCTTCATCACCTTCCATATTTTTGTCAAGTGCTTGTAGCAATGTCCAGATGTGAAAGATCTGTCTGATTAATTTTTTTTTTTTAGTTTTACCCTTTTCGTCTTTTTTCATGGAAAAAAAACAAAACAACAACAAACCACCATACAATCAAACAAAACAAACCCCCAACCTCACAACTAAAGACTTGCAGAAGCCAGGTGCTACCTTCACACATACTAGAGTTTTGAATAAGTATAGAATCATCATAATCAAATGGTTTGAGTTAGAAGGAACCTTAAAGATCACCTAGTTCCAACCCCTCTGCCATGGTCAGGGACACCTTCCACTAGGCCAGGTTGTTCAAAGCCCCATCCAGCCTGGTCTTGAATGCTTCCAGGGAAGGGGCATCCACAGTTTCTCTGAGCAACCTGTTCAGTGTCTCACTACTCTCACAGTAAAGATTTTTTTTTCCTAATACTAATCTAAATCTACCTTCCTTCAGTTTGAAGCCATTACCCCTCATCCTATCACTACACTCTCTGTTAAAAAGTCCCTTCCCCTTCTTTCCTGTAGATCCCCTTTAAGTACTGGAAAGCTGCTATAAGGTCTCCCAGGAGCCTTCTCTTCTAAACAACCTCATGTTTGTCGGCCTGTCCTCACAGGGAAGGTGCTCCAGTCCCCTGAACATCTTTGTAGCCTTCTGGACCTGCTCCAGCAGGTCCATCTCTTTCTTACACTGGGAGCCCCAGAGTTGAACACAGTACTCCAGGTATCTCATGTACCAGAGAGCTGGAACACATGAATGTGTGTTTGTTTTCAGAAATCCATTCACTTAAATTTTAAAATAAGGCAGAGATAACATTGATTTTTAGTAGTAGTAAATATATTAATTCAGTAGTTCAGTACGTTACATTGGAGGTGTGTATATCTGTGGGGTTTACTACTAGTTCTGCACAACTACACTCTGATATTTCACATTTTCATCTTAGAGCCTCCCCTGTCCATATTTTTCCCTGGAATTTATTAACAACTTCTTCACCGGTATTAATACGTGGAATAGTTATGATTAGTAAGTGTTGGTCTCAAAAGAAACTCTGTCATGGGTCTGAATTTTTAAAAAAGTAGACTTCTGTTGCCTTTTACAAAATTTTCATTGATTATGTTACGAACATTCTCAATGTATGTGGTACCATCCATTTCCACAGCTAGAGTGGAAAGCTATATCTTTTGCTTTGTAACATAATGCACCAGCTAGAGATGTATCCATTTATTTAGTTGAAAAATTCTCCTTCCTTCGATATGTGTTCACTCTTAAGAAATGTAACAGAGAATAGAAATAATAGAAGTAGGCTCTGTAAACTCAGAATTTCCTGTGTAAAAAACCCCTCCTCTCCAAAATTTTTTGTTGGAACTCAATTTGACAGATATTAAGTACAATGCACAAGAATGATAACTACTTCAGAAGCTGTATATAGAGAAAGCTGTTTATAGAGAAAGTGAATCTCTATGCACTGTGTCTAACTGCTGTGCTGATTATTTTATTTTTATTTTATTTTATTTTATTTTATTTTATTTTATTTTATTTTATTTTATTTTATTTTATTTTATTTTATTTTTAAATATCTAGTATTCCAAACTTTTTTCCAAGTAGAGATAGTTTTTACTGAGAGAATCCAGGTGTATATTCAGATCGCTAACTTTTGGATAGCACAAAATTTAATTTTTTACTTTCTCCTAAGATTAGTTTAAACTGGAATTTTTATTTCACTGAATCAATTTTAATAACCCCATTAGAATAGATGGCTAGTAATCCAAGAATTATAAAGCAACTGAGGAATTTCTCAGGGAAATGACACGAGGTTGTTTTAAAATACAAAATTACTGAGCTGGAAGTCAGTATCCAGCAGATATTTAAATATTTGTTTATGATCTTCTTTAATGTCTTCATTAGTGCCCCAGCAAAAGACATAGCAAAAAGACATAATCTTCTGATTAAGAGTTAAGAGACGCTACCAGAAGAATTTCAGAACATTATCTGGGAGAACCCGACTCTCATAAGGGTCAGAATAACAGCAATGGGGTGAAATTTAATAGTTCAAAGGGCAAGATCATGCATTTTAGGGCTAGTAGCTACTGTTGTTGTCTGTTCAAGTTTTGTAAGCCAAAAATGATGGAGAAGAAAACAAGAGAAAGTACCTAAAAGGATTAATCAGTTGAGGGTCTAGTTTTATTAGAGAGAGAAAAATATTCATGGCATGTTCTAAATACTAACAAAAATCCACCTAATCCTACATGTAAATTTGGTTCTTTTTAAGAAATATAAAATAAATTCAGAAACAATTACATTTGAATAACCTTAGATAGAGAATTTATCTTAAGTGAAACATTGTGAATAATTTATTCTTACAAAACAAAGTCAGAGAAATGAAATTACAACTGTCTAGAAATACATCTGGGAAGTAAATGCCACACAAGGAGTGAAAGGACAGCATCTGCCCAATCACAAATATATATACACATTGGCCATGAGTATATTCAGCCAGGAAAAAAGTTTCTCACCATTCAATAGAAGCCTTCAGACAGAATATAATTAAAACATTGGAGTTTGTTTAGAAGAGTTACACAACAGTTGCAACTACAGAAAGTTATCAAAAAGTCATTTGTCCTGTAATTTCCCCACCAGTCCTATGTTACTATTTTAAATTGATACAAAGGAAACAACAGAGTTCCTTGAAGTTCAACATCAGTTCACCTAACCAACCAAAAGCCTGAATGTGCAATTAACCTGTTTCAACCCAGTGAATGTCTTTTGGCTATGACATAGTCTACCTCACTCTTCCCATGTCCCTGGCTGGAAAGGAGCACACTGAAGTGTCCTGCTATGACCACATTGAAGTAAGTAGCTCTGTAGAGGAATAATTTGCGTGGTTTAGTGAGACATGTCTGTCTAGATTTGGGAAGGCTTATACTTACTCTTTCTTTAGATTTTAGCTTTTTTTAATTATTATTTTTAATTTTTAGAGTTTGTAATTTAAAAAATAATTTCTTCAGAAGATTTAGCTTTATTTCAAGCATTTTCCATATGATAAGATGTGAGGTATGAAGTGATAAAGTATACAAGACCCTGGTAAAGCTCCATGACCAGGCTGGCTTACAGGAAGGCACTAAAAACCTGTTTGGAAGAAATCAGCTGTTGAACAAACTAGTTGTGCAAGCTTTAAAGCATAATAGGCATGATGTTGGTCTGTTTCTTTTCTTTTTTTTTTTTCTTTTTTTTTTAAATTTAGAAGTTTCCAGTTATTGCCAAGTTCTTTGCTGGCCTATTGTGCCTCCTGTGAGGAGAAAATAAGCAAAAGAGAACTATTTCTCTTTTGTATTTACCTGATTTTCATGAATACTGAAGCAATATATTGATCCATGTGCCAGGAACTTAAGAGGCTGGCAGAGTTTTAAAGTAGTGGTTTAACAGGAAGAGCAAACATTCTGAGACTTATATGTAGAACTAGTCCAACAAAGATAAAAGTATTTGGAAACTTAATGGAGTAAATCTATTTTAATGATATAATTTTCACTAAATAACTATTGGGCTTTCCTTCTCTCTCAACAAAACAATAGTTAATTTCTTTTGGGTATGCTGCTGTATCTTATAACCTGTGTCTTAATTTTAGTACTTTAACATTCAAATTAAAGTGCTGGATTCTCACTCATAATATTTCTTCAAATATATTTCCCAGATTTTTTTTTCCATGATGTGTTGGTGGATAATTATTCTAATTAGTAGAAAAGAGCACAGAGGCTGCTCCCTGATTTTATTTTTTTTAAAAAAAAGCTAATCATCTGTAAAATTTTGTAATGATAGCCTTCTTCTCTAGAAATCTTTAAATCACAAAATCCATGCTCATGAAAGTAATGCAGAAAAGCTCTGTTTAAAAGCATACTTTCCCTTGAGATTATTTTTATGACTGTTTCATTTTCAGCAGAGATAACAGAGATAGCAGTGTCTGCCTAATACATAAGAATGTTGAATTCTATTAGTATTATGATTAATTACAAAAAATACAATAAACTCATCCAGTTTATATTTTTATTCACCTATTAAAAAAAAGCTTTCACCTCTGAATCCAAGTGCACATTAATTTGTACACGTGCACACAAACAATGCATAGATTTGTTATATCGGAAGTATCATAACACCAAAAAGAAGAGTATTCCATATATAGACCCAGGAAATAACTGTAAGCCCAATTAAGCTCTTAGCAGCCTTATCAAAATAAAACAGGTATTTATTAGTCCAGTTACAGCAATGCTCATGTTTTGCATTCCAGATTAATACAGTGACGCCTCATAAATAACATAATGAAGCTTGTTATTCAAGAAAACTCTCTAGTACCTCTCACTTTTTCTCCTCTATACTCACTCTTTTGATTTCAACCCAGGTCATAACATTGAGATTCAGACTCCTTGAAAACAGAAAGGTGGTGCGTTACTTTGGATAGCTGCTAAGTCTCTAAAAGTCTTCACTGCAAGGAGCTCGAAGCTGCCAGGGCAGATTTGTTTTTTATACATTTCAATGTCACAGCATGCTTCCTTCTTGTTTCTTCCCAGCTAAAGCCTGGAAGATGAATAATCACCTTCCCCAGCCCCCGTGGATGTAAGTGTCCATTGCTGGTCACACTGGGACACTCTGAGAGCTTTGGACCTTGTCATTCACTTGTTCATTTACTAAGATGCCTTTGTAACATTTAATTTCAAATGTTATTACTTTTTACAGAGCATGCAATAATTTTTTTCTGCAACTCATCTTTAGCTTACAGAAAGCCATCTCACAGTTTTGGAAAAGTTAATGGATGATGAGCACTTTAGAGTCCTTGAAGAAAAATTTGGGGAGTGGAAACCTGAAAATTCAGTCTGTAACCAATGGAGAAAGTCTTTATGCAGGTGCTTGAAATACAACTTGTATCACTGTGAAGAATAATTCTGTAAGAATATCCATCTCCCTCTCCCACTGTTTATCTAAAAAAAAAAAAGGGTGGGGTGATGCCTGCTGTCCTCCGTAGTTCTGCTCATAATTCAGCCTATTGAAGAAACATGAAACTCAGAAAGGTGTTACCCTTTTTCTTTTAAATTTTTTTCTTTTCTTTTTTTTTCCTATAAATGTGCCGCAACAAAATTTTAACCAAGAACTTCAGCACATACTGTGACTTTTGCTTGCCCAAATAAATTGTTGGTTAAGAAATCCCTGATGGCTGATTCTGAGTAAAGCTAATTTGCCCCTTCCTAATTTTTTCTTCCTGTATTCTGCCATTCTCAATCAACTTCCATTGTTAATACTGTGTATATTTGCCTTCCTTAGCCTCTTCAGTTACTGTGGTTTTCTGAAGATACTTACTGTAATTTTCTAGTTAGCATTCTTTCAATTTCTGCAAAATTGTTTCAGTTTCAACTTCACCTTGCCCATTTCTTCTTCCCTGGCTGTTTTTCTATGGACCTTCATTGCACCCTTTGAGATTCATACTTCCTCCCACAGTTTCAACTAGTAGCTGTTAGCTGCTGACTATCAAATCCATCATACCTTCCATTGCTTATCCAGGTCTGTATCTATGTCTTCCTATCCAGAATTTTCTTCAAAAATTTTTAGTGATAGATTCAACACACCACACACTGAATAGCTTACCTTGCTTTTAAATTTCTCTCCTTCATTACAGTTAACTGTGCCAGTAAATAGACATTTGCTAAGGTTTTCAACACAAATATTTTGTTAAGTCTTTCCCTATTCTTCAATTTCACAGTGGAGGTTTGTCACCTCCTTCCATTTTGTACCAAATATTGCTTCTAAAACATCTCTTCTAGTGCATCCTCAAGACACCATGCTATTTATGACTTCTACTGATATAACGCTCTGCTATGCAGTGTTTTTTATCCCTGCCCTGCCCTTCCCATCTCTCCTTTAAAGTCTTAGATGTCCAAACCCATTAGTCAGGGTTCTTCAGAAAGTCATATTGCATATAAGTCTCTTCCACCTGCCAAATTTTGCATCTTACCCTTTCATGAGATGTTTGAATATCTAGACAATCCCCAATCCCTGGCCCCTGGTCTTGTTTGATACAAGAGGTATATAATTCTCCAAAGCCACACCAAGTGCCTTATCTTTGTGCTTGACTGTCTTCCTGCCTTCTTAGCCTCTGCTTCTTTTCTTAGAGAAAAAAACAGTCTTTTCCTGGCTTTCTAGGTTTCCATTTTTCACCAGCCACTAATGGACCATCAACAAACTATCATTCTTGTCCATTTCCAAACTGGTGCCATGTATAAATTCGAACAACATAACAAAAGACACTGGGTACAAGAACTGGTTCATGCAACAGGTTCCTGAACTTTACTTTTGTTTTACATTGCAATTGATGTGAATCTGTAGAGTGACAGGCGAGTGGTGCTTCTTATCTACCATACCTGTAATAGATTCTGAGTGAACAACTGATATTTTCAAATCACATGTATGTATCTTGTTTTCATACGTTTGTTTTGTACTTCGTATGTACTATAACTTATATTCTTAGAAAAAAAATTTCTTTACTGCAAACCTTGTCTGCTGAATTGTGGAGAACTATGTGTAGCACTAGTATATCATATTTTTGTTTAAGCCTTTTTTCCCTTCAGCACAGGAATCAAATTAATGATCTTAAACAATTTTTAAAAGAGGATTTTCAACTTGGTAACTGCACATATGGAAATATTAAACAACTTAGTAGTGTATCTTTTCTCTGTAACCTGCATCTAGTTGATTACCTTTATAGGTAAGGAGTGCATCAGGTAGTTGAAAGGAGCAGGTGTTAGGTTATAACACATTTCAACAAGGTCTGGCCAAGTTAATAACACTGAGGTAAGATTTACTGGCAGAGGTAAATTCTTTCACTAGATCAACAGATACACTTTAAGAACTCTTTTTTGATCACATAATCCCATGTTAATATCTGATAGAGAAGGACTGAATTCAGTGCCAAGCAAATTTTGACAACTATTAGTTGCATCTAAAACAAGTACTGGTTGAAGGAGAAGGAAGTAGAGTTAGAAAAAGGAGACTCAATAACATCATCAGTCCTGTATTTCAAAGACAGATCCCAGAAATTACAATTTCTGGACCACTGAAGCTTTTGTTAGGAGTGGGTGGAAGGTAATTCTAGTGTCCAATAAGATCAGTATATTTGTGGATCCTGCCCATGGATATAGTAAATTTTACTTTATGGCTTGTCTTTGGTCTTGGGAAACAAATCCAAGAAGACAGAACATAAGAAAAAGCATGAACATTTTTCTTTCATAACTGCGACTTTTATCCACTGCCTGCTTGAACTAATTCTATCTCATGTTGATTTTTTATCTTATCCCACAGTTACCATGAGGTTATTTAGTGCACTGTGTTAGACTCTAGAAGGTACTTTTTAGAGTCTAAAAATTTTAATAGCTTGTTCTTCTCAAGTTTTGAATTTGTTGCTCTGATGTTGACTAGTTTAAAATATGTTTTGCTAGGTCTATGTCTGTGAAATTTAGCACATAGGAATTAAGTTTCTAGTAAATTATCTTTCATAATTTGGTTTCTTTCAGTGGAAATTTTAATTATTAAAGGGCAGTTGCTGGGGCAGCTACAGAAAGTGATCTCTGAACATTCTGGGAATTTGAAGTGTAGATAGAGGCAAGCTTGCAGAAAATGCTCAAAAGGAAGTGCTTAGAGTTCTCTTTGCCATACCTGAGAATAAGGTAAGGGGAACCACAGGTATATGGACCTAATACTGGGCTGCATACTTCTACAGAAGCTGGGTATACAAATTGCAGTCCACATGTTGCTTCTTCCAGATGTTTTCTGTTCAGTATCAGGAGACTGTCAAATGGCATATCGCCACCCTGTACCAGGACTCTTGTGAAATATCCATCGTAATACTTGGGAATAAAAAATGCTCAGGGGAAGAGCCTTTTTGTCTGTGGCTCATTGTACTCTTTCAATTTCTATCCACTGTAACAAACCTTGAGGCAGTTGGCAGGTGGTATCAGACAGACCAGATCTCAAGCTGCTTCATCTTCCACTTGACAAGTAGACCATTTCACATCAATCTTGTGGTTCAATAGATTCAGAGAAAGTTTACAGGACTCTTCTGTCCTGAACACTCTCCATCAGAATAAAGATGGAACTTTAACTGCAGATAATCTAGATGGTAACTCCTCAGAGCACATTGCCTGCACAGTAACAGGAACCTAATCTTTACAGATTTTTATGATTGCAATGGTGAGTGATACAGATATTAAATGTATATTATGTTGCAGTCACTCATTTCATAAAGTCTAATATCCTATCTCTTCAAACTAGAGCTGTCTATGAAATAGTAAAGAAACCAATGGCCTTAGCTTATGATTTTGGATATAGAGAGCATTCAAAAAATTAATTTATCTGAAAGGTATCATTTTACGTTAAATAAAAATGTCTGGAACAAATTAATTTATTTTCAGGATTTATGTATAAGAAATCTAAGAGTCTGGCTTACAGCTTCATTCTGTCTTTAAGTGATAGAATTTTATGTCTAGCAAATTTGTCCTTTTTTCATAGCCCTTTTTAGTTATCCAACTGATACATCTGAGATTGCAGTATTAGGTTGTACATATATTTTAATTACATTAGAATTAATCTAATCCTAACATAAAAACATTCCAGAAACCAAGAAAAGATTGATTTACCAAAAAAACCTTTGTGATTTTAACATTAAAACAAAGAAATCCCCCCAAATTAATGAAGATAATCTAGAAAAAAACAAGAATATATATTAGTTTTCATTTTAGTTCATAAAACATCATAGAATTAGCTAGAATTCATAGGACTGTGAACCCTTCCTAGATGGAAAAATGGCTTTTAAAACACCTTCAGTTGCATATTTATTATTCTGAGAGACAGTCTGATCTTTGCAAGAAGGGCAGAGAATCATAATAATACACCATAATGTTGAATGGTGTTCTTTAAGGCCATTCACAGGAGCCATCTGTCTCCCCATTTGTTTAAGCTATGGTGAGGTACTGACCTCTGAAGGTGTACTAGCCTTTTCCAAAGTTAGGTCCAACCTTACCCTGACTCCAGACAAGGTATGCAAATTACTATACTGTAGCTTTTTATGTTGGCAGCATTGTACTGATGTTACCTAAGTGGCTGTGCACACAGCAGTAATCTAAGCTGCATCTGCAGCCAAAGACATCAGGCGTTTTATCTTCATTGTGAAATTCATTAGGTGCCAACCAGTCCTTTCAAACTTGCTCCTATTTGAAAATGACTGTATTCACACACACACACACACAAAAAAAGATATCTGATGAATTCTGTGATTGGAAGGATATATTACTGTGCATCAAACTGAGATTGTCACCTTCAGATAAGTAGTTGAATTTCAGTACATTTCAGAAGCATAGAAGGTCATATTTCTGGTGGAAAATTACTATCTAAAGCACTAATAAGAATGCAGTATCCATGAATCGTAATGCAAGTGAGGTTTTTTCACCTTCTCTTTTCTCAACTGCCTTGATTACATGGTTAGTTTGCCTTTTAGTGTTCATTTATCTGGGTAATAAAGGAAAAGGTCTGAATTTGGCCTTTCATTGCTACAAGAAATGGTCCAAAAAGACAAATATATGTGAAAAGATGAAAGTGCTCAACAAACAAAAATGTTACTCTCTGATACTCTTTTCACTCTAATATTTAACAGAATAAACATCCAAATCCCCAAACTATGCTGCATACAGAAACTCGTAAATATCATTAAGAATTAACATTGGAAATCTTTTGTCAAAAGGTTGTAAAAGGTTTGTCTAGAGTAACCTCCCAAAAGCCTACATGTGAGAACTGTACTGAAAATAATTGAAAGTAATTTCAAAATATTATAAATCTGTCAGAAGATAATTTATTGCCATAGTAAACTCACATTAGCAAGTCAAGTCATATTTCCAAAATGGAAATTCAAAAGAGTAAGATCAATAAAGAATTTTATTGGAGTTTTTTTCACTTTCCCTAGGTTAAAAATACCAATTTATGTGTCATCAGATAGTGGCACAATATGCCGTGAGAAAAAAATATATCTGGCAAGAAAACTGAAAAATTTTAAAAACTGGCGGTTGCACTGGCTTTACAATTTATTTTGCAAACACTGTGTCAGTAAGTTTTGTGTTTTTTGATATGTTTTCTCAAATCAAAAATTTAGTTTTTGTTTTGCAAAACCTTAGGCCATTCTCTTTCATATTTATACTACCATGATTTGAATCAGCATAATCTGACAAAAAAACATTTCACAATAAATTACATTTTTAAGACATGAATTTTGACCTTTGGACTAGTTTCTCACCCTGTTCTGTCTAACTACCTATTACGTGGAATTGAGAGTTTGGAATTTGACAGAAGGATCATGCTGGTTTCTGAATATTACCCATTGTTTGGTGAAATCTTTCAGAAATATTTTTAAAGTTCTGAAAAATAAATTTGTACATATTCAGCAGTTATTTGTAGAATCTGAGAGCTAAGTTTAGTTATTTTTTGTCTAATCTGAACATTTGTTCTTTTCTAATAGTTCCAATATAATGATTGAGACAGATGATTCTTTCTTAAATGACCATATATGATCCACCTTGGGATACATAGGGCTGTAAGTCTTTGCCTCCTCAAAAATGTTGAAAGTCAACTACTGTCCTCCCTCTGGGAAGTTTGCCCAGTTTGCACAATCAGCTGGCATTTTCTGCTATTTTAAGAATGCTACTTGATGTCTTACCATAAACTACTAAGTGTTTTATTCCTCAGTGGATGCAATTTATTCTTTAAAACATTAATTTGATTCAGACTTGAAGTAATGGGAAATGATCCTGTATTCTCCTATTGTTGTGAAAAAAGTGAAAACATAACATTTCTTACTACTTCAGCCCTGTGCTCTTACATTGCTTTGCAAATTAGTTAGCTACTGTTATAGTCAATGATCTTTTTTTAGTCAGTGTACCTGAGATGTTATAGCAATTCTTTCTAAGCCTTTGGCAGACTTGGTGACAGTGCTGTCTACAGCCTATTAAGTTGTTCAGGGAGACAACATTATTTTGTCCAGATTTTCATAGTAATATTAATGTTTGTTTCATGCTTTCAAACCTTGTGATTTCTTTCTTTCCAAGGTTGCTTTGTTATTACTATGGCTGGTAATGTTGGATAGAATTGTTAATGTTTACTGTGAATAGGTTTATTCTTTAGTTTTTTCAACTTGTGCTATGCTGTCAAGGTCAACTTCTATTTCCCAAGTAAAAACTTTTTTCTATATGCAATTTTGACTTGAGAAATTGCCTCAGATATGTACTTGAGAAAAGGTGGCTTACACTTCCGAAATAATTTTACAACAGTAATACTAACTAAAATTTGTCATTCTCTTAAAACACATAAAATGCAGCTGTCATCAGGTAAATTTGTCTCATATACTCTCTTTGCCCTTTTCTCTACTATATGAAACCCTGTAATGTAGAAAACATCTATCCCTACCAAGTAGAGTCTAAATACACACATGCTTAATATTAACCAAATATACAGTGACACACCTCACTGGCCAAATGAATGCATTGTTGATAAATGTTCCGCTGTATAGACTTTTTCTGCTTTAAACATTTCTACCTGAAACATCTTGTAAGTGGATCTAATTAGCTGAAAAAGTAGAGTACATTTTTCTAGATCAGTACTAGGATCATAATCTACTGACAGTCCATGAAGGCAATGTAGTGCTTTATGATGTCTTATCCACCTTAATTTTGCTGAAGGTATATTAATACAGTAGAATAAAAATAACTAACCCATTGCAGAACTTAACTCTTATCTGTAGAATGTTATCAAGAATAGTTCTGTAAATCTTCTATATGCCGCCAGTCCTAAAAATCCTTAAGCCAGAGGTTCGGTCCTATAACTTTAATGGAATTAAACCAGTATAAGCTTAATGGAGAGCTAAGAAACACAGTGGTTTCTTCATCCAAGCACTATACCATCATACTGTTAAAGACAGTGTCTAACACTAGTTCTGTCATTTATTCATTTACTTTCTAGAATTATTTTTTAAATCATACAATGTCTTTCAGTGAAAACTATTATATGAAATAATAAAATCCTATTTTGGATGTCATATTCCTGACATTGATTTTACTTGATCTCTAAAAAGATGTGAAATGAAAAGCTATTCAAAATCTGGAGGAGGAATTTTTTTTTTTTATATTTGAGTTTTAGGGGTTTTGGCAGGGCAGGGAAGGAAGTGTTTTGCTCTGTTTTTACCATTGAGTATTATTGATTAAGTGACAACAACTAGTTGGGTCAGTAACTACTTTTCTTATACTAGAAGACTCATGAGAACTGTGAGAATATCTCAGCATTGTCTGGTGCAGAACTTAATTGTTCAAGAGTATTTTCATGTATTAAGTGAAGTCCTGTGTGATTCCTCTTGAGCAAAGTTGTTTCAAGGACAAAGAATGTTAGACAAATCTCATCAGAGGCAGATACCTCCTTTAAATATGAAATTCAGCAAAGCATGTTAGTTGATGGTTTCTGCCAATGCTGACAGAGTAGCCTCATGGAATCCATTTTCTTCCATCTAAAAATGCCATGACTGAACCCTGGAATACAGCCGTATTTGTAGAGGTATGTAGCACATACTTCATCATGTCGGTGTCAGACCTGTATGCAGATAGTTTCTTCCTTCTCTGAAAGAGAAGTAACTTGAATTGATAAAGGTATTTGTTTCTAAATTCAGTTCTGGATGTTTCCTAAAGAGACTTGTCTTTATCATGTATGCTTGGTTGTTTGCTATGAGTATTTATAGTTGAGTTTTTTTGTGGTTTGGTTTGGGGTTTTTCAATGCTTCTCATCACACTAGAACCTCTATCTCTTCTGAAGATATGCTGCTATAAACAAAACAGAATATTTTTCTAGATGAGTTCCATACCTGATTCTATTTTCATTTACATTTATGCAACTCAAGTGAATGCAACGAACAATTCAGTTTGAGGCTGAATTCTACCTCCAGAATTGTGGTAGTGGTAATAGTCCCTTTAAAAATTCAGGTTTGCATTTCTGGGCAAACTCAATCTCAAATGTTGTTAGTGAAACTTGCCTGGAATCCTGCAATGCTAATTCTATGCAATAATTTCTCAAACTATTTTATAAACATAGTGTGATTAATGTACAAACATTAAATGCATACATGCATACATACAGCTGACTTATTCAGAGTTACCTGAAATATCCTGCACAGCAGTACATTACACCATGAAGACTTATTTATTAACCTCAAAAGTCCTGAGCTGAAAGATCATTTAAATAATAAATGTGAAAAGTTCAGTTTCTTTTTATCCAATGAGGTTTACAGCCTCCAGATATATATGAACTACCTTTTGAAAATTGTCCTCAGAGAAGTCGATGTTAAAACAATACCCCAGTTTCACACCAAACCAGACCATATTTATTTTGTGTTCATAAATGTCACTATTCTATAGATATCTTACAGTTATGACATGGAATAAATTTCTAACTACTTGCTGGAGGCTTTCTTGTTTTACAGTTCTCAGGCAAACAAGAATGATGTCACAAATTGTGCAAAGTGGCTTGTATGAATCTGTTTCAGATGTATAATAATTTCAGTTAAGATGACCTCCTGTTCTCCCCAAATATAAACTAAAGTTCAGTGGTAAATTGATCATAGTTGTTTAATGACTCCAAAGTAGAGTTTGTTGTGAATTTATGAGGAAAGTAGTGATATTTTTTTAGTCATAGTAATAACTCAAGTCCTTGAGACACAACCCATTTGTAAAGAGATTGAATCATTATCCTGACACTCGAGAAACATATGCTGTGATAGCAGCTAGACTAAAGGAGAGCTCTGACCTAAAGAGGCAAAAATGATATAGAAGAACCTCATAAAAAATAAAACATCTTCTCTTGTTCTCTGCAGTTATTACGAAATGGAAGAAGGCGAATCTCAGTTTCTGCATGGGATAGTTCTCTGGTTTACCTCAGCTTTTATCTGGTATTATAAATCTCAAAATATCTTCATTCTGTTGAAGAAAATGAAGAAAAGCATATAATCCTTTTTTTTCTTCTCATTCTTTATTTTTTTTTTAATTTCGACAATACTATGCTTCTACCACAACTTACCTAGTTGCTTTGAGAGAGAAGGAATTGAGATACAATGAGAAAATATTGTTCGATTTTTTTCTACAGTTTTCTGAGTACTGCCTGTAGAAAATTGGCCATTAAAAAAGCTGAAATAAGTTTTGTTTTTAAAGGTGTTCTGTTTCAAAGAAAGCAAATTGCCTCCAGAGACTGAAAGCATTCATCAGTAGAGGAACACAGTGGATTTCTTTTTTTCCATTTTTATAAAGCACTTTTAACATAGACTTGCCTCTATTTATGAAAAAAATTTACTTTTTTTCCCAATATGCTGTGGTTTTGCTTGTTATTTTAAGGATTTTTTTTTCTATATTCAACTAATATTAGAATCTTTGAAGCAGCTGCACTAAACCTTAAATCTAATTGCTACCAAGTAAAAGAAATTGTTGGTTAGTAGTTTCAAATAAGAAATGGGTTTCATATGGAATCAAATTCCTGCTTCCATCCCCAACTTCTTGCTGCAAGCTAGTAGCCAAACATCTCAGTTTTCCTCTTTATAAAATGCAGATACTTGTTTCCTGAACCAATTGCATTACCTTTTTAACTACTTCTCCCCAATTTCCTAATTCACATGGTAGGTTAACAAGTACGTGTTCTATTTTCTTTTTGAATCATGGAGATCTTGGAGTTAATCAAAGAAGAGTTTTGGCTGGTTGTGGGTAGAATTGCCAGTCTTTCTTTGCAGCAGTCATCCTCCTCACAAAATATTAAAAAGAAAAAAATAAAGTAGTAGCTGTAACAATATCTGGAACTCTTTTTGAGAAAGAGTGTTTCCAATGGCAGTGAGTATTAGAGGAAGGCATGCTGCCACACATATGCAGGGAAATACAGGTGCAGGGTATCAGACATTAGTTGGAGCAAAAATACAACAGGTTAGTCCCATATGCTTGTTTCTCCCGTACAAGGTCAAGCCTGAAATACATAACTTTTTACAAATGTGTTTATCTCAAAACTAGTATCACTGTTCATACAGTACTTCTGTGAAGCTGAATATTGACATTCAAAGGGAGATGTAGTCTGAACTTTCAAATCATCAAGGACCACTTTTACAAAAATTAGATATGAATTCACGCATAGTATTGAATCAATTTCTTTTTAGTTTTAGGAGTGTCCTTTCTACATCTTTTTAAGAGAATTCATGAAAAGCCTAGCTAATAGGAATAGCCCAAAGGCATATTTAAGCTAATGCATCCTAAATGAAATCTTAACCTTCAACCTCCATTTTAGAAAATCATATTCTCTAATTAGATAGTGCTTTTTTCATGCAAGTGAAAGGTGTAATGCTGATTAGGTTATATATCACTGAGGGAAATTTTGCCACTACAAGGTCAACATCTGTTGACTTAGAAACCTGAAGGCATAATTCAACATTTGAAATCATACCCGCTTCTAGTAGGGTTAATTAAAAACTAACTCTTAATTTCCTGAAAACTCATAACAAATGCAAGCATAACTAAAGCTGAAGGAGATTTTGGTTTTTTATGTTCTGATATGCATTACATATATCCAGCCCACACAGCATACAGGTTAACAGAGGTGAAACTGGACAGAGTCAAGTTTAATTGTGGGTTTTTCTAGGTTAATTCATTTTTTTGCCATAAGTCTTCTTGTGATGGGTTGACACTGGCTGGGCACCAGGTGCCCACCAAAGCCATTCTATCACTCCCCTCTCCTCAGCTGGACAGGGGAGAGAAAATATAACAAAGGGCTTGTGGGTCGAGTAAGGACAGGAGAGATCATTCACCAATCACTGTCAAGGGCAAAACAGACTCAGCTTGGGGAAAATTAACTCAGTTTATTAAAAATCAACCAGAGTAGGGTAATGAGAAATAAAACCAAATCTCACAACACCTTCCCTCCACGCCTCCCTTCTTCCCTGCCACAACTTCACTCCCAGTTCCTCTACCTACCCTGCCAGCGGCACAGGGGGACAGGGAATGGGGTTTACGCTGAGTTCATCACATGTTATTTTTGCTGCTCCTTCCTCCTCAGGGGCAGGACTCATCACACTCTTCCCCTGCTCCAGCGTAGGGTCCCTCCCACGGGAGACAGTTCTCCACGAACTTCTCTAAGGTAGGTTTTTCCCATGGGCTGCAGTTCTTCACAAACTGCTCCAGCGTGGGTCCCTTCCATAGCGTGCAGTCCTTCAGGAGCACACTGCTCCAGCGTGGGTCCCCCACAGGGTCACAAGTCCTGCCAGAAAACCTGCTCCATGGGCTCCTCTCTCCACAGATCCACAGGTCCTGCCAGGAACCCACTCCAGCGTGGGCTTCCCACGGGGTCACAGCCTCCTTCGGGGACCCACCTGCTCCGGCATGGGGTCCTTCACAGTCTGCAGGTGGAGATCTGCTCCACCGTGGACCTCCATGGACTGCAGGGGGACAGCCTGCCTCACTATGGTCTTCCCCACAGGCTGCAGGGGAATCTCTGCTCCGGGCCTAGAGCATCTCCTCCCCCTCCTTCTGCGCTGACCTTGGTGTCTGCAGAATTGTTTGTCTTACATGTTCTCACACTCTGGCTGTGTTTCTCTCTGTCCCACAACTTTTTTCCCTTCTTAAAAATGTTATCACAGAGGCATTTCCACTATCGCTGATTGGCTCAGCCTTGGCTGGCAGCGGGTCCATCTTAGA
This sequence comes from Elanus axillaris, assembly GCA_026212715.1. NCBI lineage: Eukaryota > Metazoa > Chordata > Aves > Accipitriformes > Accipitridae > Elanus > Elanus axillaris. Next base: position 50,647,965 of record JANZLQ010000079.1, read on the forward strand.
GCCAGCTGGCATTGGCTCTGTCGGACACAGGGGAAGCTTCCAGCAGCCTCTCACAGAAGACACCCCTGTAACTCCCCCCTGCTACCAAAACCTTGCCACAGAAACCCAATACACTTCTGTACTAGAATGTAATTAAGGAATAAAAAGCATAATGACATTAATGATTGGTACTCCAATCTCAAATAGTGCTGGTTTAATCAGAAACTCTGAATGTGAGTTCATGCACAGGTCCTTACAAATATGTTCTCATTTCTCCTGCTCCACACACTGTCCAACAGCTCCTTATCTGGAACACTGATTAGACATAGAAAGAAAAACCACACACAGCATTTTTGTACAGAAACCACTTAGTTCTTTTGTGAACATCAGTGTAATGACATATACATTTTGGGGGCAGAACTAAGAAGGTCAGTTACTATGATGGTGTTTTATAAATTTTACTTTATGACTTGCAAATAGTTTTATCTTCACTAAATACAAGCTTGTAGAGATACAATTATTAACTAAGAGAGGTTTTTATATGAAGGAAGTCACCTCCCCATCTTAATGTGATACTAAAATCCTACAGAGGTTGATAGTCCTAAGGTACCAAAATCGCAGATGTGATGACTAAGCACTTGGAACAACATTCATTAATGATATTATAAGATATATATAGAATCATTAGTCTAGAAGCCGATAAGTTACAAGACAGAAAAAGATGTCCAACTTATTAGTAATATCAGTATGTTTCTTCAGTGCAAGCATAAGAACTGATATTTGCATTTAGTCTTACTCAGTTACACACATTTCCCCTTATGACTTCTGATCTAGTAATCTAGTAAACTTTTTTTCCTCTCCCCATATTATTCTATGATCTAAAAAACCTGAAGTATACTTTGGGATTACCCAATATTTCATAATATATTTTAATTTTCAGGTTATATAAAAGAGCTATTATTTCACTAGTTGAAAAAAATCAGTAACTATCTATAATATTACACATTTCTTATCTTGTAGGAGTAAAATTCTAAGTAAAATTTGTTTGCATCACAGATGTTAGTTCAAAGCATATAATAATTTTCAGTGTATTTTCACAGTGTAGATATAAAGGTCTAAATGCTGTCCATAGAGCTTTGTAGTAACATCACTGGGGTTTTTTTTGCTATTGATGATCTATATTTGCATCAAACATTGAAGCACAAGTCTAAGCATTTTGCAGTCTTTTCAGTTTTACAATCACTATTGTAAAATTTTAGCTGATTTTTTTTTCCAAATTAAAAGCAGAAAATAAGTGAATGGAGATAATGTATGTACAAAGCCAAGTACAGTAAGAAAGCATTAATTTATTTTTTGAAGATTAACATGAAAATACAATGTTCTGTATTTGTACATATTATATCATTACAGAATATAACGTAATATATACTCATGCATGTAAACTTCACAGTGATCTTCTGTACATTGGAAAATAGAATTGTCAGTCTCATCCTCGTTGTTAATGTAGGGTGGGGAGAGCAAATATTTTGGTTTTGAAGTACATTATTTTAGCTATCATTTCTGACTAAAAAGTAGGAATTTGTTACAAAGATGGGATTTATTTGGCTAGAGCTTCTGAAAATTGCATTAACCAATGGAAATCCAAATAAAAGTTTGAAAGTTCAATCTATACTGTCTAGCTTTGAAAATAGGAGTAAAAATGAGCAAAAAGCTAAGCTTAGAAATTCTCAACCAATGAATCAATATTCACATGGGAGTTGTAGGAGGTTGTGGGTTGGCATGCTTGGTACTGGAAGAGAAGTGATGCTGTAAGATTGAAACCATGCTTCAAGAGCATGACGAATGAGAGGCAGCAGCAGCTTTGTCTCCATGTTGAGGCAGTTAGGGTAAGCTGTTTCTACTTTGTCCCCAGTAGCACTTTACTTAATCTCCTTCAACCATGGGACATTGACACCCACATACACAAAGTTCAGTTGTAAAGAAAGTAACTCCTGAAGTCTCTCTTCAGAAGTTCTCCCTGCCTGCACTCTCTTGGTACTCCTTAGCTTCAAATGAGTCAAAAATGCCTCCTAGATAGAAGTGTTTTCTAACACTTTCATATTCTTTTATATACAGCTCTCTTATTCGATTTGAACTCCAACTTTTTGCTACAGTATAAAGCAAGAGAAAGACCTTGTGTGATGAATAGCATAAAGAGCAAATAAGCCAGACTTTCAAGAGACAATTTAAAATCCTGTTAGCTAAAAACTACAGAATACCTGATGAAAAGTCAAGAAATGTTAGCAAAAGCAAAACCATACCAGAATTTATATTTCTTTAGCATATGAGACAGCCTGTCCAAGACTACAAAATCTTAAATTAATTGGAGTTGTTTGGCTGGAATGTTAAAAGCCACCTAAGCAAATCTCTGAAGAGTTTAAAAAATCTGTTGAAGTTTACTGAGTTGATATGAGGGAGTCGAGGTGCCTTGATAAATTACCAATAGTTTTCATTATGATTGACAGCTGTGTGGTGGGGATTAATTGTCTTGACAGTCCTTTGAAGGCCTTACCTCTAGTATCCAGTGGTATCAGCTGGTTTCGTGTAGCTCCTGTGGCATATCTTACTTCATTTAGCCTTGGAGCACACAAAAGTTGCACTGCTTTTTCTCAGTTTATATTTCGTTTCATTTCTTGGTTGAGTTTTTGTTACTTTTGTTATTTTTCATCATTAGGGATTTTAACTTCATTGAAAAAGGACAGAAAACTTCAGCTTCTAAATTCTACCCTTTAAAGTGTATAATAAAACATTTGCTTTTGAGATACTCATGTTCACTGCATTCTTTTTTTCATGGGTACATACAAGAAATAGAAAATATTAACAGGATATAAAACCAGTCTTACTATGTATTTGTAAAACAATTAAAAAGCATATTCCATAAGCTAAATGACAGAAAGTATTAGTTATATTGATAAAAATAGAAAAGAAAAAAATATAGAGAATTTGACTGGTCACTTGGAGAAAATTAGCTTAATGTCATTGAATAATACTGGACATTTTTAATAAAGGACTTCCTTAAAATTCTAAACACATATAATTTTAAAAATTCACAAGACTTTATAGTAAGTGAGCTCAAAAAAGCAATGTCTGGTTAAATAGTTAATTGATTTTCTTTTTCTTCACTTAAAGATGATTTACATTTTTTTCCCAAAGCCTAATTAAAAGATTTATCTTATTTGTGATTTTTTTGTTTGGTTTTCAGCTAATTTTTTCACAAAAATATAACAGAGAAAATGAATTCCAACTCTTGTGTTTGTTCATTTATGTAATAGAGGAGACCACTTTTGCAATCTGCTACACTTTTATCATTCTAGTCATTATTTTACTTAGGAGATAATGTCAAAAGGAATTGAACATTGTCACTGGATAATTCTCTCCTGCTGCAAATGAATGTCAAGACATTTATGAAAAATAAAAGTTCATTTGAAACAGAGACATCTATTTCAAAGCAGGAAAGCATTTTCCAGTCAAAACATTCAGTGTTGGTCATGGGACTGCTGTCCATCCAGACTGTTTTGAAAAAATGAAACAGATGAGAGACACAAACAGATTAACAGCTTTCCCACTCGACATTAATCATAAAAGTTCCATTTCATATTATCTTAAGAATATATTAAAAAAAAAATCCAGGTATGAGCAAGAATATAAAAAAGTAATAGAATACTTTCCTTAAATATTTTCTGGTTTATTCTCATTTTTACTGTACAACAGTTGCACAGAAATGCATAATTTGTGAAGTATAAAAAAAGATTAAAAAATCAATAAAGTTAGAAAGTATGAATATTATTTTATCTGAGATATATATATACACATAGAAGATGTTGTATACTCTAACTTTGTATATAACCTGGTGAAACTGAAATAAATATTCCCATTTTTGCCATTCTCTCTATAGTTCTAAGTTTGCAGAGATCTTAAGGTGTTTTTTTTTTAACCAAGAAGAAAAAAATCTGATCAACTTTTGGGAATATTAAGAAAATGGGAATAAAATCTGATACTAAGCACCTTTTTTTTCCTCTCTTCTTTTTTTCTCTTTTACAGAACAGGTGAAAAAACAGGCAGTATTAGGAAACCCTTGCTTACTTTTATCATATTCCTGCCATACTCATTCTGCTGAAAAGTCATAGCTATGACTTTTGACACTAAGTAGCTGGTAGTTCAAAAAGTATTGAAATATTCCAGGGCAAATATAGATTTTCCTATATGTATTTGATAGTGAGTTTACAGGACAAGGACAATTCCCAACACTATGGACACAGACTTCCACTTTGTTGCAAGAAATGTTAAATTTAATCTACCTGTCTGAGCTGCCCTAAATTACAAATAACTAGAAACACAGCTGAAAACAGAAGCTAACCAGACATGGTTACAGCTGCGTCCCCAGTTTATAGCTGCAGTACTCAGTAAATTAGTTTCCTTCTTATATCTTCCACCTCGCTGTTTTGACTCCAGCAGTACTGAGATGTCTGGTGTGGACGGTGCAATAAGGAGCATAGTCAACAGAAAGGCTTCCTTGAGAAAAAGCTTCAGCAACACAGATTTAAGAAACCAAATAAAAATCATATTAAGCATTGCTATTCAATGTAAATTAAAAAAATACGTTAATAAAAAATTGAGATCCAAGCAGATGCGATTAAGATGATACCTTTGCAGATACTAATCAAAGCTGATTTCCTACTCACTTACTGAAAGAAAGGAAAATTATTCTATTAAAAACTGTGAGAAAACTAATAATATCCATGCCTTTTCCATTGCACTGGTTATAATTGGTGTTTTTGTATGAAGTTTCCTCTACTGTATGAGAAGCAGACATCACTAATTCATGTGAACTGATAATCATGTTACAGGTTGGTTTAATAAGATTAGTGCTTTTTTGTAATTATTATGGTAATACACTGCCTATGACTCATAAAATTCTCTTCTATTAATTAGTGTATTATTGCTTTAGTATAATTTATTTCTTCTGAAGTCCCAAGTTTATTATACTAAGTCATATAGTTATTAACTTTATTACACAATTTACTTCATTATGATTTTTTTTCTTTTTTTTCTGATTGGTATTTCATCTTCCTCTGAGTCCATAAATCTCCCCTTGCATTCCTGGGATTTCTTTCACTGAAAGAGTTACAGAAAGTATACAAAATAAGTTAATATATCTGCCCAAAACCTGAGAATCACCATTGTCTTTAAAGTGTTACTTGGACAATGGTGGAGTCACTCTGAGGAGCCATCATACTATAACATATGCCATGAAGTCCTGAGATGGTATCAACTCCACTTAGGTCGATTCTCTACTTCCAAGACTGATGCCTCAGATTAAGGGATACATAACTTTCAATGATTCCATAAAAGGCTTCATGATTTCTGCAGTTCACTATTCAACACAGCATACACTTGATGAAGAAAATGCCACTCCAGAGTCGGAACCTCGCTGAAGGATCAAAAGTTTAGGGCAACACAAATGCATCAGTATTTTCCTACACTCAGGAGGAAATGTATTGCACTGCAAATACTCAGGAAAGCTGCCCTAAATTGGCTGTCTAAAGTCCCTGAGTTCTAAGAAAGAGCATCTGTGTCAGACATAAATCCACAAAAAACACTGGAGGAAGGCTTACAGTCAATACTAGGATCCTTGGAGCAATGGTTTGAATGTATTTCCTGTAAATTTGTAATTTATAGAAAATTTGCTTTCTATCCCATTCTTGTTTCTTTGTGTCCTGGGAGTAATATGGAGGAAAGTAATAGATATTCTGTTAAATTCCCTGTCCTTCAGGAAATCCCCTTTGAATAAGACCAAATATTGTAATTCCAGAACCAAACAGAAAGGGAAATTCAGGCCCAAATCCTGAACAAATTTTACGATTTTTAGGTAACAGAATAGCTGCATTAAAAAGCATACTATTTCTCCAGACCTCTGTAGGGAAATTATAGGTCTTAGAGAAATCCAAAATTAATTACACATTTTTGGTAGAAATGTTAAAAGATATTGTTCATACCTGGTAAGCACACCAGTTTATTACTGGTTATAGGAAGGCTCTCTTCCAATCAAGAACAGTAAAGATTGACCTTTTCTTCTGTACTGCCAACCTACCAATTCAAATTTTCTATCAAGTTGTAAACTCAGACTCAAGCTTAATCTTATAGTGAGATATGACAGCAGTCTTATACTTTACCATAGGACTGAATTGTAAATCTCCAAATGGAGAACAAATATTTAAAAAATTTGTTAATTGTGTGTGAAGCCATTTATAATACTCTCTTTGAGGGGAAAAAAAAACAAAACAGTACAAACCATGCTAGTTTAAGATTCTAGAACAAAACTGTAATGGCTCTTTCTGTATCTTTGGTAGATAGCAGCTCACCTTTTTATTATGTTGAATGCCTTAATTGTAAAAGCTGTTACATAAAATTAAATCCATTTCTCTTCACAGGCAGTGTACTCATGTTTTTTAACACAAGACTTCTCACGTTTGCAAATTAACCTTCCTCACAACTTAAAAACAATGTGAAAGAGTGCTATACGCTTATTTCTTTGCAATGCACAGTCTCAGTGTGTACACAAGCTTTTATGGCTACCCTAATGTTAGCCTTCTAACTAGCAACTTAATTTTTTCAGGATGGAAAAAGCTGATAAAAATGTATTTAAATTCCTGAGGAGAATTTAAGGATAAAAAAAACCCTGCATTTGACTGATTATCTATGACACAATTCATCAATCTTTCCACTTAGGAAAGAAGTTTTATTTTGTAATGATAAAATATGTGTCAACAAAATTATCTTCAAGATCAGAATTTGTCACATTGTTGCCTAGCTGTATCACTGGAGTTTCTCAAAATCTTAGTGAAGACTGAGTAACCTAATTAATTGTTTGTCACTTGCATATTTTCATACCTTTTCAGTTATCTGCTACACATTACAAGCATCACAGCAGGGCTAGTTTTGAAACTCTGAGCTTTCCTCTTAACTGTGGTCCAGATTTGTATTGTGTAGCTTAAGTCTATAATTTTAAGTGCCTGAAGTTAGATGGGATGAATCTGGGCCTTTTACATTGTTAAGAAGGAACTATTTAAGCATTTGCTCCTTTCCCCCAAACCTCTGGTAATTTCTTTTTGCCGCTTTTAGTCTTTTTCTCTTGATGACACCACTAACCTAATAACCTCCCTTCACATTTTCAATGTACAGTTTTCCCTTCAGTAGTAGTTGTTGCTATCATGATTTCCCAAGGCATGAAAGACTGAACAGACAACAAAAGCATGATTTTCCTTACACAAAAATCACTTGTAATTTCATAAGGAAAATTAGAACTGTCAAACAATCTTAGAGGGGATATTTTAGTCAAAGTGAGAGAAAATAAAAGTCAATACAGCTTCAACATTAAAATATTTGAAAGGTCTGTTTTAGAGTTGCCAGTGTCCCACTAGTTTAAATGCATTTGCACCCTGTTTTGGTTCTTTCAAACCATGATGGCCTTAGTGTCCGGCATTCTTGGCAAGTGCTTCACACACCATACATTATTCTGCTATGGCTTGTTCTGTTTCTTCTATCGGAGTTGCTCTAAATAGCAGTTAAATATTTATCAGAGCTGAAACTTTAGTTTTTATTTTCTACGTGGCAATTATTATGACAAACAAGCAAATGAAAGGCTCACTTTCCTGTATTTCATTTAGGAAGGGAAATATAAGTGACACATCGTGTCAAAATGCCACAACCATGGGTACTTCTGCTGTAATGTCAGGGTTGAGATCCTTCCTAGCATACATTGTTTGACTGGAGTTAAGGTTTGCATAAATACTTTATAATTAAACATGTGGATGTTCATATTCCAGAACTATTTTTTACTCCTCAAAAAAGAAAAAAAGATTGTTTGGTAATGGAATTTTGCACAACCTACTATCCTGATATATCCTGCTTTTAGTTCCATCCTGTTAATCATGTTGTATTATGCAACTTTCTTATTTAACATCTTGTCAAAGAAAAAAACTCAAACAATCATCCGGTATTTTTTTTTAATATATTTGTCTGTTCTGTAAGCTGAGCAAAAACCAGAGTCAGGTTGTTGTTTACACAGTATCATCAATTTAAATTGTAAGCCTAGAACTATTACAAATAATTATTCTAATTTTTTTATAGATTTTTAAAAATGTACATTAGTTATCCCAGGAGAAAAAATCTTATTGAACATCAGCCAAACTTTGGATTCTTCTGGTTTTGCTTACAAAACTTTGGGTTCATCAGGTATTGCTATTTATATATCATTTATTTACTTGCTGTTTGTAAAGACTGTAACCATGACTTCTGTTCAAGAAGAAATAATGGGAAGCAGGCACCAATGTTGCTGAGTAAAAGATGATTCCTTACATTAAAGCATGCTATTAAAAAAAAATATGTATCTTTATAATGTGAATGGTTTATGGAGTCTGTTGGATAACTGACATGAATGCACCACCTAAACATGAAATAAACCTGTCTGAAGGTTTCTTTTTTTAAATAGTCCCCAAAGATTATTGGCATAACTCTCACTTATCTAAGACAGCTAGCAGCTGTCTCTGAACATTACATATTGCCCGTTCATTTCAGAAGCCAGACTTAGCAATCCTTGAACATTGTTCTTTGCTACATATCAGGGTTTTGAAGTTGTATGAAGTTCCTTTTGACCAGCTTACTGTTGGTAATGGAGTAGAATTTCTAATACTCTCTGGATCTATTTTTAGATACCTCATTAAAAATAAGATCTTGTTTCTGAATTTATTAATCCCTACTTAATCTACTACAGCTTTTACCTGATTAAAAATTGGTTGAGATATTAATATATGGAGCTAGAGTTTTGATTTCAAAGCTTTTTGCAGGCACTGATAAGCATTGTTTTTAATGCACATACCTCTGCTGTCATTCCGATTCTTTTTCTGAATATGAAATTTACAATGTTTGAGCACACCTGAAAGCTCATAGATGTGAAGATCAGTAACAGGAAAATTAATCTCTGTAGATGTTCTTAAAATTAATACCAACTTAAATGTTTGAAACTTTTTTCCAACTCTTTTATTACAGAATATGTTTAGTCAGAAAACCAAAAGCATAATTACTTAAACAATGTAATGCAACTTTGGAGGATTCCAGTGTTATCTATACTGATAGACTACTGTATTTGTGTATCTGTACGTTAGAAGATATATTTAGCACAAATATATTAAATAGGACCAGAAATTAGCTGTTGACTGGCTTTTGCATCAGAGTTGTTATGACAAATAGCTACAATGGAGTGATCTTTGAATGGCTGATGACTGGTATCTGCTTTTGAGATAAGAATAAAACACATGCAAAAGGTGAAATATATAGGTAACTAAATGCTTGAAGGGATAACCTTATTGTTTTCAGCTTACTATAGAACCTCTAATACACTAAGCCACAGACTGACACAGTGTACAGTGGCTGGCATGTATTGTGTAGGTATGTTTATACATTTTACTGGGTGATTTCAAGAACTGAAGCATTTCTCTGACAGGGTATCAGAGTCACTGTACTATTGAAGAAGAAGAAAAAAAATCCCCCAAAGCAGAAACTTGTTAAATTAGTGAAATTATTCAACAAATTCAATTACCATCATCTACAAAAACAAAGTGTGCAATATCTGGGTCAGTGAGTCATCATGTTAAGTCCTCCACATGGTTATGTCCAATACCAGGCCATCTGCCTGGCAATAATAACTTGTTCTAAATTAAATATAATGAGGACATGATCAGATAATATAAGACCAGGCATGTTTCCTATTCTGCTTTTAAATGATAAACTTCTGTCAGTTTTAGTTACAAATTCCTTCATTATTCATCCATCTTTTTTTTTCCAGTTCCAACCTCTAATTTGATTCTTCAGTCTTGCCATTCTGAATTCTTCCTGATGTTATATTAGTCCACAGTAGTTTTCTCAAGTTCTCATTAATGACTTTCTTACAATTAACTGTTTTCTTGTCATCTTTTCATTTTATTACCCCCACCTTTAATCTCTTCACCAATTAATTATCTTCTTCTTTTTTGCTATTGATTCTACCCTTTCTTTAGTCTGTACTTTTATTAACATTTGACTTCTTTCTCTCCTTTGAATTATCTTGAATGTAAGAAAAGTTTTGCTATGCTTTTCTTCTTGCCTCTCTTTTAAATGTTTTTATAATTATTTTATTTTATTTTATTTTATTTTATTTTATTTTATTTTATTTTATTTTTAATATCTTTCATCTGCTTTCATAGTTCTTTGTAAAGTCCTACTTGGCCAGACTAGCTTTGCTATTCCTTCATTAATTTCCTCTATGAACATATTGGTTGTGAAGTCGAGCCCCTCACTTCTCTGCAGAAACAGTATATAAAACAAACGTTTGGAAGTCATTGAGGCATACGGCTTTGCTAGATCATTACATTTCTTCTATTCCAGGCTTGAACATGGTTTTCAGCTCTCCCTTTCTCTGTGTTTGGAAAGCAAGGCCTTCAGAGAGATTATTATTTCTATCTGCATTTGAAGTATCTAAAAACTTTTTGCAGCCCCTTTACTTTTTGATATGATAATAACAGTCCATTGTAATTTTAAGAACCTTGATGCATAATAGAAAACATATATCAAGGAACAGAAACAAAAGTTATAATCCTACATAGCTAGATGAAAAAATGCTGAGCTTCTATGAAGGGTGAAATTTTCCAGACCTAAGGGAAGAAGTAATTTTTCTACTAAATGGGCAAAAATTTATAATACCTCCTTTCTCATCATGCCTTTCATTAACCATATATTTATCAGTCTCTACCTTGCCTTTCATTAACCATATATTTATCAGTCTCTACCTTCTTCAGAGAATAGCTCTGATAAATCTAGACCATTTCTTTTAAACAATCTTTCCACTACTGAAATTATGGGAAATTCTGAAGAACATACATATGTAAACTGAGAATGAAATAAGAATCTGAATAAATAAAAGTGAACACAGGTTTCAATGTCCTGGGAAAACTGCCACTATAAAGGAAAGACTTAGGTTAATTGCATGCTGTCTATGGGATAAACAGAAAAACTAAAGAAAGTAAAAACCTGAAACTACTTTATAGAAAATAATGTGGTTTGTGTGTTTGTGCTGTAGATACACAGACTTTCCTGCCAGACCTTTTCCTGTTTGTTTGGATGTTTTTCTTTTTCTTTCTCCCTTTTCTTTCTAGTGACCTATGAGGTGTTTTTTTTTTCCTTTACCTTTTCAGTTTGTATGGACTCACTTGATTTTTTTATTGTGATAGTTTTGCAATTTGAATACAGTTATCTATCACTGCAATTATCTTGAAAAACTCCACATATAGTTAAATAAAAAGACCTAAAATAAAGTATGATGTGAAAAATAGAAGAATCTCAGGAATACTAATGTTCTCTGAAAGCACTGTGATAGCTAATTTTTTAAACTGGCAAATCAATATGCTTCTTAGTCCAGGAAACGGGATTACCAAATTTTAATATAATCAGGTTATGCTGGCCCAGTCAGCAAGACAAAAAGAACTAGTTTAGAAGCTGCAATTACAAATCCTGTCTGCAAGTCATATGATGAGTTCATTAAACACTGTCAATTCTTCTTTTTCTCATATTTGGCAATTTTTCATAAAACTAGACTTCCTGGAGGAAGGCTGTCACCACAAAAACTTCTTTTTAACTTTAAAGGCTAACATTATCTGGTAAATGTATTCCAATGTTGAAAAGAGAATGAATAAACCCTTCAAATGCCTGGCTACATGTGACAATATTTTTTCAGCAAATTTTATCTGTATGTGATTATATGCCGATAATGAGATTTGATAACATGGTCATCAAATTTACACATCATATTTCTTACCCAACTTGTGCCTATTAAATAGGCATCGTTACAATAGTTTCCTTATCTTTTAGCAGCCAGGGTCTGAGAACAGCTGGATGATTCATTCAGTAACTGTTAACACTATCTGAAAGGAGAACAGCTACCAATTTCAAATTCCTTGTTATTGAATTTCTATCTTTGTGTCTTGTTTAGGAGTATGTGGAACACGTAATTCTGAAGACATAATTTTCTCAAATAATTAATTGCATAAATATCACAAATTAAAAAGTAATAACAAAGTGCTCTCTAAAACAAATACAAATGTGTTTGTATTCCTAGTCAAGGTGTCACTCTATAACAGAATAATTGAAAGGTCACTGAAGTCAACTAGTGCCTGCCTATTCATGGACTCAACCCACTTTTTACACTCATCTGTAACCTGTTTGGTAAAACATTGAATATCCTTTTTTCCCTCTGTAGGGTTTGGGTTCCCCCCTCCCTTTACATGTTTCTCATTTCTTCACTATGTTACTTAGTTCTCATTGTAATAGCCATCTTCCTTATTTTGAAGTTTTTATTACTAGGCTAATTCTTGGTTATTAGTTTTGTCTGTTTTTCTTCTTCCAAGAGTACAGCAGGCATTAGGAGCTTCAATTTAATCCATTGGGTAGTAGCTCTTTCTCTGTATTTCCTGTGGCAAAAATACTCCTTAACAGCGTTTCCAGGCTCAGATAGGACTTATTTCTGAGTCCTGAAGCACAATTCATCTGCTTCCATACTGAGACTTTGTATTGCTAAGGACTCCTAGCAGTTACCCCCTTGTGGTAACCAATTTACACACAGTCAAACCAATTTAGACATGTTTCTTTCAAAGTGATATAGAGCTGCCAATATTGTTAGTAATATTTCCTTTTTCATTTTTCAATTAACACAAATTTCTTGTCCAAAATCAGTATTTATATCCATGAAGAATTTAAGATATACTAAACCCCACATTTTGTATGAGATAGATAGATAGAATCTTTCATGAATAAAACCAAAAATTAACATGCTGCCTGCTATTAGAAGAGAGTACGCTTGCAATTACTTATGTTTTGTATGTGCGTTAAATTTTTTTGCCTGTTCTTCTTGCTTTTGCATAGTTGAGATCCCATAGTATGAATGTTTTTCTATTAGAATTGTAATCCATTATTAGAATTATACCTAGGGAAGTTAAGCAATCTATGTTAATATCCTTTGTAAGTGATCAGCTGACAGTTTATCATAGACTGTGGATTTTGCATCAGAGCATGAAGTGTGAGAACCTGGTTCTCACTGGTTGTATAACATGACCCTCCTGGCATGCCACACATGCTAGATGGGACCTCATTTTTAAGTGCAGAATAACTTGTGGCAGACAAATGGAACCCATATTCTAGAGGTGGTTCACAAAACAGAATACTATGTTCCAGATGGTTTAGATTTTCTATGTCTTTATGAGTGTTTAATAGTGTCCTGCAGACATAGTGAGAATAGTCATTAATGTTAGGATACAAAAAACAAAAAAGCTGAAATTGATCTTTCTATTCTGCTATAGTCTTAATCTATAGGTCTTGTGTCTGACTTCTATTTACTCATTTCTTTGTAACCAATCTCTAAATTTTAAACATCTGAGACTGTAAATAGTCAATCACTCCTTTTTCTTTCCTTCAAAGGAAAATTAATTCATTCTGTGAACTTCCATCATCAAGGCCTTTTTCACCCTTTATTTTAAACTGAACACAAACTAATAAGACTAAGTAAGGAAGAAGTCCTTGCAAATTGACAGCTGAAATAAATCTAGATTTAAATAAAATTATTGCTTTGATACCTTGTTGAATACAATGAATATTTCTATGTCGTTCTCTGAAACTGCTTTGTAAGTGAGGAAAAAATAAAGGTAAAGTTAAAGGCTCTTTTGGAAAGAGAACTTCAGAGCAATGATAAATATCTCACTATTCACTATACTGGGAAATCAGTAACTCATTTCCTTACTTCTGCTTTGTCACATATAATTATAAGTCCTCTGCAGAATATGGTCAGCTGGTATCCAGATGTAGACCCAGTCAGGCTAACAAGGAAAGTAAACCAGAGGACTATTTGTAGATGAGGCACTAGGCAAAGAATCTCAACTTGGAAGCTAATACAGCTTCTGTATCTGTATTTATTTTAAATTTGGACACTTCAGGGGCTCAAGCAGTGATTACCAATGCTTTTCTTAATAAGTTGATTTACATGAGTCTGACGTTATGCCATAGAATACATTGTCTGGGGTTCATTGGTAAAAATGAAGGACACCTTTTTGGTGAGAACAAATCTGTCTCAGGAAAAATACAGTCCTTAAAGGTAAGCATCTTCTCAGCACCAGCAGAACAAAGTCGTGATTGAAGAACTGAATACTTAAATTTTCATAACTTAATTGTACCTAAGGAACAATCTATATCTGAGAGATATACAAAGGTCATTCCTATGAGATAAAAGGTCCTGAATCAACCCAGTGTCTTCAAAGCTGTGGCTCATTGAGTATGGAAGCAATTGAAATTGGGAAGTAGGAGGTTTAGTGGTTTAGAAGTGAATCAGGACTTTGGTTCTTATCAGGGAAGAACAGCTAAAATCTTGAATGGTTTTGGAATTCCCACACTGAGGAATGTGAATGATTTTCCTGTTCACCATGTATGGTGTTTATGTTTAGTCATTTGGTTAAATATCTAGAAACACCAGTTTGTGAAACTGCAAATGAAGTTGTAACATGCTATATAAATCTTACTTCAGCACATACTAATCTCCATGTCTTAGGCCAAATTACTCTATTTTATTCCTGATTCTTTGTATTTCTGATTTTTCACTTTTTAAATGAAAGCATTTTTGGTAAACATTTATCAATGAGGTGTATTTACAAAAGCAACTTCATTAGATCTAAATTAGATGTGTGTCATCCTGAAGTTACTCAGCATCCTCCATTGCCAAGAAAGATATTTTGCACTCTTTGCAAAGAGGCTAGATATGTCCTACCAAAACTATCTAGTTGCATAACATTTCTTCTTATTTGTATAGTTCACATAGAATAACAATCAAGGCATGTAAGTTCCATTACAGAACTGGGGAACTGTGCTGCAAAGTGCAAGATTCCAGACTGACAAATATGTAATTCAAATAGTAAGTTTTATATAAGAGATATATAGTGGGCTGATTGATAGAATCATTCTGTCTAAATGTTTATTACAACACAAAAAATATTGGACTTGAGATTTCTATTAACAATGGATGAATCCTGAACTGGTTGATAATGGGATGTAAATATACATTCCCAATGTTAGCCACTCATCTATGCAACTCTTAGGCCAGGAAAACCCTAAATGAAAATGTGGAAACTAATTCAAAGTTATCTTTACATGAGTCTTGCAGTTTCTTTTTGTTTGTACTTTACCTAGTTGCTTACCTGTTTTTAGTTACCTCAGACAGTTATCATGTAATGATCAGTTCTTCTAAGGACTGGGTTAGAAAGGCAAGATTCATGCAATTTATTACATAATGATCCATTTAAAGAAGACTCACTTTTCCCTACATACAAATATAAGAGTGATGTTTGTAGTAACTTTTACGTTAGCACCTTTACATATCCAAAACCATTGCCTGACATACACTAAAAATGTTGCTGAACACAAAATAAACAAGACTTTGAGGACTTGTCTTGTATGCATCTTTTGTAAACTCTAACAGTGATATAATCCTATTTTGTAATAAAAATGCTTCAATTCTATTGAACAGTGTTCATCTTGGTCTAAATCAACTTTAGAATAAATATAGTATAAGTTGCTGTAATTTAGTTCTAACGGGAAATAGCCATTATCTTATTCTGCAATATATATACCTGTGGATTTCAATGTATGAGAAGTAACATTATGAGCAAGAATATTAAAACTAGACTAAACTGTACAGTTCCTAGTTAAAAAATCTGAAATGATAAGGTAGTGCTAAACTTTGGAAAGGTTTATTTGATTAAACTTTTATAGTAAACCATTTTCTGACATACTGACATTCAGAAATTACTGTTTAATTTCAATGTGTATTATCAGAGTATCACAGAATGACCTATTTTGGGAAGGTTCTCTGGAGATCATCTGATCAGTCCCCTGCTCAAGCCTGGTCTCGATATATAGCAGGCCCTGTCAGGCTCAGCTCAGGCTCACTTGGTAGAGTATCTGCAAGAATGGAGACTCTATAACCTCTCCGTGTAACTTTTTCCATTACTCAACTACTCTGACAGTAAAAGTTTTTCCTAGCATCATACCAAAACATCCCATGTTGCAACTTCTGCTCATTAGCTCTTTCTTTGTGCATCTTGCAGAAGAAATTGACACTGTCTTCTCTATTATATCTTCCCAACAGGTACTTATGGATAGTAATAAGATCTTTCCCAAAAGTCTTCTCTTCCCCTGGCTGAATAAACCCTTCCCAGCCTTTTCTTGCATATCTGCTAACTGTTAGGCTCAGTCAGGGTATTAAACACTAGCATCTCTTGATCTTTTTAGTCACATCCACTTTTTTTTCATTAATGACAGGAGCCATTAACCACCAGTGTACCATAAGAGCAGGACTGCCCTCAGCAGAGGATGAACCAGCAGGCAGAGGTAGCCCCAAGTCAAACAGGGCCCTCCCTTTGGGCCATAGCCGCACACTCCTGCCAGCAGGGTGAGCTGAGCAGGGTGGTGATGGCAATGGGTCCCTTGACAGCCTCAGGCAAGATATGAACCAGATGCAGGACCCTTCCAGGGAGTCTAGGAAGAAGCAAGAGACAGAGACAGGTCTGCAAACACCTCTAAACCATGGGTTCAAGGCCCACCCAGGAGACAGAGATGGAGAAAAAGCTGGCAGTGGTATACCTACAGCATTAGCTCCGTCAGGAACTGAAGGCCCAAGGCTGAACTTAACAGGGGCTCTTGGACCAATGGGATAGTAGACGACAGTTTCAGAAGAGTGACTTGTCTAGTCAGCTCAGCATCATCTGTATTACTTGTGCCTGTCACATTGCCTTTCTCACAGATGCTAGGGTAGCTAAAGTCTCCATACAAAGGCCTGTGGTTTCATGCAGCTTCCTTCAGTTGTCTGAAGAGGTTTCATCTATGTTGTATTCTTTATCTGGTGGCCTGTAACAAACAACTATTATGGTGTCTGTCATGGTCATCTGTCCCCTGA
Source organism: Elanus axillaris (assembly GCA_026212715.1). NCBI lineage: Eukaryota > Metazoa > Chordata > Aves > Accipitriformes > Accipitridae > Elanus > Elanus axillaris. The sequence continues at coordinate 50,665,006 of JANZLQ010000079.1, forward strand.
TTCTTACCCACAAGTGCTCAATGGATTTATCATCCAAACCATGTTCTCAGCATTTAGATCTCTCCCTAGGCTAGTGCACCACCTGTCCTTTTCACCTTTCCTGCCTGCCCCTCCTAGAAAGCACACTTCTATCCATCACCACACTCCAGCCTTACCACAGCTCTGTAACCTAAGGGAAATCATAGGTCTACAGCTGTGCACAAGCTTCTAATTCCTTCTGTCTCCCAAGTCACATATGTTTGCATAGGTGCACTTGAGATGGATCCTCCTCACTGAAAAAATCAAGTAGATACCATCTGTGCCTCTGTGTGAGACCTGCCTTTATGTCACCCTCAGAGCTCTGAAGTCATTCTGACCATGCTAAGGATCATCCCCAGAATATCACTGGTGCCTGCATGAATACTAATCCTCAACACGTTCTCCACACTACCCCAGATAAAAGCCTCCCAGGAGCAACAAACCTCCTAAGACAGCAGTGAGGTCCCCACACTCCACAAAGGTGTTGCGTACAGTGTAGTTCCACAGTGCCATCCATGCTTCCATTTGCAATCATGCTTTGATCATTACTCCCTGACAAACCTAATATAAAGTCCCTCTCACTGGGTTAGCAAGCATAAAGTAATCAAAATGTTACGTCATGCACTTGTTTGTTCATATTTAAATTGTAAGCAACATTTGCTAATGAACTGTAAACAGTGCATGCTGTCTTGGTAAGACAGACTTAAGTACCAAACTTGCAAATAACTTCTTTACAACTTGAACAGAACTTGTTTTAGGAACCTGTGAGGTCTAAAGCCATATGTGAGGGATTACTTCTGTGTAATACTACAACATCTTGATGCCTGTTGTTATGCTTGTACTACTGTGCTGTGTTTCTGCTCAACTGTTTTCCAGACTTTAACTTTCAGATAGGTTGGGTTTTTTTCCCCGCTGTGTGTCTGCCTCAGGCTGTATACATGCGCTTTCCTTTGGGGGATGTTTTTGTCCATGGTGGCTGGAGGTTGAGACAGGAGGGAGATGCAGAAATTTTAACACTTGAGCATACTATGCTGGTTTGTTTTTTTAAGAAAACAATAATAGTAGAAATATTCTCTTGAGACACCCTAACATGTCTATACTAGAGGTTGTCATGACATAAGGTTCATTATGTAATGGGTAAAGAATTAAACTGATATGAATTGCACAGAAGTCTTGATTGATGTCATTTGGTTTTCTAGGTCCTGTATAGACTCATGCTCTCATTCAAAAAAAAAGGCAAGCTACCAATAATACGCTGGACAAAATGTGGGGAAAAGTGCAGGAATTTCCGTTTTAGAGTCCAATCAGCCAGAAATAATAAAAGAGAAAAAGACATCCTTATTAGTTAAACATCACAACATGATGGAGCTAAAGAAAAGGCAAATACAAATTACACTGGGAAGAATACAGGAGTATTGCAATTCTTTTTGTGCTGGTAGGAAGTTCAGCTAGAACTCTGGGCAGAGTTGTAGTCTTAGAGAAAGAACTGTTGAGAGATTAATTTAAAAGGTACAGGAAAACTGTTTATTGAAGGAAAGAGACTCAAAGAGCTTAACTCCTTTAGCTTTGAGGGAAAAAAAGTCTCAGTGGCTTCTGTAAAAATACTGGGTTTAGAGGAAAAGCAGAAGTTGCTAGTGCACAAGTACCTAGACATGAGTCTTCCATGGAGAATGAGTAAGCTGGAAAATGTGAAAATTTCTAACTATCAGTGGTTTAAGAAGAGCATTCTGTAGAAGTAATAATCTATGGATTGTAAAACACAGTGAGAAGTTTTGTATAGCACAGTTGACTGTAACAGCAGGTCCCTGTTATTCAGTGACCTGAGATGTTCCTCTCAATGTTATTCAGTACCTGTATGGAACAGGAAAAGAGCTAGCTTTATTCAGGTAGAGAAGAAGAGAACAGCCTGGGTGAGATTGAAGTTGGTGTAGGGACAAAAGCTGAAAACTGAGAAAGATATCAATTTTCTCATCAGAAATAAATGGGGTAGGAGGAGAAGATAGATGGAGAGAACCAAGGCAAACAAACAAAAAATGGTGCCTCGTCAGATTGCAAAATCTAACAGATTATTCTGGAGGAAATCTTTATCTTTTCAGGTTTTGTATTAAAAGTATATATTCTTCCATCATATTGATTAGCTATTGGGAATAAAAAGTCAAATCTGTTTAGTTAATCCCCTTTATGTATGTGCATTATAATAAGTTTTCTGATCACTAATTTTCTTTCCTTCCTTTCCTGACTTCCTGCCTGCCTCCTTTTCATCCTCCCTTCATTTTGTCTTCTTCTCCTTCTCTTTCTCTTCTTTTCAGAATATGAGAAAATAACACCTGCACTTCCTCAGCACAAAAAAGTACATTGTCAAGTTCCTTCATTAGTGAAAGCTTCTACAACTTCTATAACAGATAAATCCGTTTACATGAGTTGTTCAGCAGTGGCCACATTGTTCTTAATGCTTCGTTTTTTCTTCAAAGACAAATACAGTTTTAACCAATAATCTCTAAAACTAAGGCACACTATTGTCAAAATAAGTCAGTATCATGACTACATATATTTATAAGTCAGCTAAACAGTGAGACTCATGACAAATATGTACCAAACATATCATAAATATTCTACTGGAAAGGGACATTTCCTTTAATTAGGATCTCTGCGAGGAGGTGTCAGAGAGAGGTTCTCTGTTGCCCTGAATGCCTACTTCAGAGAGTCAGGCAGTTTTTGCCATGTTTACATGTAGGTGTAACATTTGCTATTCAGCAGTGAATTGTCTGGCATACTCAGATTTTTGGCATTCCCTTGCCTGCTGCTTCTTGGTGTTCAACAAAATAAACGTCTGTAGAAACCAGTGATAATTGCAGTAATAAAGTATCACTACGGTACTTACATTGGAATTGGTGCAGGTAATTTCTAATAATTTTACATGTTTTTAATACTTTTAAAACTAAATCAAAGTCATATACTGTTGCGTCCTGAATTTGTAGTGACTCAGGTTCGTGGATTTCCTTTGTCAGAATTAAGGTGAAACGACACCAGGGGAGTTCAA
>JANZLQ010000079.1:50677335-50700944 GCA_026212715.1 Elanus axillaris
TTTTACAGAGGCCATTTTCTCCACCAAAGTTCTTTAACGAATGTTTGAGACATTGACTATAATTTGTCAGACCATCATAGTGTGTCTGAACTGTAATTCAAGAAAACATGGGTGTTCAGCATGGGAGATAAACAGTGTGCATTCCAGCAGGTTTCATGAGTTGAACAACAGGGGATCCAGGAATAAAGTGTATATGAGTTTAATATCCTATATGCAGCCTAGAGTAAGTCTAGTAAGTCTATATGTAGCCTAGACTAAACAGATCACATATCATCCCAAGTAAAAAAAAAAAAAGTCTGCAATTTTTCTCTCCCTATCTAGATTACATCAAAACCAAGCAACTTAGAAGCAGTCTCTGTACTTAGGGATTTGTTAATTCACTCTGTTTAGGAATTTTCAACTGGAGAAAAGGAGTTAATGTAAGGCAGAGGAGCCATGATACAGAAGGAAGAACCAAAACAATATGAGACTAGATCAAAATTCCCCATGATTTAAAATGGCCAGTATAGAGTTGGAGAAATAAAAATATCCAAGATTACAGTGTGGTAAAAAAACAAAGTAGTGCTTCTGGAAGTCAAAATAATTTTTACTGAAGGGTCGTTTCAGGAGATGGGCTACATTTTATGTAGCCTTTTAGAAATCATATGACAGTTCAACTTCATTGTAGTTTTCACAGATTAGAAGTCGCAACAGTTCTTGGAGGTTTGATTTCCATTTTGCTTTGAAACATTATTACAGACAACACATTAAAAAAAATACAAACACATAGATATTCTATGTTTGCTATGCTCATCATTAAGGTGTCTAAATGCATAAATAAGAGAAATAAATACACTCTGTGATGACTCCTGTGCCATGGTCCAGTGTGATACTTTATGCACAGGTAGATAAAATGGCCAGCTTCAATCTGTGTCAGATAAAGCTGGAAACAGAGCTCACCTTTTATTAGGAAAAATGTATATCTTGCTTACAAATCAGTGCTAATAATCCCCTAAACTTGGGGACTGTTAACATATAATATATTAAGATCATCCCTTTATATATAAACTGTTATTGTAGGATTATGTTAACACAGCAAACTTGAATTATTCATTCCAAAAAAACCCACCATAATAAATTTGAATAAATGTCATCAGATTTTAAAAACTTCTTCTTTATGGGTTGCATAAAAAAAAAATGAATACAAAGAAAAATGGTGTCTATTTTCTGTTTCCCTTTCCTGTATACTGAAATTTAATTCTCATTAAAAAAAAAAAAAGAGGGGGGAGAAGAAAATGTTTTGTGTAATGTGAATGAAATAAAGTATCAGTTCAACTAGACCTTTGTTAGTGCAAAGCAGTTTGCTTATGAGAAGCTGAAGAAACATTTGAAGTTGTTGCTGCTGTGACAGATATTTATGAAATCAACATGCCAGCTGATTCTGAACCATGAGATCCGGGACCACCAGAACATGTCCTAACCTTGGTCTAAGAGGTTTTTTTCTTTGTTACTTTTTATTCTAGAGAAACTTTATGACAGCTAATACACCCTATCAATTTGGATGGACTTTTTAAATAGCTGAAGAATTAACTTCAGTAATCTGGCCGAAGTCTAGCTGGAATAATTACAGCCTAGATAAATTACCTTTCTGGTTTTGATAAAGCAACATTGTCTTTAACTCCTTGTCCTAGATTTTGTGTTAGTGCCAATATATCCTATCTTTTGATTGTCACCATTTGTTACAGTATTGCCCATGTTTCCATGGGGAATAAATTGTTCCTGGTAAGCATCGGTTGCAATATGAAAGTAATAATATTTAGCAGAACATAAAATGCAATATTACTAATATGAAAACTAATAAAATGATAGAAACCTTTGTTGTCGCTCTGTACAAAAAGAAGCAGACAAAAGTTACTGTCCTATCATTTCTGTATGACAGTGCTTATCAGTATTGTCAGTCTGATTCTTGTGAGCCCTCCATCTCACCACATACATTGTCTTTTGTCTTATACTATTGTAATGGCTCTGAGGCAGAGCCAGCCTTTTCAGTCTTTATGTTTGCAGATCACCCAGTACAAAAGTTTACATGTGCAAGAATTATTCTAATACCCCTTGAGAAGAGAGAAGAGTTTGTATATATCAGTTGTTAAAATGAAGTGCATTATAAACGTTGACCCTTCCAGACAAAAAACACTGTATATCACAAGGTCTGTTTTTTTATCCTTATTTGTAGACTGGCAGAAATACTAGCCAAAGAAAAGAAATTTTAAAAAGGTTGATTATTCGGCAGTCCTTCCAAAGCTGCAGCTGTGTCACATGATTGTTCCCTTAGTCTTGTGCCTTTAGTTAAGATGTGTGGAATCATCTTGTAAGATTTTCCCAGAAAAGAAAAGAAAAAAAGCTTACTTTTTAACTCTTAAAATACCTCATGATCAATTCTGATGCAAGATCCTCCTCAGAGGTTCAAGTGTTCTACTGAACTTTACTGAAAGGACAATGGCCAGAAAGAGGGCTAAACAATAACAGCACAGAAAAATTACCCCTCCCCAGAAAGTTCATAAAACCATTTTTTCATTAGTATGCAAAAAAACAGTATACTTCCTGAAATTCAACAACTAGGTGATTAGTTTATTCAAAGTGCTTAAAGTATCTATTCTCTTAAAAAATAAAAAAGTACTGTCATACTACATAGAGTTGTAGTGAGAACATGACCTCAGCAAATTTAATGGCAAAATTCCCACTTGCTTCAACGGAGCTAAGACTACACTCTTCAAGTTTGTGTCAGTCAGCAATCTTGAATGTCATGAGCTGAATTATCCTTGAAGGAAAAAAAGATTTGTCTGCGATATTCTGATTTACCTCATAAATTTTAAAATAATCCCAAATATTTTAACACCACTCTACCAAATCTTCTGGATTTTTTGTTTATTTCAAAACTTCAATGCTCTAGTGCCATTTCCTGTGCTTCAGGAAGCCATAAAACATTTGTAGCCAACTAGCATGCTTTTAAGCATCCATAATCCATCTAGGCTTAGATAAAATACACTTCCTCTGAAATCCTCACCCTGCTTGCTATGGTCAAAAATAAGAATGTGTCCACCCTGGTGTCATGACTTCATAGAAAATGAGTAGCAAATCACAAATATGAATTTATTTTTTTTTTATTGTCCCATAAAATACGATCCAAGTTCTTTTAAAGTGAATTAAAAACTTTTAGAGAGACATATTTTTTAAATCTGATTATTTGTAATGCTGTCAAACGTGAGACATAGGAAGTGGCAGTTTTTACAGTTTTGTATTTGATCTGCACATGGAGTGTCTAGGAAGGTTGCTTTGGCTGCACTTCTAGAGCCTATGCTATCAGCTGATTTATACTTCCAGTTGCAACTAAGAGTAAATCTCACAGTGTCAGAAGTGAGGCATGCCGGAACACCTAGACAAAATCATAAAATGCAAGTAGTTTGTGAATGTTCATACACCTAAGCAAATGGAGATTAAATTCCCTGAAGAAATCTTTCCATTTATTTTAATGGACATTAGGTTAAGTTCTTGGTTAAAATCTCTTTTCCATTGGGTAATATTTTTATTATCAATGTGTGATATTCTGTCATACCATCACACATGAGGTAAAGGCTGGGAAATATTTACATCTTTTTTTTTCAATTTCAGATTAGTTTCAGAGTAGACTTTAAGGACTTTAACAACTTATCTGGATTTACAAACAGGGACAATTCTTGCAGAGTGTCAATTTTGACCAATTTTTCTCCAGTTCAGCATTTCTATGATCCATTTGGAACCCATTTTTAATCAAAATATACAAAACTAGATATGTTTTTCTTATATTATTTCTGTCCTTGATACCTTTCACTAGTCTATAGGCAAACATTTAAAAAACATGCAGGGTAAAAATAGAGCACTGTATACTGCTTACATAAGCCTTCAGAAATACAAGTTTCCAATTCTTCATTTCTTTCTTTCTTAATATATTTTATTTCATTCCCATCCAAAGAATATATCCTATATTTTTTGACTACACTTTTGTGCCTCCTCTCTTTTGGTTCATTCTGTCTCTTTTGGAGTAGAGGTTATCGAGTTCATGTGTTACACAAGTCTAGGAGGGAAAATAATATTCATAAGGACTAGACACTTGTTTAATTGTTATTATTTTTTCAAAGATGTGTTCTTCACACATATTTGACAAGATTATAAGAAATAAGTACCTCACCCTAATACATAGCCCTCACTGAAATGGTATTGCTATCTCTAAAACAGTTAAAGGACTTTAAAAAAACTTCTTTTATTGTACAAAACTTCAAATTATCACCACAAATAAAGTTTCTAAAGAAAGTTTTTTATGTTCTGTTTGCTGAGAAATTATGCTGAATTTTTGTTTTGGTGGTGCCTTGACAAGTTGTTCTTTAGCAGTAATACTTAAAATACATTACTAAAGGTATGACACCTTATTACTACGTAACAACCAGAGCTACAGCCAAAGTTGATCATCATTTATATTCTGTCTTGCTCTTCTAAGGAATGATTATATGCAACTTTTGCATAAGATCTCAAACAAAAAAATTTTATAGTCCTTAAAGACATTAATAAACTAGATGTTTCAAAACGGTAAGCTGAATACATTGCACATCATTTGAAGTAAATGTCCACATTTTTCAGGAATTTTATAGAAACATATCTTGTTATGTACATCAGAGCCAAGATTTATTCTTCTGAAGGAAAGACACCTGTGATATTTCTAGCCTGAATTTTGATGATACAAGAGATTCAGACAGAGAGAGTTAAGTTTTACTCCTGAAATCCTGAAAATCATAACAGAAAGTGAAAGTTGTTCTATGACAGAAATCTTCTCTAGATTTCTCACCTTAGAGTCACCTCCATCATGAATTAGTTAAGACACTGATTAAGACAAACTTTCCATGTTAACAATTATCAAGGAAGAAGCATTTATTTTTCTTAAAATGAAGTAATTTCTCATACATACATGGAAAAAAGTAAAGAAAATAAAATTTTAAATACTTATCACTGACAGATACCAATATCAGCATCCAGTAGTAGCACAGTCATCTTGTCATGCTTAGCAGTACTTGTCAGGATGACAGTGACTTTAAGTACTATGGACGAAATGCACACCAGCTCAAAAAGAGGAGGCATGCCATCCATTGTGTCATGCAATGAGCTGGTTATAATTGCTGTTGTTGTTTGTCTATGTCATAATTCCTTCATTGCTCACTTGAACTTCTAAAATAATTTGTACAATTGTAAGCAAGAAAATCTGAGCAGATGAAATGGGAAGTTTTATGGAATAAACCCTTCAGCCCTTCCAATTTTAGTTTACCTCTCTCAGAACAATTCAATTTTCAGGAACATCAAAATGATGAATAAGAACGAAAGAATATATATAGATATATAAATATCTATTTATGTTTTGGCTCAGTGTTAAATTCTGACATTGCTTTGCCATACCCAGTTCTACATTATCAATATGTACCTAAGCATTGTAAGTCACAATTCAAAACAACAAAATGATTGGATGTAGAACTGATAGACAACCTGAAAAGATACTTTCAAGTTCTAGAAGGTTGTCCTTCTTCAGTTGAGATATATAAGTGGATCATCACTCAGTTTAATAAATCTGAGTCTCCCTGAAAATATATGTAAAATTACAGTCCCTTTTGTTGACCAAGACTTGAGGAATTGAATAACACTCTGAGAGTCAAAGCAAAAATGTTTTCTGCTGCTTTCTAGCTCTTCTGCAAAATGTTGTGCACATGTTTTACTGGTATTTTTCATATAAAGGAGCAAGAAAAAATTAGCCAGAATATAAATTGCTTTCTGCTCAAATAAAAAATGTGAGCCTATAGTTTGCTATGAAATTTTAGATGCTTTAAGATGAAGTGTATGTTCAAAAATCTGCATTGCTTAGTAAGGAAGAAAGAGATACATAGAGATCTGACATACCATACTTATTATTTATCTGTTACTTAATTTTAAGTGGGCCTTTGCAGTTATCTTTACATTTTAGGCAAAGTGTTTATTATGTCTATACTTAAACATAACATTCACATTACTTTTTAATTTATGGTTATGTGATAAGGCAATAGGAAATGTTCATAAAAACCTGATAGTGCACAAATTCCACCAGAAACACTTTTTAAAAAATATATTATGTTTATATATTAAATAGAGTGAAATTACTCTTCTGCTCCTTAGTTAACCCTAATTACCAAGCCTACTTCATAAAATACAGAACTTTTGAGTTCAAGTAATTTAATGTGATAATGAGTTCAACTTCTATACTGTGTATTATATTTGAACTCAAATTTATTTCTACTCAATAATTACAATATATAGAATTACACTTCTCACTAAATTATTTTCCTCGCTTTCAGGTAAATAAAAGTTAGTATTGCTCAGGATTTATTAGACTTACTGTTTTTAGGGAAAGAAGCCAAAATACCAAAGGCAGTGTTGTTTCATATGTAAGATATAAAGCAACTTCGCTTCCTGTGAACAAACTAAAGGTCAATCTCTTTAGTATCTTGCCAAACAAAGTTAATACAATTGTGCTTCTGTTCCAGAAGGCAACTAGGTTGTCCCATGTCTGTGTTCCACAGAATTTTTTCCTGCTTATTTTTTAAAATTAACAATTTTTTACTCTAATGTTTAAAATAAAATTTCATATTCCAGTGATATTCTACCAAGATATTCTACCTAGGTATTCTTACTAATCATCAAAGGGACAGGTCATGCTATTGAAGGTAATGAAACTTGGCTGATTGTAAGTCTAGAAGTCACCTCTTTCCACAGAATGCAGCTTTGTCTGCCATTTGTCTGGACAGACTGAAGAAATCCTGTTGCTTTTAGGAGTCTCGTGCCATAATATGCCATCAATCTCTACAACACATAACAAAGAATGTAACTCTGAGTTGTTCATCTGCTATACAGTCACTCATTTATCTGTGTACTGGCTTCTCATGTAGCTCAAAGAACTTCCCATGTGAGTCTTTTGACATCTTTTAAAGATAATATCATGTGCAAAATGATCCATTCACACATTGTACTTTTGTCACTCAGAGAAGATAGGGAATAACACAGATTTTTCAGCAAAACCTTCACTCAAAATTTCAGCTGTGAGCAGCATCCACCCATAATTCCATCCAGAATTTATACATGACAAGCAAGTGTTAAATGACAAAGTATATGTTGACAAGGACTGGGGAAAAAGAATGTGCTTATTCTTTTTCTGTGTATATGATGCACACATACTTCAAGCTGTCTTTAGAATCCATTCATTGACAGCTTTTTGCTTTCCTGTGCAAGAGCCGGTCTTACAGACCATACAACTAAAAAGTAATGTATGTTCTTTTGCTATTTGCTGTTTAATATATTTGTATATTTGTATAATATTTGTAACTGGGCAAAGTACAAATGGATGCTTGATATAGGTCTCAGAACTCACTACAATGCATAAGGAAGATTCCATTTTTTTTAGATACGAGGTTTCTGTCTTTCTGTGGAATGTGCTGGCTTTTTGAAATTACATTTTCACCCTCTTTTAAGCAAGACTGCTTATTAAGCAACTTCTTTGTATTAACATTTTCTTTCCACCATGAACATGCAACAAGTGATAATTACTTTCACAAATCACAGAACATTTTTCTTAGTTACATTCTTATTAAATATGTTGAGCCATGTGAATCCCATTAAGGGATACCAACAACATTATACTGTTAAAATAGTGAACAAAATTAAGATAAAATAATAATATTTTATTTCTCCAATGATGCACATTTCAGATGTCTTTTCAGATGTGCAAACATGTTTTCAACTTACTGTCACACTATGACAGCAAGACTATTTTTCTTTTTTTGATATTTTGCTTTCCCATTCCTTGAGATATGCCAGTGCATCAGCTGTTGTTTCAGCTGTGTCCAGTACCTGGCCATATGTGCACTACATGCTTGTTTATGAGAAATAAACCACCACCAAAGGTAAGTCCTGCTTATTATTGCCAAGCATTATGCAGCTATGTTCTGAAATTATAATAAAATATTACACTGCAGTAACACAGGGCAAGTGCAGAAGAAATTTTTAATAGGGGGGCAATAGCTATAATAGCAACAGTAACAACCAATTCAGGCTAACCTGACCACCTGCTATTATTTATTCAAATCCTAGGTAAATGTAAATAGAATATAAAAATAAGAAGTCTGATCATGGAATACAAACTCCAGCTGATAAGCAGGATTTTTTTTTGAGAGAGAAAGTCTAAGATCATATTGTATAACATCAGCATAATCTTATTCTATTTGTTTAAGGAATATCAGACTGTAATCTTTTCCTATGTACCTCCTCTATTTTCTTGTAGCAAGCTTTTTTGAGGCCTTTTTTAAGGCTCCTCTTTATAAATTTGTGATGGCCTGATTTTGGGTGACTGATTTTTACATATGTAACTGACAACCTCGTATTTTCTTTATGGCTTTTTACATATGTAACTGACAACCTCGTATTTTCTTTATGGCAGTATCTATAACTCATAATTCTGTATTATAAAAAAAATCATATGAAATGCATCTGGCATTATGACAAGCAGTTTTCATTTTTAAAAAATAAAATTTTCTTAAAATGAAATTTTGTACTGGTTTTGTAAGGATTTGATGCAAACAATATCTAAGTTTCTGGAAAGATTCCTGTTTTCTAAAAACCCTTCATATATCATCTGTCTGTTCTTTATTATGGGTTCAGTTGGTGCTGAAGACAGTGAGTAGCGTAAGCAGCAAAAGTCTCCTAATGTTTGTTTTATTTTAACATATTTACTTTAAATTATATTAAATTTCATTTAAATGTAATGTGTAGCTAGCTATTTATATGTTTGCACAGGAAAATAAGTGGTAGTTTAACTCTAATAAGACTGCAATTTTAAAACACCCTATATTTACTATTTTGTCCCAGCTAAATTTCAGACAGCTGTTCTGGCTATTCTAGATATTCCATGCTCAGAGGGTCACACTTGCCAGAAGAAATTTATTACTGGCTAGTTGATATCTGTGCTTTCATATAAAACCCCTGATCTTCGGTGATTTCTCTGTCTCCTTAACGTTTACCCTCTTGATGAATCTATATGGAGCTATAGTATTTCCTTGTAGCTTCCCTTTTCCAGGTTATACAAGCTGGGTAGTATCTTCTTAGGCAGGCTGTGAGCTCTTCTAACCATCTTAATAACTCTTTTCAGTACATACCTGTATTTTATATAACTTTAACATCATTTTAATACAGGTGACCACATTTATCCACTGTAGAGAGGTAAAGGTGTCATTTTTAGAAAGCCATGCTGAATGAATGTATATCATAACTTTTTATTCTTTTCTATTCTCCTCTACTTTGCCATAGTGTCAACAAAGTAGAAGGCATCAGTTAGAATTTTATGGCCATGAATTTTGCTACAAACACTGAGAAGGAAAACAGGAACTGCTTAGAGCCCCGGGTCATTTTTATGAAAAAAAAAAAAAAAAAAAGCATCTTTCTTATTCCTGATTCAACTTTGGCATTTAAGTTCCTGAAAGTGCCTTGCTCTTTTTCACTAACTGAACTGACTGAATTTTTAGACCCAAATCTTTTCTCTCTTGCAAGTTTTTCTTGAGATTTAAAACACTGCCTTTAGAGACACAACCTGTTAAATTATCATACCTTTTTCAGCAAAAAACTCACAACTGTGTAACTAAAACTCGGATAAATTGAATAGCTTTACTAAATTTAGTAAAGGGACATAAACAGCTGGAAAAGTTCAAGTCTTAATGGCTTATCAATAGATAAACTTTATACATTTCTACTGGAAGTATTCCTTCATTATTTTTTCTGTGTTTGTTTTCCTGCAGGCAAAATCTAAGTGCATATGGTATGCCAAAAATGTCTCAGCATAGCTACTCTGATAGCTAAAAGGTCTGTTTAAGGCTTTATACTAGTTAGAAGATAATAATATTTTAAACAGGCAATGACCTAGATATTATAATTCATACACTGGCAGTTCTCCAGTAGATGTTATTTATATCTGATATTTTAAATATTAAAACAGCAGGTTGATAGTATCAAAACCATTGGGATTCTCGCTCAGCTTTTTTTAGTCACTGGTTATAAAAGTCTCCCTTACTATAAAGAGGTCAGACTAGACATGAAACCTTTTTAGTTAGACAAATGTAGCCAAATATTAACCAAACTGATCTTTTCCAGTAATTCTTACAGTGGAATAGAAAACAAAAAAAGCAAAGAAAAAACAACCACAAATTAATTTTAAATATATTAACCATATAATGATTGTTCATTCCTTATGTTAATATTCCCAGCAATTTTTGTCTTATTTTCAACCTTATTTGTTTATGATAATGGTGTTGAAACGTGTATTCATAAACAGGAGTTAAAAACACGATAGAAATTGTAAAGCAATTCTTTTTTCAGGGTGAAGTTTTAAAAAAAGAAAAGCTATTTTATTCTAAACAAGTATTATTTTCTTCAGAATCCCTAACAGCAAGAAGTATTATTGCTCTCTGAACAGCCACCCAAGCTCAGAAAATATCCATGCTAGTCCCAGGAAGTCAGTAAGGCTAGAAAAGACAACTGGCATTGTGACCAAAAATAGGTTTTCTGTAGAGAAAAGATTTATAAATGATAGGCTGAACCAAGCATGACTACCAGCCACTTGAATGAAATAATACTGTTCAGCTGGCATACTACTATAAATATGAAGCTGACATTATACTAATATGTGTCGTGTGGTATTTCTTCTGTCCATTAGGGGCTGTGATTGAAAGGGCCCATTGCAGGAAAGACCACCTAAAAACATGCAACATGTAATATGTAATATAACACATGCAACATACAACACGCAACACAGAGCAAATAACACGTTTTTCTAGCACTATATTCTAAAATCTCCCAATGTATGCCACATCTTGTAAGCCATTACCTCTTCAATGACTCCCAATTGGATGAAAAAAACCACAATATAAAACTTGATTTAAACTCACTGCATTATCACATTGATCTTTCTCTGTGGATGGAGACAATGAGTTGGGTAATATAAAAATGTCTTGATTGTTTAACACATCAAAAAAAATCAGAATGAAATCTTAAAATCTGCAATCCAACCTATCCCTGACTCACCAAAATATATTTCTGAATAAATATGAAAAAGACCGAAAAAAAAAGAAAAATATATTTAGGAATGAAAGAGTTACACCAGCTGAGAAGAAATTGGAAGAAAAGGTAACTGCAATTACTTGTGGAGCTTAATTGTCATTACGTGAAGAGAAATAACAGTGGAGTACTTATCCTAGTGAATTTACTTCTTGTGTAGAATGAATATGGCTAAACACGTTCACTTAGTGAAGTTCCACTGGAATTGTGATAACTGAGGGTCACATGAACATATATACTATAAAGGCATAAAGTCAGAAAAGCAGAGACTGTAGATCTGGAGTCAAATATGAGTACAAGATGATGGTGCAGAACCAGTAGCCCAAAGGCTTTTATTGCTTCTTAGTTAATGACAGTATTTACATTGTTTCATAACTCCAAACTTCATTAACCAGAGCAGATTGCTAGTTTTGTGATCCAAGTATTGAACTGAATGTAGGCAGCGTGTATGATAAGATCATCCAAGGCCTCATTATCTAGAAAACTTAAAGCCCAATATAATTTCAACCTTTAAAAAAAAAATCATTTCCAGAATCATAATCTGATCTTGTAGGCAATGAAGCTCTGATAGTCAATATTCTAATAACAGAGTAAGTACAGTATTCGAATTGTGCATGGAAAGGCTTGGAAATACAAGTTTTCCTCTGAAGTTATTTCATTAACTTAATAACCAGAACAAAAGATCTGTGAATAGCTAGAATGGCAGAATATTGGAGAAGAGATAGCCACTATATGTTAGAGAAATTCAGTGAAACAAACATTCACTTGAAATTAAGCCTTACTTCAGTGCTTTTCTGTCCATGGTTTTCTGGCTGATCTGAGTAAGCACAAAGCAGGGTTCTACACCCAAAAAAAAGGTGTAAGGTCTGTTCTGCATCAAGCTAAGTCAGGATTAAAATATGTGTTACAAAGAGAAAGGAGGGAAGAAAGGAAGTGACTTGTTGAGAGTTTCATTTTCATTCATGGTAGCTTGATATGTTTACATAAGAAGAGAAACTTTTTAATGTGGCACTTGACTCTATTTATTTCCATGACTGTAATACTTGCTGTGTAACAATACACAAATAATGATCCTGCCTTCCTATAGTATCTAATATGACATCTGTTAAGTGTCACTGTCAAGAGCTCTCCACCTGTAACTTCATTACAGGTCACCCTACCAGGTGGTGCAGTATACACTTTAGTTTGGGGTTTATTTTCTTTTTCTCTTTATCGGGAATGTTTTTGGAGCCCTGTCATTCTTCTGTTACACAGGGATTAGTGGGATCAGGACACAGGACACTATCAAACAAAATGATCTCTTTCTTGCTTTGGTGGAAGGCAACAATTTCTTGTAAATTGTTTCTAACTGTCATATTATGATCCAGACTCCTCACTGCATAATAATCTACACAATGTGCCTGCTATGTTCCATCAAATTAATTTTGCAATACTGGCTCCCACTGTCTATGGATATAAAGATGAAAAAAAGCCCATAAACTGACACATTCTGAAGTCCAAAGTAACAAAAAAAATCTTGCCAATCATAAAAAGAAAAAACTCTGAAGACTGTAATTAGAATTTGAAAAAGAACTGGAGGAGCACAGAAAAAAAAATAAATCTGAAATTAGTAAAGTCTTTTTCAGGATTTTACATCACTTGTTTGCCCTGCTATTCAACCATCAAGCATATGTTCTCAGACCCATGAGAAATCAATTTTTCAAACTATGAGATGTATTTCTAGAAAAGCTAAGTAAATGTATAAAAATCCTAAAGACTCAGTAATATACTCTAGAGGGCTAATATTGGGGGGGGGGGGGGAAGATGAGACATGATATCAAATCTAAACAACATTTTGAATAAAAGTGGAAAGATTAAGTTTTGATGAGATGATGAGATTAGTTCAAGTTTCATAAAAAATATTAAATTCTAATTCCATAAACTTGTTCCTTTTCTTAAGTGTTTGAGAATTTTTCTGACATTTTTGCACCTCTAGTTAGATTGAGTCAGCAAGAGGATACAAAAGAAGGGTTCTTTTTTAACTGGTCTCCCGCAGAGGTGTTAATAGTAAAGAAGACAATCTTCATCTGGTATATTTAAATGTAAATATGTAGTGGCTTTCTGCAGAAGTCTGAACCTTCTGAACACTACTTCTGCAGGGCACTGTTGCAGATTACAGTCCAAAATATAGATTTAAAGAAGTTGCCTAGTATAAGCTGTTGATTGATGAGAAAATTTAAAAAAAATAAAAATAACAGTAAATCAGATTACTTTTTTTTTCTCCTGTGTTGAGATCTTATCTGGTCATTTACTAATATCTGCAGCCCAACCATCTATTAGGCAATTCCTTTTTCTTTATATTCTAAATGCCTCTTAAAACATGTCAAATCAATACTTTCTCTTTTCTAACCTTTGTTCCTTACTCTCTCGGACTTCTGAAAGTGCTTGCAAAGTGTAACAGCAATAACAGGGTCCAAAATAATAACAGAACTCATAGCAACTCAGAACTGGAGATCACGATGACTGACAAAAAGACTGAAGGAAACTTAGAGAACTACATATGAAGGAAAATTAGACAACTACATATTGACTGAAAAAGGTTGATTAGTTTTATTGTGTAGTTGTTTTAAAGACAGGGATAAAAGTTTAGGTAACTGACTTTTTAGAAGTATGCTTGAACTGCAGTTTTCATGTATTTTTTTAATTTCTTTGTTCATCTGCAAATTGGATCACAGATTCTCCTAGCTCTCATTCCTACCTATTGGAATACTTTATGCAGTAAGGTGTCACAAAAAATGTTTTGATAAACTGAAAAGACTTCTTACAGCTGGAGACTACATATAGAGAAATTTAAGTTTTTATTTACTTTCTGTTTATAAAAGGGCAATGTTGTAATTGATGTAATTTGTCTTCTTATCAAAGTTGTTGACTTGTTTCCTGTAGAAACATTTCCTAAGCAAAGTCAAATGTTTTCCTTTCTGCCTCCTTCTCTGAAAATCTTTTTCTTTCTCTCTTTTCTAACAGGAGTTGGAATTCACAAAGTTGAGGTAGGAAGCTCATTTCATTACTGGATAATCCAACTAGTTTACTCAAAGCCAAGAGTATTAAAGCTTGATAATGTGATTCTTCTTATGATTTGTGTCTAGCAGTTATTCACTTTGCTAGTTTACAGTGAAGGTTTACAGTTAGAACAAAATCTCTTTTCCACAATATTGAGAGATATTGTGGATTCTTCCTGACAGAGGTGTGTTGGATAAAATGTTCATGTAAAATAATCAGTTATGTTTCTAAGCTTGCAAATAATTCTGAAGTGTAATGCCATATTCCAAGGCTTATCTTTCCATTAATGCCGAAGTTTTCCAGTAATTTATATTCAAATCTGATCTGGGGCCCATGGAGACAGAAAGTTTTTAGGGAGCTGTAACCTCACTGGGCAGAGGAACACATCCTTTCGTCTTTCCAGAACCTTATTTCTTTAAGCCAAAGTAGAGAGAAGAAGGTACTACTGAATAATAATAGTTCTGAACCTGCTTTATCCACACAGATTTGTGATAAAGTTGAGTTTATCAGGACACAGAAATAAAAATTTACATGTTGTGTTGTATTTGTATCTCATTTTCAGAATTGGAAACACCATTAACAGCCATATTTTAGTGTTAAGAAGCTCAGTTCTGGCAGTGAAATTGTCAGGAGAAAAAAAGAATAGCTTTTTTAATATATCCTTTCAAAAGTAAATTTTTAATTTCAGTATTTTGGTAATAATTTGCAATTCTGTATTTGACTACAGTAAATGTTAGTTTATCAATAACTCAAAATTAAAGAATATTAATAATATTTAACTTTAGTTGTGGAGCTTGTGTCTTCAGGCTGTGTATATGTCTTTGTAGAAAAAATACAATCTATGTTATCTATTGTAAAATAACAAATGTTTAGGACAGACTAAGTATACTGAAAAAACTTCATTTTAGATGTAAACTCTAGACAGAAGATAGCCAGGGACCCTTAGATATGTTATAATTTCACATCCCTGTGGGTTAAAGATTATTTTTCACTATTCTGTAAAATTTTTGTACTCAGTGTAATTATAGTCTTATTTCTACCCTCAACCCCCAGTTCTTACTTTTTTCTTGTTGGAATATGAGACATGCGTACTTTACAATTTTATTACTTCATAGTCCAGGGATTTCTTTGTGCACTACCATTATTTCTTTCTTGAAAAACACAATATATACCGCTGCTTTTCTTGACATCAATAGGTACAATTTTCTCTGGCATGGGAGCAACCCCCTAAGACACTCTCTGCATCTCTTTTAATAGATCTGTATGCTTAACAGTATTTAACACATAGGGAGAATCTACAGTATTTTTTTAAAGCATAGTCTGTTATCCAGAAAATTAATTCTATATTATCTAGTAAACATGAATTCTTCATTTCATTCAAATGGTCCTAAACAAAAGTAATGTTAAATCAAAGGTGATATCTTTACAAGGAACCTCTAAACAATGAAATCCTTGTAACTATTTATGTCTGGAAAGGAAAAAAGAAAACAGTTATTTTTAATAGGACTTCCACCCAGACTCAATTCATACAACAGTAACCATGCATAGACGCTCACAAGCCTTTCTGCTCACAGTTCGTTAGAGTGGTGTGTCATGACAAATAAACCTCCTAGAGGTCCTTTTAGGAACGTTTCCACCTTATTGATAGGCTTTGGCATTAGATCTCATAGTTCCTCTCTCCAGAGGCTGAAAGGAGGCTTTAGGGCCTATACTGAGTGGTTATGTGAAGAGCAACTAGAAGAAAAACATAAATTAAATAAATTCAAGTCTGGAAATTAAACAAGTCATAAGAAATAGAAAGAAAAGGGCAAATTAAATGTCTGTAGTACCTCATATCTGAAAAACTCACATTCTGGTTAAGGATCATTGTTGTTGCCTCTTTTATTGGAAATTTGAAGTAAGAATAGAAAGCAAACAGCAGTGCAGAGAGCAGGATTTATTAGAGGGCAAGCTTTTTGCTCTGGGATGCAGGGTTGTGGTCATGATGCAGCATTGGTCAGATGCCAGTTGGTTAAATTCAGTTTGGGTTTCCTTTCATTTTCCTGTCACAAGATCAGTGGAAAGGAAACTACAATGACAATAAAATGTGTTTAACGTTTTATGATTTAAATGCAGGACTAATGGGAATTAAAGAAAATGGAGTTCAGGTTGGTGATAAGGCCAGTAATCAACCTTGAGAAATAAAAGACTTTACCACTGGGCAGAGACCTTCAGGTCCAGCAAACCAAATCTCCCTCCCATTTGCACAGCACAGTCCAAAGTGGACCAAGGGATTTTGATATTGTCTGACTGTGGGGAATATGTGGGAGCACTGTATAAATATGTTGGATACAATTTATGCTTCTTCATAGATATAGATATAGATATATATATATGCATCCTAACAAAAATCTTTGTGCGTCAATCTTTATCTGCATATTGGCGTCCTCTCTCCTATGTACCAGTTTCAGATTACCACATTAGAGATCTTTACATGTAACAATGGCAATTCTATCAGAAACCAACCTCCATCTTACTGTAGGTATTCCAAGATAAGGAAAAGTTTCCTCCAGATGCTCCAGGATAAGTAAACATTGCCCCTAATTATGAACGACATTATGAACAACAGCTCCTTAGGTTTCTGATACAAGTAACGGATTTATTTGTTATTTAAGACCTTCAGGACAGGGCAACGTTATGTCATACACTACATTATGAAAATTAATGTTCCCATGTCTTACAGGATCAGGACCTGTGTTTGGGATACAAATTAATCCATTAGAGCAGATGAAACATCAGCATATGAATTATGTACATAATTATATATAAATGTATTTATTTTTATCTCATAAATTCCTTACTCTTAACATTTTAAACATAATAAAAGTCATTAACTGATTCAATAGCATTTTTTTGTCTTAATCCTGCAGGTATCTTTGGTGTTATCATTCTAAAAAATACATTTACAGACAGTCTGAGCAAGTATGTGACTGAAAAAGGTCAAAGCAAAATACCAGCATACTTAACAAATATATTTTTGCACTCTGTCACAAAAATCCTTTTGGTTGCATAGCAACTGTCTTTTTAATTACTACTTGCAATCTAGATTTAAATAATTTAATTAGTATTTTTCTTCATTAAATTGTTTCACCCAATAAATTTAATGAATTCTATTAATTGCTTGTTTTCAAATGGTCCTATTTACCTCCCTTCCTTGCCCTTCTAGCATCTTTGGCTATGCAATAGAGACTAAAATCTCATTAATTTCGTATCAAAACCACAGTTAAAAGGGATCAGCCTCATTCAATAAGCAAAAATGCATCATTTTACATGGCGTTTGTAGCTGAAGTCACTGGAGTTCAGGTAAGCACTGTTGAAGCCAGTGGAACTTCATAAAACTGCCACATTACAGCCACAAAAGTAATTTGCAGGACTGGAACTAAAACTAAACTTTTCAGAGGCAAAATTCAGAGTGATGTGGGATGTTTAGAGCGGTCTAATTTTAGACGTAGTACTTCCTACTATTTAATCTTAGGTAACCAGAATTATAGTCCCTTATGAAAAATCCTCAGCTATTGCTTTGTATTAAGCTGCTGCTGAGAAGCTGAAGCCTAACAAGAACCACATAATGCAAGAACAGTTAGGTGAAGGGAAAGAAGATGTTATTTAAACAGCTGCAGAACCACAGCCACATTTATCATAAAGAGCTATAGCTGCTTCATAGTGCAGGTCAAAGCTGTCAACTGATTTAAACAGATATCAGTACTAGTAGGCAAGGTTTACATACCGAGCTGGTGAAAGTGCATGGTGGTAGACACCAAAGAACTCAACCTACGTCTTCTGGATATGAAGGAAGGAGATAATGGAAGCATTCCCTCTTAAATAGTTTGGCATCTGTATTGGCAGACAGCAAGAGCACGTATGCGATATCTGTTGGAATCTCTATGTCTGTCTACCTTCTGAGAGGTATCTGTCAAAAACTTCAATTTTTAAAGATCTTAAAAAATTTATAAGAATTTATATTTTCAGTACCCATTTATGATTTGAAAAAGCATGCTTTTCTCTGATTTTCCCCAAATTAATCTTGAATAGGAATTTAAGTCTGTATATAATAGACTTAAATATCGGAGTATCTGAAAGAGAAAAACATATAAGTGGTTTATAAAAGTGTTGTGATTTATTTAACATTTAAAGTCTTATTTACTTAAACCTAAAAAGATATTGTGTGATGGTTAGGTTTGAAAACTCTTCCCATGCTCAAAAATAAATAGCTGTTCTTCAATGAATTTTGAGAGGCTGAATTTGTACTGCAGCGTTTTCTGTCACTATTTGAGGTATTAATCTTACATACTTCTAATTAATTTTATGTGTAAAATCTTTACAATATTCATGTCTCCCCCTTCACCCATACACTCTTACTCATGCACTTCCTGCTTTCCCACCTACACTGAATTTTCATGGCAGTTTTGAGATTATCAAGCATTATTTTAAGATATTTTACAGGTGGTTTGTTGAAACAAAACCACCAAACAAGTCAACTTTAACATTCTGGGTAAAAAATTTCATAGCTCACCTGAAAAAAACTCCTTCGTTCATTATCTCTCTCATTATAGCATGTTTGTCTAAATAGAATTAATAGATTACCTACCACAGGTTTTCTGCATTGATTGCACATGAATTTGTGGATGTTAATATTCAAGGACATTAAAACAAAAATAAAGGAAATTAGATCATTTCAAATAAGTGATACTTTAACGTTTGGTCCCATAAAATAAAATAAACATTGTAAAAAATTAAGCCTATAAACATCAGGAAGATGGATAAGTTGACACACCATTCTGCATATCTCTGTTTAATAATATTATATTTCATTTCCCATGCTAAGAAAACAGCCATTACCCAAAGCAGCCATTCGTAAACAGCCATTGTGAACAGATTGCATCCTTGTTGGTGGTATGATAATTGAAATAAGTTTACCAGTCTTTTATGAGGAAATACCAGATGTATGAAATACCTATTAATCAACTCACTCACTTTACAAACATCAGTTTCAATACCAATGGCTAGCAAAGAATAAATGGAATAAGAGGAAAAATACCACAGAATTAGCAAAATGACTCAGCCGTGTGTTGTATCACTTGCAGTGAGGGAGGTAGAAGAGGAAGTGGTCTAGGGTAAAAGGATCATATCTTTTGGCTTTGTTTATGGCCATTGGTTTCACTGTTTATACCTGCCTGCTTTTGGATCTCTGTAGTGCCTGTCTTGTAAGCCTGCTTAAAAGCAACTCTGTGAACAACAGGAAGAGTCAGCTGCCTGTCAGACTTTCATAGATGTGTTTGTTTCTCTTCTACTAAACATATTTTTCAATTACTAGTTCTGTATTTATGCAATAGGCTACAAAGACATTACCTGTCCTACAGTATGCTGAGCTAATGTAAATATTTTTTCTCATTCTTGTACAGATGTAGATTTTTTTATTAGTGGGGGTGGGGTGGTGTTTGTGTTTATTTCTATATTTATTATTATATGCTTTAGGAAGTAGGACTTTGGTACTATCACAGCAATGTGGAAGAACCAATGACAAAGATGGAACAATGGTGAATTCCATGTTCATCTCTGGATTTAACTGCATTACTTCTGTTTAACTTTTGTTTTTATTCAGATGAGATATAAAAATCTCATGGGAAGTTTTCCTGTTGTAATTGCAACAGAGTCATCTCTTCTGAATCACACACTGTTTCTCTCCACAAACATTTCTGTCTGTGCAGAAACTGTATTTAGCTGGTGGCAGAAGTCATAGAACAAGAGTGGATGCATCAGCTGCAGTTACTTAGATAATGGTGGCAGTTGCAAGAGCTGTAAGATACCTCACTACTCTTAGGAACTGTAGAAAATATGCACTGCATTAACCTTTGGTCAGAAACTACACATACAGCCCCTTTGCATTGCTTTAACCACTAAAAGCATTTTGGAACAGGCATTTCAATGGAGTGACAAAATTACTGTTCTGAATCTAGTAGGTTGATTTAGCTTATGTCTTTAACCCAGTGGTGCAGGCCAACAGGACTGTTTGGCAAAGGGAGTCAGCTGATACTGAAGGCTGTAGGCGCTGAAGGGGGACTGACTTCAGACCACTTCTAGTCTGTTCTTGTGTTAGGTGCATTCTTAGAGCACACCCTCTGGTTATTTCTAGTGAACGGACTCTAATTCTACCACTCTGCTGAGTCCGATTTGCAAAAGCATCACTATGAGATATTGACCAAAGGTAACTGTAGTTGAGAACTTACTTTGACCATTACTTTCATTATAAGCCAATGGATTAATAACATAATTGCAGGCATGCAAGGTAGTGAAAACATCAGTTTACATTTCAATTACTACTGCTACTAAGAAAAATATTCTGTTTATGTCACAGGAAAGTTTGAAAAGAGAACACAGACACATTAGTGAGTTTGATTATGAATTGACATCAATCTATGGCTGAATTTGAATGTTTTTCACAATACTATGTGTGCAAAAGGCAGACTATCAACAAAGTGACTGATACCTTTGATTCACTGATGAAAGAGATGGCACATTTCAATGAAATACTTTTTTGTCAGGTGAATGCTGAATGCTGAGGAGGAAAAATAATCCTAACTAATTAACCAATTAAGGCACTGGGATTGGCCAAGAATGTGGAAGGACAAGGGAATAATTTTTTATAAACTTGTACTGGGGCAATAAAGACTGGGTCTGTAGACTCCTGACATTGAAATCAATAGTAATCTTTTATGAAGGAACAGCTCAGCCAGTCAGAAAATACATGCAAAGCTAGTAGCCTATCTTTAAGCTATATCCAGGAAGGTTTTTTTTTTTTCCTCAGTCTCTATACCTGGGTCAGACCAAGAGTTGTTACAGAGAAAAAAGCTTTGGATCCCAAATAGTCAGGTTAGACAGTTAGTTGGAGGAAGCAGTGATTCAAAGTATACTCAAGAGATGAGACAGATCACATAGACTGTATTAAATTCAATGCAAAATAAAAATCTCTGTATTCTCAAAATTCTGATCTATGTCTAGACTCTAAGTTGACACTTACTTAGTCACAACATTGAGATCTCTCAAGGGCCACTGGCAAATACCTTTTGCATTCAATAAAAAAGAAGAGAAAGTCTCCATCTCTTTTCAATGATAAAAGAGCTCCACGCCCTTCTTTGATCTCATAAGAGCAACATTCACATGTCTAACAGATGCAGAGTATCCACCTGACATTTTCAATAATTTTGTGATGATTATGACAAAAGACATACACTATAAACCTAGACAGTTTATTAGTGAATTGTGAATCTTTAAAGAGCAGGCCTTGCTAAAATGCTTATTTTTCACTAGAAATTAAGAAACACAATCCTGCTTAATATAGCTGCCAGTGAAGAAATTTTGCCAGAGCTTTTCTATCCAGTAACACTGATAGACTTCAGAAAAAAAACAATCATCTCAGAAAAGCATTGTGGCAGCTGGCATGTGTAAGCGCTGCTGAAATCAACAGGAAAAAATGAATAAATGTAGAAAATATAGCCTTTACTTAGAAAAGGAAACCATTGCTTGTAACTGCTGTTTTGCTTCTGCTGAGTCACATCACATGCTTGCAACTTGCTGTTCTTTAATACACCAGTATCTCTTTGTATCACATAAAATTAGGGATACAGAAGATAAATTGGTCTGTTTTTTTTAATTCTTGGGTTTGATACATGGAGGACAAATGTTCAAATTAAAAAAATCTACAATGATATAATATTTCAAATATTGTAATATTTGACTTATTAATTTTCCTGTCCCCCCCAAAAATGTAAAGAACTTTGGAAATACCTTAATTGTTCTTTCTGATAGAAATTTGTTAAACTGTTGACTTTGTTATTTCTGTAAGGTGTAAATCAGAAGTCTCAACATACCCTTTATGCTATTCTGCTCTACTAGAATATGCATAAAACTCTGCTACTTTTAAGGTCCCAGCACTTAAGGTTTAAAGTCTACTGATGTATTCCAGCAGTGAGTAGTTTTTATAAATGCATAAAAAATAAATCAGCTCGATGTTTAATTTAAACTTTTAAACATAAAAAATAAAAGGAAATTGTAATCAATTTATGTGATTCATGTAAGTACTACAAGTTATATATATATTATGACATAACCATATGATATGCATACAGTTGTTTGTAGAGTTAGAGCATCACATAACTTTGAAACATTGTGGTACTCTGTATAAATTTTCTTTGGCATGCAATTTTTGCAGTTTATGGCAAGAAAACCAGGGGATGGGGCTGCCAAATTCAGTGAGTTCAATCTTTCTGAATTTAGACATTTCTGAATTTAGACATTTCTGAATATTGCCTTTAAGATAAGAAGAGCATCTGTCTCAAATTTCTACATGCATACTCAGCATCACTCCCTGTGTAAGTTCACTGACTCCTGGGATGAGTACAGTTAAGCATGTATATAAATATTTACAGGGTCATAATGTTAATCATTCTTGTCACTGCAAGACTATATAGTTCACAGTAGTTTGCCCCACCCATCCTGATATCATTCATGTTGTGGAACTACTTTTGTCAGATCATCAGAGAAGCAGAGCCCAGACCAATGAGCAGCTGAACTAGTGGTTTCCTGACAACAGAACAGCCTCCTAGGTGAGACAGTGGTGCTGCTGCCAAGAAGGAAAACCCATGCTTTCACTTCCATCCAGGGTCCTCACCAGATGTTGGAACACAAGAGCTCCTTATTTATCTTGCATTTTAATCTCTTAATCTTGGCTAAGAAAAATTAGGAGAACGCTTATTACTAGTATAACAATCACTGTTTGAGTGCTATCAAGTCATTTACCAACCTCTGTGCGCTTTCCCCCTACAGTAACATCACTTCTGTTCCCTAAGCAACATTACTTTGGCTCACAGATATTCTAGAGCCATTCTGCCAGATGGCATGTGCAGCCATTGAAAAATATAATCCTTTGTGCTGGTTTTGGCTGGGATAGAGTTAATTTTTTTCATTGTAGGTAGCATGGGGCCATGTTTTGGATTTGTGCTGAAGACTGTGTTGATAATACAGGGATGTTTTTGTCACTGCTAAGCAGTGCTTACACAGAGTCAAGCCCTTTTCTTCTTTTCACCCCACCCAACCAGTGGGCAGGCTGGGAGGGCACAAGAAGCTGGGAGGGGAGGCAGCTGGGACAGCTGATCCTATCTGATGAAAGGGATATTCTACACCATATGACATCATGATCAGTATATGAAGCCAGGGGAAGAAGAAGAAAGGTGGGACATTCAGAGTGATGATGTTTGTCTTCCCAAGTAACTATTTGTCCTGGTTTCAGCTGGGATAGAGTTAATTGTCTTCCTAGTAGCTGGTACAGTGCTGTGTTTTGAGTTCAGTAT
>JANZLQ010000079.1:50701044-50715787 GCA_026212715.1 Elanus axillaris
GAATGTTGATAACACTCTGATGTTTTCAGTTGCTGCTAAGTAATGTTTAGACTAAAGTCAAGGATTTTTCAGCTTCTTATGCCCAGCCAGTGAGAAGACTAGAGGGGCACAAGAAGTTGGGAGGGAACACAGCCAGGGCAGCTGACCCAAAGTGGCCAGAGGGGTATTCCATACCATGGGACGTCACATTCAGGAAATAACTGCAGGTGGTGTGGAGGTGGGGATGGCCGCTTGGGGACTAACTGGGTTTCGATCCACAGGTGATGAGCAACTGCACCATACACCATTTGTACATTCCAATCCTTTTAATATTACTGTTGTCATTTTATTAGTGTTATTATTATCATAATTACTTTCTTCTTTTCTGTTCTCTTAAACCGTTCTTATCTCAACCCACAAGTTTTACTTCTTTTCCTGATTTTCTCCCCCATTCCACTTGGGGGTGTGGGGTGAGTGAGCAGCTGCGTGGTGTTTAGTTGCTGGCTGGAGTTAAACCACGACACCATTACAGGTGACGGAGCCCTGATTTCCTGGAGATGGCTGAACACCTGCCTGCTGATGGGAACTAGTGAATTATTTCATTGTTTTGTTTTGCTTTCATGTGAGGCTTTTGCTTTACCTATTAAACTGTCTTTATCTCAACTCACAAGTTTTCTCACTTTAACCCTTCTGATTCTCTCCCCCATCCCACTGGAGGGGAGTGAGTGAGTGGCTGTGTGGTGCTTAGTTGCCAGCTGGGGTTAAACCATGACATCCTCACTATGAATTAAATGAAAAACTAACCAGAAAAGCAGTACATATTACAAGCATAATAGCTGGCTTGAAAGTGTATCCTGGGGTTTCAGATGATGTCATAATCTGCTACAGCAAATTTAATAGTATTGTTGCCTGGGAGCTAAGCCATTATACTATGTTTAATTTCGCTAAGATGTAAATTACATGGTTCAGTGTTGTATAGTATTGGCTACTGCCGTTGTAGATTCTTGTTCTTGCAGCTGTCAGGAATTCTAATGTTTATCGGGATTTTGTTTAGCTGGAAGTCTTAAGCTTTTATAGACTTTTTTAAAAACAGTTATTTTATCCCTCTCGTATTTGCTATTACTCCTTCTCATCACTGCATTCATCTCATTTCCAGCAATATTAACAGAATAATAAGCTGGCTCTTTGAAGTATATCAATAAATGTTCAGTCCTTGAAGAAGAGAAGAGCAATATGACTTGAGAACGACTTCTTGTCTGTTATCACATTTGGTTTTAGTGAGCCTTTAAGCCAAAAAGAAAATGCTCTTCTTATAGAAAAATAGCCAGCTCGGGTGCTTATATTCCCACTTTTATGGTAACTGCCAGCATGAAATTTGAGAAGACATTCTGTATTACCATATAACTTTTACCAGAAAAGTATAGATAAAATTTGCCCCCAATAAGTACATCAACACTTCTGTTATCTTCTGAAATTTCCAGCTGAACTGCATAGGAAAATAGCCTAACTGACCATACATAAAACATAACAGATGTATCTTTAAAGTAGTAGACTATACTTTCTATCATTAAAATCTAATTCAGTAATTGACTATTAGCATCTAGTCATGACCTTTAATATCAGTGGCTTCTTGGCAATATATTACAAGTACTGTGATACATGGCAATGAAAATGCTATGGGAACTTATTGGGGTTTTGTTTCAAATGTCTGTTAGTTAAAAAATATCTTACTCTTGCACATCTGTATATTTTCTCTCTGCATTTGTCTCTGGATGGATCTTTTACCTATCTACACTGCTTGCCAATTCCATGCTTCTGACAACATAATTGATTCTAGGCAGGTTTATGCATATATGGGAAATCAGTAGAGACCTTAGATTAGCTTTTAACAACAACTATTGCTAATAAAGAGATGATTCACAATAAAGGTATGCTTGAGATAAATCAACAATAACTGATGTCAGTTTTTAACCACACACAATTAAAAATAATTTTATCTCTATCTTGAAAACTTAAAAGCAAAGATGAATGCTCAGATTTACAGGACTGTGTTAGTGTTTGCTTTCCTCACATAGCAAAACCATTGCCTACATTTTGATTCTGTCTGTATTTATTTGTGTATTGTAGTTGTTGTGATCTACTGACACAAATTCCCATCTTTATAGTACAGTTATAGTATACCAACCATTCAGTGGATGTGTAAGAGAAGGCATGCTTCTGACAGTGTTCTGCAACATTTCTGTGATTAACGGTCATCTAAAAGCTGAAATAAAAGTGCTGTATATCACAAAAATATTCTAAAACCAGCCATAAGATCTCTTTGAAATTGCCTGAATTTCTCTTTGCAATTGTCTCTACGGGAACTTGAAATCATGTAATGGAAGAATTCAGCTGAGTTTTTGTCACATATTTATTTGAACAAAGAGAGAGGTTGGTTCTGTGTTTTGGGACCAGTGTTAACAGATTTTTTAGGCTTTTTGCTTCTAGAAGAAGCTTTAAGTAGCACAAAACCTGAAGGTCTTATGACCTTAACTAAGGCTTCTCCAGCAAAATTGTAACCAACCATAAGCAAAACTTTCCTCTCACCTTCACTTCTGTCATTTGAGTTTTAATCAGCCTGAAGAGAAGAGAGTCCCAAATGCCATCCTACCCTAGGTTTCAATTCCTTCTCTGTGAAATAGCCTACATGTGCTTACTCAAGGTATAGAAAAGTTGTATGAAAACAGTAGTCTGGAAGGTTTTGGATGTTGCCTGCAGAGAGGCTACAGAACAGAGCACAAGCCACTTTTAAATGGCATTTACTGTACATATATAGACACTAATGAAGAAAGCAATAAAGATTAAGAAATTATTTTAACAGCAAGATTCTCCATGATAGACACCAATTGGAAAAGCATAATGGTCAAATGCTTTTCACAGGTAATTCAGCCACTCAGTAACAATCTTCAACAGGGCAGGTGGAGGCATAAGCTTCAGGATTCAGAGAATTATAAATATAGCTTCCATACTTCTCTCTTGATGAGGGAGGGAAAAGGTGAGAAGTAATATCTATACAATGAATTATTATCTACAGCTCTTATAAGGTACTTAATATTGTAGTAACATCAGGAAACTACAGTTTGCTTTAGAATGCTCCAGCTGAAATTAAGTGAGAGGACTACCAGTCCCTGAAACAAAGAGGACTGTGAAACTTGCTATGTTAGAGGAAGCGTTCTTATATTGCAAATGGATGGCAAATACTGCTTCAAAATATTTCTGCTCTCCCTGTCCCTCCACACCTTTAATTTGGAATAAAAAACTTACAAATTATGAAGTAAAGTTCTACAGTCATGGAAGTAGCAGATTTTCTTTTCTCATTGCAGAGGTTTTTTATACATGTCTTTCTACGTAAATGAGGTGTCTGCTATTCAGTTTATCATATTTGTAGGAGATGTGATGACTTAGTGCTTCATGCTCAGAGAGTACGGTATCCTAAAAATAAAATAGCTGTGGAAAGTAAGGAAGTGTCAGGCTAGGTGGAATCAGGCAAAAATCTCCTAACTTCCTTTTTTTTTCTTTTTTTTTTCTTTATTTTTTTCTGTCTTAGAAATGCATTTTCTAAATTAGGTCTAAAAAAACTCAAGTTAAACCAAACCATCATATACACTGCAGGTAATATTTTGTTTAGTTCCTGGTTTAAAACAAAAAATAAAAATTATAAATCACTGATGCTTCTGTTATATGCAACAAAGAAAATACTGTAATTTGAGAAATTCCTTGAAAGGTGGATCACTTATTGTGAAATGCTTATTTGCACTTAGCTTCTTCTTTTTTAAGAATAAATTTACCAAAAAAAATTATTACATGATGAGCATATATTTTTCCACTTCACTGATAATTGTATGGCACTTTTCTCAATACTCATCTGTATCCTGTCTTCTGAAATCTGATCTCAGAACGCAAACTTTAAAAGAATAAAAAGTGAGCAATCATGATAGCATAAACCAGCAACCCACATCCATGTGTTGCAATCTCCTGCTCTGAAAGGATAATCATGTGGGTTATACCTAAATCCCAAAACCTTCTGGTTTCTGTTTTTCTGATTTCCCCAGCACAAAGCTGAATCATTGGGGTTTGTCTGAGACATTTTCCCTTGTTTTTCACTAAAGGAAAAATCTCCAAACCATAACCTGATCCTATATCAATATTATATTCCTACGTATTGAATTATACTTAAACTCAACATTATATTAAATAATAGATGATAACGGTAAACCACTATGGATTAAATGACTCATTTAATTCACAGTTCCATATTTCAGTGGCACATGAAGAAATGTTGTTTATCTTTTTGCTTTCAACTAAGTTATATTTAGCTACCATTAATACATATGTGAAACTGTAGGCTTAACTTTACTTTTAGGTTTTTATTCCTAAAATGCCTCCTTTCACATTCAAGATATTAGATACTTTGCCTAGCTGGAGTGTCAGGGAACATGCTCAAATTTGTTACTATTTGGAAAATGAATTCAAAGTGACTTCTTTATAAAAAGGATTTTTAAAACCCCAACCTTTGCAAACATAATCCCAATCACAAGCCCTATGTTTTGTGTTTGCATTGCTAATTTATCCTCATCTTATTGAAAATTCTGGAATTTTACACATTCTTTTTAGGCTATTTCAGTATCAAATTGCATTCTGTCAATGTCTCATTTGAGCCTAATGTTTTATTCAATATCACATGTATAGCACTAAATAAATATAATGATTCTAAAAGACGAGTGAAGCTAAAACTCTTTAGAAATTTATTACAGATGTTATTTTATCTTTATTTCATAGCTCTCATAATACAAATTAGTAAACTAACTCTATTTTTACTCAGACCATTTTGCCTCCTTTTTTTTTAAGACAACTTTTGCTTCTAATGAAGTTTTGTGAAAGTATGCTAAATCAGTCAGAAAAAATTACTAACTTTGCTACTGCAGAAGAGCATCCCCAAAAAAGTTGTTCTTCGTATCAAAAGTATTCATAAGTTTCCCACAGGAAACTACAAAATGAACAGGGTTTTTATATTGTCTACCATTGACACAAGGAAATTAAGAAAATTAACAGATACCAAAATATTGTTTATTTTTCTTTTGTAGTTGATGTAAATTGAGAGATTTTAAAAAGAGTGTTAAAGAAGATTTTAATGATACCTGTAGAAAAAATAAATAATATATACTGTGTTCTAAAATATTTCAGGTTTCCTTATTTTTTTCCTATTTGCCAAAAATAATAAAGAATGAATCATGTGTTAGAAACAGATCTGATTCCTTCTGTTTTTTCTACCAAATCTCCCCATTTTTTTTCTCTTCATTATGGTGTGATTTGTCTACTCAATCACAAAAAAAAAGTCTGTTATTGCACATGCTTTTTATCTCATTTTGTTATTACTTCTAAGTTTACATATGAACGTCAGAAATGCCCTACTCAGACAGAACTATACTCTGTCCAGCACAGTACTTTTTCTCTGATAGTCATAATACAGGGTGCTCCCATTCATTCATAGTATCACAGAACTGTAGAACCACAGAATCATAGAATGGGTTGGGTTGGAAGGAACCTCTGAAGATCATTTATTCCACCCCCCTCTGCCATGGGCAGAGACATCTTTCATTAGACCAGGTTGCTCCAAGCCCCATCCAACCTGGCCTTGAACACTTCCAGGGATGGGGCACCCACAACCTCTCTGGGCAACCTGTTCCTTTGCCTCATCACTCTCACAGTAAAGAATTCCTTCTTTATGTCCAATCTAAACCTATCCTCTTTCAGCTTAAACTGTTGCCCCTTGTGCTGTCACTACTAAAAAATCTCTGTCTTTCTTATAAGCCCCCTTTATATATTGAAAGGCCTCGATAAGGTCTCCCCAGAGCTTTCTCTTCTGCACAACGAACAACCCCAGCTCTAACAGCCTTTCTTCATAGGAGTGTTCTTCATAGGGTGTTCCAGCCCTCTGACCATTTCTGTGGCCCTCCTCTGGACCTGCTCTGAACTAGGTGCAGCACTTTGCATCTGGCCTGTTGAACTTCACAAAGTTCTCACAGTCCCACTTATCAAGCCTGCCAAGATGCCTCTGGATAGCATCCTTTCCGTCTAGCAAATCAACTGCACCACTAGCTTGGTGTCCTCTGCAAAGTTGCTGAGGCTGCACTCAATCCCACTGTCTATATTATTTATGAAGATATTAAACAGCACTGGTCCCTGTATGCACCCTTGAAGGACAGCACTCATTTCTGGTTTCCACTTGGACATTGAGGCATTGGCTGCAACACCTTTAGATGCACCTTTCCAACCAAATCCTTATCCATCTAACAGTCCATCTGTCAAACCCATATCTCTCCAACGTAGCAGCCAGAATACTGGGGGGAACTATGTCAAAGGCCTTGCTGAAGTCCAAGTAGATCACATAAGTTGCTCTTCCCTTGTTCACTGATGCACTCACTCCATCATAGAAAACCACTAGATTAGTCAGGCACAATTTGCCCTTGGTGAAGCCATGTTGGCTGTCTCTAATCACCTCCCTAACTTTTGTATTTTTCAACATGTCTTCCAAGAGGATCTTCTCCATGATCTTTCCTGGTATGGAAGTGAGACTGACTGGTCAATAGTTCCCAGTGTCCTCCTTTTTACACTTTTCTAAAATGGATTTGATGTTTCCCTTTTTGCAGTCATTGGGGACTTCACCTGACTTCTCAAATGTGGTGGAAAGCACCTTAGCAACTTTGTCTGCTAGCTCCCTCAGGTCCCTGGGCTGCATTTCATCCTGGGATGCATTCGTCACATACTTCCCCAGCATCTACACTCGCAGGGTTAAGGATGCTAGAGAATATGTCCCTGCCTATTCTCTTTAGTATCCAGTTACAAATTTGCCTTAAATTTGTCTCATCCCTTTGCAAACCTGCTGATGTTATTTACTTCAATAATCTGTGGCAACAAATTCCTGAATTTAATTACTGGTTTTATAAAAAAAGTAAATAATCTCTTTAAAATTGATATCTTCCTCTTTCAAACTGATATCTGCCTCCTCTTGCCCCCTAATTCTAGTATGTAGTAAATAACAGTGCTGTCTCTACCTTATGCTTCACCCTCTTGGCTCAATCAAACCCAGTCTCTGCCTTTGCCTCTTCAGTGGAAAAGCACAGCCTTTTTAGTCTCTAGTTGTTAAGCTCTCTCACTTGTTTAATGTTCTGTACCTTTTTTTAACTCCACTTTACCTTCATGGAGATGTAGAGAAGACAGTTGCATAAAGTATTCACAAGAACAGCAGCCCAAGATTTTATATAACATCAAAATGACACCCTCTATCTTTCTTGCTACACTTTCTGATTGTGATGAACTTTTTCTTGGCTTTTGTGAATGGCACTATGCAGTAAATTATTGATTTCAGAGAGATGTCAGTGATATCACCAAGATATCCCTACTGAGTTACAACTGCCATTCCAAATTCAGCAACCTGTAAGTACATTTTTGATTATATTTTCCCTAGAAACTTTACATGTATCTACACTGAAGTCTATCACTTCTTTGCTTTCTCACTCAATGTTGTGAGGTCCTTGAGGACTTTCTCACCAGCAATATGGCATTTGGCCCAAGAGAGCTCAGTTTTAATGACCTCCAGAAAGTTACATGTCACTGAAAGACATTGAGTAAAACCATTCTCACTAAAAACACTTGGGGAATGTCACATGCAACTTTTCTCCATCCTGAGTGGTGACCACTAAATCCCCTCCTTTGTGTCTTATCCTTTAAATACTTTTAGTCTATAAAAGGGAGAGTTCCTCAAATCTTGCAACAATTCAGTTTCTCTAAAAACATTTGGCTGGCGACAAAGGATCAACGGTTTTAAAAAATCCAAATGTATTATGACCACTGGGTTGCTGTTATCCATGTTGGTTAACAACTTCCCAGAACTCCAGCAAGTCAGTGTAACAGCCTTTCGCTTTTTAGAAACTGCGCTGGCTCTTTACCAACAGACTGCAGTTACTGATGTATTCACTGACCTTTTTATTTACTGTAGACCTTTTGAAGGGCTGAAGTCAGAGTCACTTGTCTCTAGTTTCCAGGGTGCTTTCTAGAGCTAGAGCAGATGCAATTGACTTTGACAATCTACCATCCTCTGACAATGTGGCTTTTGCCACATGTACATTGCATACCTTAGGCAGGAGCTTGACAATTTCATGTTTGAGTTCCTTCTGGTTTCTTAAGTGAATGACATCTGACCCCAGCATCCAACTCCTCTATTTAGTGTAATCCATCTATAATTTGCCCCCCAAAGGGTGAAGCAAATACGGAGTTTTCAGAAGTAAACACAGGTAGAAAGAACTGCCTGAACTTCTTTTCTATCATATTATGATTCTCGAGCACCCCTTTTATACAGTTTTCATCAAGTAGTGCTACTGATTCCCTAGATGGCCTTCTTCTCTTAAGTATTTAATAACTTTTTGCTATCAACTTAAGCATTATTTTAACAGCATTATGCTGTTTGTGGTTTAGTAGTATAAATCTACCACCACATTTTTATTTAAGGAGCCTAAGTCCTGCTGAACTAAAACAGAAAAAAAAAAAAGGAAGAGCTACAGAAGTTGTAAATAAAATGAGAGGGTTGGAAGAATCCAAACTAACTTTCATTTAAGGCAATAGAAAGACTCTGACTGGTGTTTGGGTGAGATCAATGAAGTACTAAGCCTCTTGACTAATTACCATATTATAATTAAAAGAACAATATGCATTGATTGATAGTTATCCTACTCAATTAAAAAAAGGTGAAGCATAAGGAATAACGAACCTTTCACACAGCCAAATATTGCACTAATTTTAGGAAGGAGTACTAAATTAACATTTTTATTCTGACATACTCAGGCATGGTTTCATTTCCTGAATAAATGTTATTCTCATAAGATTTTTTAATTCATTTGCAAATATTTCAGAATTTCTGGTAGAACGCTGTATAGAAGTGTTCTTTCAAGCTCTTTCTACAGCATTTTCTGGCATAGTTCACATTCATCAAGGCCCTGTAGGTCATGTAAGAAACCTCAACAAAATCATAAAACTAAGAATTGAGGAAAGAGGGATGTGACAAGGAACAACAGCACATTTTTTTAAAAATCTTTTTAAAAAATCACAAGAGAAAGAAAAGAATAATTTGAAGTACATAAGTTTAAAAAAAAAAAAGCATAGACTTTAGTTTTGCTTTATTGCATCACTTCAGTCAACATCACTAATGTATACTGCTGTGACCCTGTGTAGTAGTATCTCTTACTGTAATGAAAATACTATGATCATGAGTATGTGTAGTATTTTTTTGGATCCTTCAATTTGCATGATTGTTGTTTAAAGGATGATTGTTTCCCAACCAGAAAAAAAAAAGAAGAAAAAAGAAAAAGAAAAAAAAAAGAAAAAGAATCCAACCATGAGTATATCAGCACTGTTTTATGTAGGTTTGACATACATTTGTCACTGACCTGTACCCCTTGGATGATAAATCTGCTACAAATTGCAGATGTTTTAGGATAGGGACTTTTGTCTTTCCTTTCCTCTTCATCATGTTTTGAATAAAGAGCAGCTAATAACTGGTATCTTAATGTTAGGGATTTCAGATTTTTAAATGAGCAGGGTATTCCTAGACATGACAGCACCCTATCTGGATATTTCAGAACTGTGCTGTCTATGTCATGCTATGAAAATAGAGTTCAGAAATAGTCACCTGCATGCAGGTCAGGATTTTCAAAAACAGAGACTAAACATGCATTTGAGGGTTCAGCATCCATAAAAATGGTTTTAAATATGTGAATTACTGAAACTTATGTAGTGTCTATATAGACATAGGCTCTTTATGAAGGTTTTCTTTTTATTGAATAATAATAGGCTTTAGCAGCCCTCCTTTGTCATAAACTATTTTATCATTTTCCATAACAGGAAAATAACAGTCTCAAATTCTGACTCTTTTGTACCTCTTGCCTCGTGCAGTGCTCTGAACACACAGCAGCAGAACTGCATAAAGCATTCAATATGCTGTGAAACACGCTGATTAAACAGCTGAGCCAAAAGCTGTTGTATTAGACTAGAAAATTCCCATTGACTTCAATGGGATTTGGGTCAAGTGAAGTCAGTTAGTATTTACAATAAAAAGACTAGGTACTTCATAATCAGTTGTGGTGGTTTGACCCTGGAGAAGTGCCAGGTGCCCACCATAGCTGCTCTGTCACTCTTTCTCTTCAGCTGGACAGGGGAGAGCAAATATAATGAAAGGCTCATGGGTCACGAAAAGGACAGGGAGATCACTCACTAGTTACCTTCATGGGCAAAAAAAACTCAACTTGGGGAAATTAGTTTATTACCAATCAAACCATATAATGAGAAATAAAAACTAAATCTCAAAACACCTTCCACCCACCACTCCCTTCTTCCCAGGCTTAACTTTACTCCCAATTTCACTTCCTGCCCCCAGCAGTGCAGGGGGATGGGGAATGGGGGTTGCAGTCAGTTCATCACACGTTGTCTCTGCTGCTCCTTCCTCCTCAGGAGGAGGAGTCCTTAACCTTCCCCTGCTCCAGCGTGGGGTCCCTCCCACAGGAGACAGTTCTCTGCAAACTTCTCCAATGTAAGTCCTTCCCACAGACTGCTCTAGTGTGGGTCCCTTCCATGGGGTGCAGTCCTTCAAGCACCGACTGCTCCAGCGTGGGTCCCCCATGGGGTCACAAGTCCTGCCAGAAAACCTGCTCCAGTGTGGGGTCCTATCTCCATGGGTCTGCAGGTCCTGCCAAGAGCCTGCTCCAGCGTGGGCTTCCCACGGGGTCACAGCCTCCTTCAGGGATCCACCTGCTCCGGCGTGGGGTCCTCCATGGGCTGCAGGTGGAGATCTGCTCCACCGTGGACCTCCATGGGCTGCAGGGGGACAGCCTGCCTCACCATGGTCTTCCCCACGGGCTGCAGGGGAATCTCTGCTCTGAGGCCTGGAGCATCTCCTCCCCCTCCTTCTGCACTGACCTGGGGGTCTGCAGCATTGTTTATCTCACATATTTTCACTCCTCTTTTTAGCTGCAGTGTGCAGGTTTTTATTCCCCCTTTTAAATACATTATCCCAGAGGTGCTACCACTGTCACTGATGGGCTCAGACTTGGCCAGCGGTGGGTCTATCAGACGTAGGGGAAGTTTCTAGCAGTCACGGAATCCCCCCCTGTAAACACTCTGCTACCAAAATCTTGCCATGCAAACCCAATACATCTGTGTAATGCAAACCTTGCTTAACTGTGTAGTCCTTATATGAAACCATTTGACTAGATAATGATCTTGTTTTTCTCGGATGTTTATATCTGGATTACCAGCAATCTTTAGTGTAGCTGTTCTGAAAATAAAATGGTTTCTATTTTGAGAATATTAGGACATTTTATGTCAACATATAAACAAGTATATTCTTACATTGTTCAAATTCGCATTTCTCTTCAACTCGTATTTCCTCTTGTGGTAGCCACTTGAGCCAGCCATCATTATTTTGTTAGTAATACTAACATATAGATATTCATACCTTTTAAATATACTATTTCATTTAAGGGGCTGAACTTCCTTGGCTGTCCTGAAGCTTTGCAAAAATGCAGAACAATTATTATCCAAAAGTTTGTATTTAAAAAAGAAGGGGGAGGGGGAGAAAAAAGAGAGGGAAAACATAGCTGCATTTTTTAAAAAATGCTATGTTCCTTCCATCCCATTAATTCCTTAGATTATTTTTCCATTCATTTTTCCCATGACACATTCATCACTTTCAAAAAGCCAGAGTCCAAATTAACCAGATGTGCTGAACATGCAAATAACTGAAAAATAGGTTTCCTTGGAAACCAGATGAAAGCCTTCAGAACAGCTCCACCTCCTGCTCAGCTTGCCTTTCCCTTTTAGCAGTTCAGTAATAGCAAATCAAGACACTTATACCAAGATCATCCCCTCCACTTACATGAGCAGGGGGTAACCACTTCAGGCAGGATTCAGAAAGGAGAGACTTCCATTTCAGTGTTTTTCAATGTTTTATTCTCTGTGAGTCTGTAACTACTCTGTAATAGCAGCACATGGATCGGGTAGGATGGGCATTTTTGCAGATGGTATCAGATAGCAGCTGCCTTTTACATTGTCCCTTGGCAATCCCATGGTTAACTGTGCAGAATATCTACGAGAAGGCCACTCCAATTAGCACTCATTTATCTGGAATCCCTTCCCTGGAACTTTACATTGTGTTAGAGTATTTTGAAATTCTGATGGGAACTAAATAACTACCCAGAAAACTCACCTACCATAATCTGCTAGCTCTTTTCTCATGTACTCTGGACTGTTCCGCAGATGCCAGAGGTGTAGCAATGAAGGCAAGCCTCTTTTCCCCTTGACTGCATCCTGCCTTTTTCCATGGTTCTTAGAAGTTCATGTGACTGAGTTGCCTTGGTCTCTGCCAAACACTTAAAACCTAGTACAGTACCTCTGGTACAATTAAATTGCTGGAACACTTTAGCATAGCTTTGTCCCTTTGTGCTCTTTCATGTAGTACCAGGTGAAAGGAATAATACAGCCTCAGAAGATATTCAACATTAAGTGGCTCTGTACTCAAGATCCTTTTCCCTTAATAATGATCTTTTCTGGCCTCACAAATCTTTCTTTTTACAGACCAAGAGCCCTGCAGTGTAACTAGAGAAATGTTGCTGTAACAATAAAGTTCAGTAGAAATTTTCATCACACTGCGAAGCAATCATGACTTACCCTGAGAATGAGGAAAGGAGACCCTTTGATGCATTGCTCCTGTTTTCATTCCTCATCTGGTCAGGGAGAGGTGGAATAAATCACAGTGCTTCCACCCAGACTAGAATAAATTTCTGAAGGGACAGCTGAGTGAAGTACACTTATTAAAAATTGTCAGCTGAAATGAATGCAGGACAACAAACAACAGAAGTATCTTGCCTTGTTAATGAGCTGCTGCTATCTGGATTAGCATGTATTTTCTGTATTTCTAATTAGTTTTCATTGTATTAACATGCTAATGTTAATATGATACATTACTTTCAGTCATGCAGGCATAAAGCCAATTTTTAGGAAACTGGACTTCTAGAGAACAAAAGTAGGGAATTAATGAATAAGTAATTTACAAAACTACTCAGCCTAACTCTATACAGGAGAGACAGATTTTATAATCCCCCTTTTTTTCAGTATGCCACTATAATTAAACAATGTACATATGATTAGCATTAGCAGTGATCTCCTCTGGAAGCTGGCACCTAGTTTTTATTCTGATCTTCTTTCCAGTAGAAACAAATATTATACCTGACTTCGTTTCAGTTGAGTTGCACCCTTTGAATAATAACACAACACACAGTATCTGATACAGCATATTATGAATGAAACATGGAGATCCCACTCTCCCCCTCCCTTAAAAAAAAAAATTGCAAAAAATGTCATTTCTGAGGAGTAAGTTCTGGTTCATCAGGATGTACAGCACCTTGTTTAGTTGACAGCAGTAATATTGCTTGGACTTAGGAAACATTCTTATTGATTCATGAATATTCCAAAGGGATAGATTAATCTTTTTTTGAATGATACAACTTTGATGAAATTGCTGTTTAACATGTTAAAGTGCCAAATTCATCTTCTTCTTGTTCAAAAGAACTTCCTATATTAAAGACTCTTTGTAATAGCAATAAGGCATGTCTGTGGGGAATGTTTGTCATGAAGTGTTTGCATTTTGAAATACTAGACATTTTGTCTTGTATTACACCACTCTCTAAGGATATGAGTGTATGGCAATGTCCAATATCTTCCATTCAACTTTATAGCTTAATTATTACTTGGGACATTCTGTCCATATATTTGTCTAAGATTAGATAAGCAACACATTTATTGAATTTAATAATCCATGACATGATCTTTATTGTGTTTCACATCTTCTGTGGGTGTACACAAAAATAAGGCAGATGACCCACCACACATATTAAGGTAGGCAGGCAGGTACGTAGGTAGGTGGGTAGACAGATTTCAGGTAGAGAAACTGAATTGCAACTATCAGAACTTCTGTAGTGAATCTGTGCCTCATTTGTGAGAATAAACCCAGATCTGTTCCTGATAGCCCAGCGCTTTGAGCACTAGACAGCCTTACTAAAGTTCTCGCGGTGCTCAGCCAGTAAGGTGTCTTAGTACACAGCCGATCTGATCCCTCCTGTCCCCAGTGATCTACCAGGTTCAAGTGACCAGTTCCTTGTCTGAATTTTACTAATATGAAACATCACCTTTATTCTGGTCCTGTGGCGGGAATGCAGGGACTCTGTAATAACAGCTGTGCTTTTGCAAAGATACTTTGTTCCACAGGTTAAAGAGATCTGTGAGACTCCAGGGTTACAAGTTGCAGAGCACTGAATGTCACTTGTTAAATACAGTTTAACAGTGAGTAGCCTGTTCTTGTCATGACCTCTACAATCTGATACCATTTTCTGTACATTGATGATGGTCATACTGCTATTCATCTGCATAGTTTTATTAGTGAACTACCCATGAAGGATGCAGACATAAATTTGAATATTGCTCTATGAAATGAATGGTGTATGCAGACTAAAAATAAAATCCTGTAAATATTTCTGGGTTTGTAGGTGGAAAATATCTACCTGCTCTGACAATCTTACAATTTTCATACTTTAAGAACAGGCTCTTCTTTCTTTCTTTCTTTCTTTCTTTCTTTCTTTCTTTCTTTCTTTCTTTCTTTCTTTCTTTCTTTCTTTCTTTC
>JANZLQ010000079.1:50729426-50746139 GCA_026212715.1 Elanus axillaris
AGTCTGCATGAGTACAAGTGTTTGTGACACAGTTATTTCAAGAAGGCTGTGTCCACTTTGTCACCCTGATGAGTGGTCTGTAACACACTCCTGCCAGTGTCATGCTTAATGGCCTATCCTCCAGCCCTGACTCACCACTTCTCAGTAAGCCTGCTGTTTGCCCCATAGATAAGCTGTACACATCTGAGCTGCCCCTTCACATCATGGGCAGCTCCTACTCTTGTCTCCACTGCCTGTCTTTCCCGAAGAGCTTGTATCCACCCATTGTTCACTCTGGTTGAGCAAGCTGACCCACCACATCTGCCATTGCAACTTTGCTCGCACATGCAGCTCTAGTCCCTACTGCTTTGTTTCCCAGGTTGAGAGCATTTGTGTATGTGCACTTGAAGCAGATGTTCCTTTGCCCTCTCTCATCACTCTTGAGGTATCCCTTGTTCCCACCATCCTTTGCCCTTCTCCATCTGGTCCATCTGCTCGTTTCTCATTTGACTTCAAGTCATAAACTCCCTCCCTTGTCTTAGCAGTTTAAATCTCTCCTCATCATATTGGCTAGT
Organism: Elanus axillaris; assembly: GCA_026212715.1. Classification (NCBI taxonomy): domain Eukaryota; kingdom Metazoa; phylum Chordata; class Aves; order Accipitriformes; family Accipitridae; genus Elanus; species Elanus axillaris. The sequence continues at coordinate 50,729,981 of JANZLQ010000079.1, forward strand.
CTTTTGGTAAAAATGTTGTCCCATTCATGCAGATGGATGCCATCTCTCCTCTGCAGTCCTTGATCTTCAGATTGGGTCTCATGGTCATGCCTATGGCACATCCTCACTGCTGCTTAGCATGGGCCTGCTGTGTCCAGAGCAGTTCAGCAGCCCCTTCTTCATGCCCAATGGCACAAACCTAACTTTGCTTGTGACACCAGACCTTGCCAATGTGTAGGTCCCTTCCTGGCATGATCCTAAAGCCATTAAGTTCCTCCCTTGGCAGGAGCTGGCTGCAGACTAAACCTCAAACACACTTTTCTGGGGAACAGCAGAGGGGAGTTGTCAGAAATGAGTGCTAGAGTTTGCCCTGAGCAAAACAGTCCTGCAGTGACCCTTTCTAGGCAGCTACAAGCAGCCCAAGGTGCTTAGAGGTCTTTCTAGGACACCCCAGAAGCAGAGCCCAGAGACTGCTCACAAACACTTCTCTGCTTGCTGTGCTCTTTGGATCACTTTTAGGTAACGCTGAACCACTGTTAATGCTACCATATTGGTCCTAGGTTCTGGGCCTTGAAGTACATGGCAGCTCAAAAGAAAATGAGAACATCCAGAGTATCTGTTACTACTATGTGAAAAATTTTGTGGGACTTCCTTACAAAAATGAAAAGAATAGATGTAATTCCATCGTGCAAAGCTTAGTTGCATCAGTTGCACATTGCTATACAGTCACATGGAACAGAAACATTTGATTTTCTTCCTTTTTAAATAGTGGAAGCAAAAACGGGCAAAGGTGTCATGTCTACCTGTTCATGCAGGACAACTTTTGGAGCAGGACACACAGAATGAAGGAGCCATGGGGTTTTTTCCTGCCCATTGTGCTCCTGAGAGTAGACATGCTGGTAAAGGGCAGAGAAGCTCTTTGTCTTAGGTTACACTGGAACTTGTTAAGAGAGGTGTAGATGAATGAACTTTTAATTGAGACAAGTGCAGCAGAACTTGGATAGACAGAACTTGTATAATTTTGCAAAGCTCCAAAGAGCAACTGTGGGACTAGTCAGAGCACTAGGAGAATCCAAGCTGGAAAGTATACATTTTGTATTCTTTGTGTTTAAATACACACCACAAGGCCAGGACTGAGCCTCGTTTAAGTTAGGTAAACAAAGCTGTCTCTCCACAGAGTATCTTCTTTCCCCTGATTTTACTCCTCCTTTCTTGGTGGACAGTTGATGCAACTGAACACAGCACAGACACAGTGTGAAGCCAGCAAGGCCTGAAAGTATTCAGGACACTGCAAAAGGAAGTGTCCAACTTCCATTTTAAAAACACCTTTCACTGTAATAGAAGAAAAAATTACCTGAACTTTTGTCTCCTGTGCTTACTAGCATTCCTTGGGTATGTAAGTCCTGGACAATCATCAACTAATGAAAGTCTTGATCTAGATCTGTTTCTTTGGCCTGTGGTTTTTTTCACCCTGAAATCTAGCTGGGTTCAGTGTGTAGAGAGGCTATCTTCCAGTGAGAATGTACACCACTTTACTTAGCTTCCCTTGCTGTTTTATGACTGGTTATCCTCCATGTGTGTGTTTGAGAAATGTGCCCAAAGGCAGAATTAAAACATTTCTGACCATAAGGGTAGGAAGACTTAATGTTTTATGAATGGCGTGATAATACAATATCTTTATATTCTTGAAATTAAATTCACTTTAAAACTCTTTTAGTGCTGGTGTCTTCTGAAATAATTACAATAATGGCTTCCCTATTCAATTAACCTCTTTGAAACTATTGTATTAGTGATTGTGGGTCATCTCAATCAGTATGAAACTGTCACATACAGAGCAGAGTAAAAACATGAAGTCACAGTGGCACAAGTTGCAAATTCAATCAGAAAATCACCATTAAAAGTACTTCAATGTCCCTGTGCCAGGAAAAAGACTCTCCATTAGCATAATGATGAATTTTGTTTCAAGAATTGAAACCTGCAGACTAACAATGATGGATATAAGGTAGAGACTAGTGATGTTTCAGAGTTTTGTGGGATTTAAATAAATCATCAATTAGCTGATTCTACAGTTGCTCTGCTGACTCTTTCACACAAATCTGCTCAACTGTTGGTGATCACAACCAGATGCTGGATAGAAATGTTTGAAATTCAGCATCTGCTCTTGTATAACACTTTTCATTGGCACAGTCCTCTGGAACATTTATACATTAACTCTGAAAAATATTTAGCATTAGTCATACTTACATACAGTCTTTTAAAAAATTAAATACCGCATTTCTGTAATTATGGTTAAGTATTATTAAAATTCACTGACATGCTAAATAGTTCTTTTACTTGTCACTGTCTGAAAAGCTTTTTTGGTTTAGGGAAGGACTTTTCATTTTTCTGAGGACTGTCCTTATAGCACTCTAGAGTCAGTGCCAGTGAATGAAAACTGTCAGCTGTAAAAACTGACATATATCTGACTACAAAAATGATGTTATTTCTTATTTTAGGTAACTTTCTTTGTCAGGCTCTACAAGGAGAAGTAGATTTTGTATAAGAAGTACTACATACATGTGTTACTCTTTTGCTATGGGTTTGTTATTATTAATCCTAATACTACTGCTCATGTCAGGACTAACTTTTGCATTATCCAGAAGGTCACCTCTTTGCAAGTCTGGTCAGTCCAGCTGCCTAGCATCAGTAAACAAAAGAATTTAGGCTCTGTATTTCATTATTTTTTGTTGTTGGAGTGAATCATATTTGAGGAAAAAAAAGTGTCTTTAAACTCATTGTGATACAGATTCATGAGTCACTAGGTTCTTATTTTAATCCCTCTTGCCCAGTGTGGTCATCTAAGTAGGTTGTGGTCTTGTCTTGGATCAAGCAAAAGGAAAGCACCAGATTTTTTTTTCCCCCAGATTCTGTCAAGTGTAAGTTGTACTTTCTCCTGACAGACCCCTAAAGTCAAATGCTGTCCCTGTTGAATAGGATAGGAAAAATCCTAGATGCCATGGGAATGGGGCAGAGTTTGGGTGGTATGAGCCCACAGAGGAGCCCTCCTGCAGCTTCCTGTGGCAGCACTGGTGGAAGAGGGAGGTGAAGGGGAGTGCCAGGTAGGCAAAACAAGGAACAGTTCATCCACTCTGGAAGTACTCTACTCAGAGCTCATTGGAGAAAGACAACATTGCTGATACACTACACTCACTACTACACCACTGATAAAGGTAGAGGATTTCTTCTCTGGAAAACTCTTATGTAAAGCCTATCCACAGGGATCAAGAGTTTGGTCTTTTGTAAGACTTCTTTGGGATTTCCAGCTTTCCACTGAAAGTACGTTGTTATTTCTGACTTGTGTGTTAGGAAAAAGTGAATCCTCTTGTCTTTCAGTTACTGATTTATAGACACTTTGAGAGGAAAAAATCCAATTTCTGACTTGTGTGTTAGGAAAAAGTGAATCCTCTTGTCTTTCAGTTACTGATTTATAGACACTTTGAGAGGAAAAAATCCAAATCCCCTTTTGCATTTGTTATCTCTGTTCCTAGTTGTCTTATAATATGACAAGAAGCAGGGGCATCAGGGCACCATGATTCCTGAAGGAAAATCACTGAAATTGTCAATATATTAATATATATATTAATATATATATAGTCAATATATTAATATTTCAGAAACATTTAAACTCTGAATCAGACCCCAGTTCCAAGCTTCCCTACTTAATAAAAGGGAAGTTCAAATGCTAATCCATTGGTAATGAAAACTGGATGCCCAATTTATCATTTCCTGTCTGTCCTTTATATTCATTCTTCCCCACCTCCTATCAGACTCTGTGCATGTTAAAGAACTGCAAAACATGCCTGGGACATTTATTTTCCTTTTAAATCCAGACTTCATATGACATCATTATCATTTTTATATGTTGCTTTCCATTGTGGGTGTTATTTTTGCCGAATATCTTATCTGACCTTGATGAGAATACTGTGCATAAGTGTTATTGATTGCTGGGAAAAAATCCACATTTAATATAATCTTTGGGGTTTAATTTACAGTAATTTAAAGTAGGACAAAGTTAAAGCAGTATTTGTGGCTATGAATTATTATTTATTTACATCTCACTAAAGTTTCCTCCCTAGCATGCTGTGGTTGGGTCATATGCCTTTAAGTACGCAGGCAAAACACATGAATTGAAAATCCTGTTGACAGGTAAATGTGAATCATCTTTCTTCATTCAAAGGAAAATAATCAAGCTCTTTTCAAATAATATAAAATGTAAAATGATTGCCTTTTGGGGAGGAGGCAGGCTTATCAGCATCTCTTCTATAGAAAATGATTTCCATTTTGTAGCTGGAGGAACATATGCTGCAGCTTATCTTGTCACTTGACTGCAGTTTCTGATATTTATTAACAGTTGATTTCCTGTAGATGCTGTTCTTTCCTGTTTCTCTTCTCCATCCCACTAATCAATTATTTTCCCAAAAATGACATCTGCCCTGCTTTTTCATTCTCATTTCCTTAAAGAAGATTATTTTATTACTGGTTTTCAAGAAGTGTTTGTAATGAGTTGTACAGCCCTGATTCCATATATTATTTATAACAGTCTGTATTTGAGGCTCCACTTCCTCCCCCACCCAACCTTCCCTTGGTCAGTTTTATCAAAGCCCAAAAGATTGAGATTTTGTAGTCATTGCAGCAAAATACAGAAGTGATGAATTATGTCTTCACGAGAAAGTTTAGTATTTATTAGAGATTTACACAGAATAGAGGATGGGCTGATTTTAAGACACACAATTGTATACAGCATCTTCAAGAGGTCTACTATGAAATTGGAGGCCAGCTGCACATTAGCTTGGTGTTCTAGGAACACAATTGCCCTACATCTATGACTGGAAAAATCAAAAGACCTGTAAGCTCTCCACAGCTAAGCTTTCAATGATTATAAAAAATAATCTTTTCCACTTCTTGCTTCAGATGTATCTGCTTGCAATTTTCATAGTCTTATATTTTTCACTATTCTGCTTTAGCCTTTGATGTACATTGGGTTTGCATTGTTCTTTTTTTTTGTGTGACCCATCTTGCAGGAGTTGGAGTGTGGTTCATAACATACCTCCATTTTTAATTAAGATAATAAGATTTATTAGAAAAGGTACCTTCTCTGAACACAAATTGATAAAGCATAGCAAAGCCTTGGCCAGATACTTAAAATATCATTGTCCACCCAGAAAAGACAAGAGCTGTATTATAAAAAAATTTGTTCCTGGAGGTAGCACTAGATCCCAGATCATTTGCTGCCATGAGAACTGATTACATGAAGTATTCTTGGTTTTCTGTTTTACTGTGTTGCTTACCTCCTCGAGCTCATATTCTAAAGTTCCTGCTATGTAGTTGTCTAAAACTGATCTTGTCAGAATCCTGCTTGTACTAGTTTATCTGTGAAACAAATCTGTGAGAAAAGTGAATGACCCACAGGAGAAAAATATTTGTGAAGTTCTTGTAAGGTAATGAAGAGCCATTACTCATTTGTAAATTATACCTATATTGTCACAAACCATGCTACAATACATAGAAAAAGTGCTACATGGTTGCTATTTATGTAGAAACAAAGAGGCATAAGAAATCTTCTATTGGGAAGAAAAAAGAAAAAAATAATAATAAACCTGACATTGCTATTTGGAAAACTAAAACCAACACTTGGAGATTCCTGAACTATCTTGAGTCATGGAAACAAATATTCCAGATGAGCTAAGATGGAAGAGCCCTAGGACAGTAAATGTTCATAGTAGGAGAGAGAGAATGAGGAGAGCATTCCTTCTTCAGTGTCAGTAACATGGGGTGATGCAGGCAGAGGTACACAGTCAGATTTCCAGCCTTTTAACCCTACTCAATGCAAGCACTGTACACACAAATTCACTTATATGAATGCTCTTTCAGCCCTGGTACCTCTAAAAGACTCCTACTGACTCCCTGATTTCCCTATTAAAGAAACACACATCTAGCTGTGCCTTCCAGATGGTTAAGTAATAATTTGTACTAGATTCTCTGGCCTGTCTGAGCAGTGACAGGTGCAGAACTAGAGGGAAGGAAGGAGGTAAATGAGGTAGCAGTCTCAATGGCTGTAGTAAGTAACAAGTTTTTATTGTATCCACATGGGAATCTTGTTAGTACAAAGATAAGAAACAGATTAAGTAATATATTTGTTTATAACCAGTTCAAATGCTTAAGTCTAATAATGCAAAACCCCAATATTTTGCAAGTGCATCATACTAACTGCTCACTAGTTATAATAGTAACCAGGCTGAAATGAACCGTGTGATGAATCACATCAATTAAACATGTAATAATTCAGCTCTTTGGTCTTACGAAAGTGTAAAAATTCACAGTTCTCTAATTAAGTTCTCTAAGATTTTCATCTTAAATTATGCATAATAAATATTTAGTAGTTTATAAATATTTTCTTAAATAAGTAATTTAATTGTTAACCTATTATTGCATCAGACTACACTTTTAAATTATAATTTGACTTTCAAAAATAGCTATTGCAAGAACTTTTGGAAGAAATTAGCAATTGTGAGCATATTTTTGCTCTGAGATATTTTAGGGAGGAATTATATGAAAGTATATGTATATAAGGTAGCCTGTACAGTCTAACCAAAGCTGTTGCTGCAATTTTCTAAAAACATGACAGCTTCTAAAATTATTACATGTTCAGTACTATCAACTTCCTTATATTTTCATGTTTGTAAAATATTTTCTGTCTTTGGTGTATTTATCATCAATTGGTAAATACTGGCATGCTTAGAAAACCAAGGAATCAGATCCCATTGTGTAGTCTATTTAAACAAACTAGAGTGTTAGCTAAACAAAAGCTTACTAATGCCTTAAGAAAATAGTGCAAAAGTGGAGTACAAACTATGCAAACTTCAGTATAAGAAAACCCCACCTGTTATAGACATGAGTTCTTATTGGAGACTCTCAAATGCCTAATCTCCTGAATTGTTTGCTGGCTTAGGGATTAAAAAAATCTTGTCTTAACAGAAAACTTCACAGAACAGAGAAAGTGAGGAACACTCTTGTTTCATGGAAATATTAGAGAAGAGGTAGTCAAACACAATGGTCTTCCGTTGCACTAGCTGCAAAAAGAATGGGGGAAGAGGTTATCAAGACAGAAGTGTCTGAATACAAGGGGTAAAAAGACTAACATGATTTTTTTATATGTAGCAAAGACAAGTATTATATTTTATGACCATTTTCTCTGTGAAGCAGAGCAGTTACTACACAATCACTTTAACGTATGCAACTAAAATGTATTGGATGAAGAATTAAACATTAAAAATGTTTTTGTTTAAGTGACAAAAAATGTCAAATTAAGCTTTCTCAGATTTTCATTCAGTCTTCATCTGGCTCCCAAGAAAATAGCACATCTTGTGGTTTAGATTTCTAATAAATCAAAGCTTTAACATTTCATGGACCTTTTCTCACTAGATGCATATAATTACTTAATTACTGTACATGGTATGAAGAACAAATGAACCTTTTCTTTTGGCCAGTTATACACTAGAAAAATATCTATACTCTGTAGCGTTTAAGTTTTCTCAAACCACAACTGTTGTGTTGACTCTTGGCAGAAAATTGAGAACTGCAATAATCTATCCCACAAAATGCTTTTCTCTCTTTTGCTTCCTTCCATTAACCACATGTGGCCTGAGCCATTTATTGGCATGGGACTCTTTGGCAAGAATGTTTGCATGAATCTATCTTCCCTCCTCTCTGGTTTTAAGGATTTATATTCTATTTTGTAAGATCATCAAAAACATAGTTGTGCAAAGTTTTCCTGTGAATAATCCTGTAGCAAGAGGATGCATCAGTCTTCTTCAGTATAACTATCCTATAGACAGCCAGTCAAGTTTTAGAAAAGCCCTAGGAGATGTAGATTTAAGCCCCCTTAGCGGAGGGCCGTGTTAAATCTATTTTTTGACAAACTGCTTGTACTGTATCCCTCTTACTTGGAGCTGGACATCATCAGCTGTTTATAAGGCAAGAGTGAGGCAAAAGATGTGCACAGGAAGGCCTTGTAAGCACATTAGGTAAGGATGAAGCTTCTGGCTTTGAACATATGTCTCTAGTGTGTGTCTTTGTCTAGGGAAGAGGTGGTATTTCAAATCTAGCTTTCATGTCATTATCTTTTATTGGCCAGCTTGCATATCTTCCATCTCATCCAATCCATCTCAATTTGTTGTATGCCAGAAATCTGATTCTTTTAAATGCTCTTCACTCTTCATATAGGAAATAAAAGTACATGAACTTATTCTGTTCTCTCTGTCATAAACATATATTTCCTTATTGCAAATAAGAAATTAGAGATAAAACAGAGCTGAACAGACATCTCAGGTTTAGGCAAACTGAAGTCAATGAGAACTAAAGAGTTAAAGCTTTTCAGAGAAGCAGCAGATGCCTATATTTCTCAAGGTTGACTGAGTTTAGTTGCTGCTTTTATGAAATTTATTATCCCTGGGCAGTAGTCTCAACGACATCCTTTATTTTGGCGCTTTTAGAACACCACCACTGTTGTTGATGAGTGAAATAAAGCGAGAAAACAAATCACCACATATATTAAAGTTATTTGCAAGTGTTCTAAATTCTGTTAACCAACAGTTACTGAATTATATTAGTTGCGTCTTTGCACCCTGACCTGAATAATAAATTGTCACATGGTCGTGGCTGAACTCTCTGTCCTTCCCCTCTCTCCATAAGCAAGGTACTTTCCAGGCTGATGTACCTGCGTGACACAACTTGAGCTATTAAACCCTTTTTGTGCTCTATGGGTATAAACCTTGTTTGTTTCCTCAGTTTGTCTAGCAAGCTGAAGGTATGTATTAGGCAGGGTTCAGTTTCCTAAGGTAGGCACGCAATGCCATTTCCAATGCGCTAAAATATGTGAACATTCATGCATGACTGGCAGATATGACATAATGACTACAGGGGACCATTCCCCTTCTGAGTGTCAGCTGGAGGGTAGGTAAGACAGTCAAACAGACTTCTATGTTTAGGCAGATGACTCGTGCCCATCTGTTTTTCTGTCATACAGAAACCTTGAGTGCCCTGGTGGCCTAATATGATCTGTGAGACTCCCAGCACTGGTTGCTGTAATGCTTTGGGTATCCTGTGCTTGTAGCTCCCTCCTCCTAGCACATGAGACAGTAAATAAAGACACATACAAAGACATCATAATTCTAAAATGATTAAGTTATTCTCAGTCAGCACTATGTTAGACTGCATCCAAGTTTGCCTCCATCACTTCTGTTTCCTCAGAAATAGGAGAAAAATGCCCCTATACAATGTCCTAGCACTGTGGAGGTAGGGGACAAAGAAGAGGCACAGCCCAACAAGGCAGCAAAACCTTTATCTTGATCATAACCTGTAAGACTGATGTTACAGATGGTGTCCAGTAATGTTGATTTCATTAAAAATAGTGTTGGTATTTGGTTGGTATCACCATATACTGGTGATTACTAAACCTCAGTACTATCTGTTAACAATGATGGTGATTTAAATCTAAAACTGCCTGCACTGAATTAGAATTTACGTGTTGTTTGTGTCCAGGGTAGCTGGCTTCAGGGTTGAGTTCTTTAGTTTCTCTAAATTTCTGCAAATGAACAAGTCCAAGGTTGTAAATATTTAGCACTTTGACCAATAATATCACTACAATTAATTTTCTTTTTTGCACTTACGTATTGTATAGAATCATAAAATCATAGAATATTTGGGGCTGGAAGGGATCTTTAAGATCATCGAGATCCAACCCCCCTGCCATGGGCCTGGACACTTTCCACTAGACCAGGTTGCTTAAAGCCCCATCCAGTCTGGCCTTGAACATTTCCAAGGATGGGGCATCCACAGCTTCTCTAGGCAACTTGTTCCAGTGTCTGACCACCCTCACAGTAAAGAATTTTTTCCTTATACTAATCTAAATCTACCTTCCTTCAGTTTGAAGCCATTACCCCTCATCCTATCACTACACTCTTTGTTAAAGAGTCCCTTCCCAGATTTCTTGTAGGCCCCCCTTAGGTACTGGAAGGCTGCTGTAAGGTCTCCCCAGAGCCTGCTCTTCTCCAGGCTGAACAACCCCAGCTCTCTCAACCTGTCCTCATAGGGGAGGTACTCAAGCCTCACTCCGACCCAACTAAGTTTTTGTGTTTGAAGGATTTCCTTTGAGTGAGAAATTTTCATGGCTAATTTATGAAGCTAAATCTCAGCAAAGCAACATTATTGGTTTGTGGCGTCAACAGGAAAAGATACCAGTTCCGATTAACTTTATCAGGACAGGATTAAGAACAAACAAATGACAAAAAATAAAACTGTTATTTACTCCTCCTATGATTTGTTTTTAATTGAGAAGGAAAAAAAAAAGATGTCCAGCTATGTATCAAGCCAAAGAATAGATATACAAATTACCAGTAATGTGTAAATGTCTCCCTGTTGAAGGAAAGAGAAAGAGAAACCTTTCTTTAGACCTTTTCTCTTATAAATTATTAGAAAGGTATGGAGATTAAATGGTGAGTATTTCAATTACCTTACACTCTTATTAAATCAAAAAGCTGAACAACACATCAACTTTTGTTTCTCTTCTATGTTAATTTTAGGAATGCTTAATGCTCTTGAAAATTAGGCATTCACAGAATAGATAGGTGGTGTGCAAATTTCTCCGGGCAGCAGTGTCAATAATAAGACTTGAGTCATGACCTGCATTTCGTTTTCCAATTTTCATTTTAGTTTGAAACCACAAAACTGATTGTATTAAATCCGTAAACTAGTTTCACCCAGTGATGGTTTTATTTCTCTTCCCCATCTTATCCCCCCATCACATACATTCAAAATTCAGCAACTGTAGTATTGTTTCAAGGCTCTACAAGTCTGGAGACAAAAGGAGTCTGTTTCTTGGTTCAGCAGCTGGAATTAGGCTATCACCAACTATGTATTAATTATATCTCACATATTCTTTTTTATCAGTTAATCATTCAAAAAGTTTTAGTTTGCCAATCATTCATTTAACCACAGCAGTGAAACTGTGGAGCTGTTTGCTGTCTTTCACAAGAGATTAAGCTTTGGCCTTCAGCCAGCCAGTCTGAGCCAGCAGTAATATAATTCACAACTGGAAGAAGACAATCAATTAATCAATACTATAATTTGGAACTGACCACAGCACTAACACTCATAGCTATTAGACTTACTGACTGACACCTTTTAGGATTAATGAGGTAGCAAGAGCAGACAAACTAAAAGATTCATTTAAAGATGTTTTTGTTCTCAGATCAAGCTGCCCACTCTATTTTGTCATTTTTTAACTTAGATATGTCAGAGTGAAATACTAATGTAAATACAGAGTACTGAAAAGTGCAAATTACTTTATCACAGATATGTCAGTGTGAAATACTAATGTAAATACAGAGTACAGAAAAGTGCAAATTATTTTATCACTGATGGATTAGGAGCCAACTCTTTTATAGATCTGCATGTTGAAGTAAGCTAATTTAATGCCAGACTCTACTGTCTCATAACATAACATAAAACTGCATTACAGAGAAAGATGACATTTCCTTTTTCCTTGCACATTGGTTTGGCTTTTTTTCTGCAAGTCCAGGTTAAACCTCATGGTTTAAGGACCTCCTTCCTGAAAACATTACATATGATTTATCGCAGGGTTCTTAACACAGAGCTTTTTTGAAAAAAAGCAGAACTGTCTCTCAACATTTGAAACAGTATATATAGGTTTTGGTTAATTTCTCAGTAGAAATTAGCACTCAGTAGCACTCCATTGACAACACTGTAATTAGGTAAAGACAAGACTGGATCAAAATCTAACTCTCATGTCTCAATCCTGTAAGATTCTATCATTCTATTACCAAGGTTCTTTTATGCTTCCATTGTTGGTCTGTCTTCATGGCAATGACAAGGTAAGTGGCATATTCACAAGCCACAGCTTCAGGAATAGTTACTAAATAGTTTTGATATTGCAGACCCTTTCATCTGTATGTTTTGAGCTGAGCTGCTCAAGAGTACACTCAAAGTATATGCTGTGATATATTTCTGATTCAATATTTCTTTAAACAAAAGTGTTGCAATATAATGCATGCGGATTATGCTTGCAATGTTTTCTAGAATTATTTGGGATGTTTTGATTCAGATACTTCTTTATCAAAGAAGAAGTAAATAAATACATTTAAATAATCAAGGTTTCAATCTTATCCTGAGAATTTTTACAGGTTTAATCTTACCTCCTTGTAGGATAAAAAAATACAGGGTCTGTAGTATTTCGATTGTGATAGTGGACTAAAGCCATCTCAGTCCTTAGTGACAGGGTAATCAAGCCCCCATAAAATCCAACTGACAAAAAAGTGGCTGTTTGCATCCTACTGGCTGGTTATCATGCTTTTTTATTACACAGAAATTGGTTACCTTATCAGTACCTTTCATGGTGCTGTGTGTGCAGTTGCTTTTACAGCTGTTCATGTCTCGGCTCTAAGCTCAGAAGCAGGAGTCAGCACCTTCTCAGAAGAGCTGGACAAGAGCCTGGAGAACACTGCCCTAGTTAACAGCAGTTCCTTTCTGGTAAACAAAACTGTATTTTCCAAATACCAGAGTTTAAGAACAGTACCTCATAAAAACACTATGCAGCAACAATGGTATCATAGGTGTAGTCTACATAAAGTTTCCTGTTATGAACACATAATGAATTTCAGCATGCTACCATAATGGAGCAAGAAAATGATCAGAGTCTCTGGCTTAAGACACAGTAAATCAGTATTTCTAAAGTTTTGAATTCCCATATCAGCAAAAACAAACCTTTAAAAACCAGTTACCTATAGGACAACAAATCTTAATTTTTGCAGGCTTCAGGAGTGGAAGAAACTCGAATAATTATCTTTGTGATCTCCCTATTAAAAGATTTCATGTGGCTTCTGTCTGACCTTTGATAAGCAATAACATTTTTAAAAATAAATGTTACATTTTACATGAAACATTCACTGTGTTGTAGATCAAACAAACACATTGCCTACCAGTTTACACTGATTCCTGTGTACAGTGCCTGATTCACTGGCTTTTGATGTATACAGAGCAGCAAAAAGGTAGGACAGGTGAAGCATTGTCAATTTTAAGAATCAAAAAATCCTAGTTCATTCCCTGATTCCCTTTAAAATAAGTTTATTTTTAAAGAAATGAAAAAAATATCAAGTGTTTTGGCTTTGGGTTTTCTCCTTAGTAACTTTTAACCTGCAACTGCTGGTCAAGAATGTTTAAGATTTTTTTTTTTACTGTAATGCGTTGGGGTTTTCTTCACTGAAAGCTCAAATTTTATTGCAGTTACTAGTTTGTGGGAGCTAAGCTATGAAGAAATAGGTGATAAATGTGGGGACTCACAAGTCAATTCAATACAGGAGTGACAGCTGCAAAGGAGAAAGCTTATCTTTCATTTTGCAAGGCTGTGCACTGAACTGCATGCTTCTTTGACTTCTAGATACTCATTTCTTAATTACATTTCTATCTTAACCATTCTTTTGCATCAAGTTACAGAATCCTAACTCAGGTTTTGGTTACCAAAGCTCAAAACAGGAGCAGGGATGCGGAAAAGGAAAAGCCCACCCAGACACCAATTTTAACTAAGATTTACTAGTTAACCCATACACAGTTAGTTTAGATTTAGTTTAGATAGATAGGTAAATATATCAAGCAATCAATTGATCAATCACACAGTTAGTTCTAATGTATGCATCCCTTGCCTTTCTCTCTTTGCCCTGTCTGTCTCTCTATATATGTATATATGAGTATGTATGTATGCATGTATATATTTACCTGTGAATCACAGTGTCATGATTTAACTCCCACCAGCAGCAAGGCACCACACAGCCGCTCACTCACTCTCCCCCACACAGTGGGATGGGTGGAAAAAGGGAAAAAAGGTAAACCCCATGGGTTAAGGACAATTTAATAAAACAGAAAGGAAGAAACTAATAATGATAACAATAACAATAATAAAATGACAATAAAAATAATAAAAGGATTGAAATACACAAAACAAGTGATGCAAAGTGCAATTGCTTACTACTTGCTAACTGATGCCCACTTAGTTCCCGACCAGCAATCCCCCCCCCAGGCCAGCTCCTCCCAGTTTGTATACTGGGCATGACATCCCATGGTATGGAATACCTCTTTGGCCAGTTTGGGTCAGCTGCCCTGGCTGTGTTCCCTCCCAACTTCTTGTGCCCCTCAGCCTTCTCGCTGGCTGGGCGTGAGAAACTGAAAAATCCTCAACTTAGTATAGACACTACTTAGCGACAACTGAAAACATCAGTGTGTTATCAAAGTTCTTCTCCTACTGAATCCAAGACATAACATTATACCAGCTGCTAGAAACAAAATTAACTCTTTGCCAGCTGAAACCAGGACATACAGTCAAATACTAACTGCCAGTACTGTACCTATATTCTTTCTTAGTAACTGTGATAGCTGACCCAGAGCAATAGAAGAATACAGAGTATATATATATACAGCAACACCATCAGTGCCTCCCTAACATAGATTCATTTATCAGTTATTTTCCTTGATGAGCACCAGTACTGCCTTTTGGCTAGTGGGGGAACCCTATCTAAGGGACCAACCTCCTTCAGGTTGTAGCTGACCCAGATGAGTTATTTTGTTTGTAGTCGTCCTGACCCATGATATGCTTTTTCATTGGTCCCCTATTGTCCTCTTCATATACCTAAAACTGTCCCCGTTCCCAAGGATGCTCTACTCTGATTGCCCACAATAGGCAACTGATGAGTTTTTTGTAGCCCGGGGCCTCTGGTGCCATACTATTCCTACACCTTCAATGTCTCATCCCATGCCTGAAATCTCTAGGCTCCATTTTTATTCTAGGGTCATAAATAGTTCATTCTATACAGAATAACTGGTTGCTATTACTGCCATTTAGTCCCTATGCATATACATATCCCAGAAGTGTTTCAACAGTCTATATTACACTACACAGATGCACAGAGCTAAAACTCAGGCAAATTTACCCTGTTATACTTTAGTGTCATGAAAGTATCAGGCACAAGACTGTTTAGGTGTTAATATGAAAAAGCTACCAGAGCTAATTTTTCTTAAGCTTCAATCTTGCAATTTAAGCTTTTTGGCCAGTGAAAGGAGCTGTTTTGACTTTGCATAACTTAATGTGTATTTACAAAGGAAAACAGTAGCTAATTTTAGTAAAATTTATTGATGTAGTGACTAAACCATTCAGTCTACAAACAGAAACATTTCATATGCGTATCCTGTATACTGCCACACATCCTGAACAGATTTTTTTGTTGAGATTTACAGTCTGATTAAAAAATGGTTAAAGGTTTATGTTTTAGTTTCTGCTTTAATGCAGCTGATGATTCACTTTGGCAGGGAGAATGTGGTGTTGTAATAAATGTTTGTAATTGTTCTGACTACTATTAGTTAGTAGAAAAGTGGTATAGTATTCTTTGATTTATCATCATACTGCAAGCAGTCAGTATGGAGACCCTATTGTTACCAGTAAAAAGAAACTTTGGAGTGGAAAAAGCTGCTGCTCTGTATGATGACCGTTGACCAGTTCCCTGGATACACTTAGGTACACCTGACTAAAGCTTTCATTGGAAAATGGATTGCTTCAAGTAACTCAGAAGGCCTAATATATAGTTCACCTCATTTATTTTTTCAAAGATAGTGGAGCCAGTCATCCCAGCAAAGCAGCAACATTTTTCTCTCTACACACAGGGAGAAAAAAAAAATTCTTAGCTGTCTCTATGGGTACTGTACTGAATACAATCAGCCTGTTTTTCCTTTCTCCAGAAAGTGCAGTAGGGAAATCCTGTGTCCCAGTTCAGTTTATCTATCCTGTTGTCTCATCATCTTTTCCCTCCAAAATGTGTTGGCTGTCTGAAGAGGAAGATACATCTATTACCTCAAAGATTAGATATCTTAAAAGAAGAGAAGTGGGAAAAGAGAGGTGTACCACAGAAAAAGGTCTTTATATAATTATCAAGTTCGCATCCATTATAGCGGTACAAATGTTAGGAATAGGTTGACTGGGAACATGCATTCTATCTAATTTTAAACCATTATTATTATTATTATTATTATTATTATTATTATTATTATTATTATTATTATTATTATTATTATTATTATTATT
>JANZLQ010000079.1:50746258-50770505 GCA_026212715.1 Elanus axillaris
GGGTACTCAGCTTTCACACCAACTATTACCTCCTCTCAGTGCAATTCCCCATTAAAGATTGACTCAGAAAAATGTGGGATTCCATTTACTGTGCTATAATGACTTATTAGCTATGTATAGTATAAAATTTAAATGAATTTTACAGGTTTAGTGGGGGGTGTTTCTGAATCCAAAACTTATTTTGGATTTTTCATTAGAATTGCAGTAATGTATAGGGAAGGATTTGCAGGACATATATGATATTAGTGATGCAATTCTGTCTTCAGCTTAAGCTCTGATGACACCTCTCATTTCCTCCTGGAAGGAGAAAAGCAGAAAGAATTACACACCAGAACTGACTGACATTATAATTGCAATTCAATAAACGATTCTGTTGGCAATACACACGCAGAAATAGACTCCAGCTCACTCACTTTTAACTGTGTCGATGCTCTGTAGGGCTAATCAGAGTTGCTTTTTAAAAAAGAAGACCAGCTCAGAATATAAACCCAAGGATGCAGTTCTATCAAATATGATGCTACTGCTTTGAGAGTGTTCAATATACAAATATTGAACTTGTATAAAGCATAAATATGCTTTAAAATTACACTAACAGTCTTTAGCTCCTGTTGAGTCCAGGGACTAGTTCTATCAAATCACGGATTTTACTGTATATGTATTTCTGAATGTGTTTTGTTAAAATTATGACTGTACGGTTAAGCTTCTGTGAAGAGCTTGGAGAAAATAGTGCTATGTTGCAGCTGGCCCAACAGCTGCTGTATATGTCTATCTCGAGTGCCTACATTTTCAAGTACATATTTTCAATGGTATTTTGTAATAAATCATTCTCTCACTAGTTTTAGTACCTTATTAAAGGTATTAAAATACATTATCACTTTCAAATCCATTATTATGCAGTGTGTTTTTCAAAAAATATGGAAGACACTTGAAATGTAAAATAGATGGTGATCTTACTACAGATGTCCTTAGACATTCATCCTGTGACACACTCAATACCACAAGGAACATAATATGAGACAGATGGTTTTGATTGCTGAACTAGAAGCTGAATCTTCTAGGTACCTTTTTTATTAATTTTACATTTTGATGTCTTTCTACTGTGGCTTTGCTTTTAAAAAACCTTCTGTCCTGTTAGCAGTGAAAAGTCTAAACTGCAGACTCATTTGCACATTGAAAAAAATTAAGAAATGTAAATCCTAATGGAAATAAATGCTAATAATTATAGCAAGTTTTCTTCTCTCTCCTGTAAAGAAAATCAATAATGTGGATTAAAGCTATATCTGTGAATTCAAATGATTACTTATTTTTAAGAAAACATTTAACACTAGAAAAGGTTTTCTACTTATTATAATTTTCATTAGTATTTTGAAAATACATGACAGTACAAGTAAAGTATACTTTTCAGGAATTTGTTTTCCAAATACATAGTTTTTTTTCTTTTTTTATCAATGGCTTTCATAAAACTAACACTGACTTAAGAATCAAACTATTAAAATAGATATTGAATGGGGAATTAACAACTACCCTTTTCTGCTGATAAAAAAAAAAAATAAGGTTTCCATGCAGAATACATTATCTCCTATCTTAAAGAAACCCTCCGTGTGAAAAAATGAGATTTTGCTAGAAAACGATGAGGCATCATCAAGAAGAATTAAGATGGAGAAAGATAACAAAAACTTTTTACACACAGATACTTTTGTAAAATTGATTTCTTTATACTATTCTAGGTTTTGGGTGTCAATAATTAATTTCCTACAGAAAGGACCTTAGGCGCCTGGCTTTGCAGTAATAACACTATATTTTTCTTAAGCACTTTGGAAACACTTTTGAGTTTCAGATCTATGAGTTTTTTCTGGACTGTTTTCTGATTAAGTATCCTGGGTAAAAAACAGAGTAGAAAATAGATCCTTTAAGATTTGATTGGTAATTACAGCATGTGCCTGAATAGTAGTTCTGAGGATGCCAGTAACAATGTTTTAACAGGCATTAAAAAGAACAAAAAAAAAAAGAAAAGAAAAATTCTGTGGCATTTTTTTTCTCATTAAAAGACAAAGGTGGTCAAATGGAATGAGGATATAGGGCAGATAACTTGACCAAAAAGACCAGAGGAAGAGAGAGAAATATTTAGCTACAGTAAGCAATAAAAGAAAGGAAGAAATCATAACCTGTGGTAGTGTACTTCTATTTTCTCAATCAAAAAAACCTGCAGGTGGATTTTTCCTCTCTTTTATACACAAAACTGTCTTGCCAGGTGGATGGGCTTCCTGTACAAATCAGGAACCTTTCTCAGTTAACATTTGACCATTAGATAGAAATGACTGTACCGATGCTATTACATTCAATGTTACACCAAGTGACCTATTCCTACAGAACTGAAAGAAAAATATTAGAATTGTATTGGAATTTGGTAGTGTTTTGGAGAAGGAAAGATGGAGGGACTTGTTTTGGTTTGGTTTTTTTACTTTGGCAAAAATCAGAGGAAAATATAGTAAAATGCTATATATGAAATGATTATTTTTTTACCCCAGTCTTTTTTCCAATTTTGGAAGCATACAATATCTTGAAAGAGTATTTGTATGATATTTTGAAACTAAAGTTACTTCAGTAAATATTCTAATGTTGATTTATGTTTACAAGTACACTTATGCATCTATTACAAATAGTGTGCTTGTGTACACCAAGAGGACTTCCACTTCACATATATTCCTGTAAGTTCTTCAGAATTATAGTAAAGGATAACAAAGAGTAATCCTTGATACTTTTTGCAAGTTCTGAAGGTTAAATCCTGTTAACTGAATGCCTATGGCTGCCTAACCTGAAGCTCTCTGCCTGTGGCATTCCTAAGCTCTGCTTGAAAGAGGATTCAGTCTTGCCGAGTTCTTAATCCTTGCAGTCCTGGTGCTGCATTATTTCTACCCTTCACTTGAGTGTTGAAGACCTTTGATGTCATGCATGGCTGGATCTCCTGTGCACCCAAATCATTGTTTTTATGAAAACCTTGTGTCCTCTGGAACCAGCAAGCTATGTGGGAAGTATATAACTACATAATAAGAGCTGAACCAAACCAAAAAATACCCACAAACATACTAATCAGTTCTTCCTTTCTACAGTTGCATATTCTAACACTACCCTCAAGCTGCAAAACTGGCGATCTGCTGAATGTTCGTCATAGCTTATAGGCTAAATTCTGATCAAATCTATATATAGTGAAAGGCTCATGTCTTAGTTATATAAAAAATCTTTTTTCTTTGTATTTCTATATATTTATATAGATATAAAATAATACGTGCATATATACACTTCAATGAATGATTATACAATAGCCAAGGCATGCTGAGTTTACCTTAATTACTAAGGATGCCTTCAGCGGTTTAATATAAAGAATGTTAAAATAACTTATCTGTAGTTCAGTGTATTTCTTTTTAGAATTTTTTTCCTTTAAATAAATATAGTAATAAAATTCTATGATATTTTAATGGGCATATAATAGTACAGTGCATACATACATTGAACATAATTCATGGTGTCCTTACCAAAAGGAGTCTCCCTCCTGTGGCTTATTCCTTGTCCTTTCTCTTTTCCCTTTAAACTAACATAATAATACCATCATAATGGAAGATGAGACTGTAACACATGCCTTTCCAAAGGCTGTGTCATTCATTATTAGGGAGCATAAAAATGCCAGGGAGTTTGCTCATCTCAATAAAATTTTACTTTGGCATGGCAGAACTTATCTTGCACTACATATGCTGAGCTCAGGATTCTAGGAATGGTTTTAGATCAAAGTATCACTTACATAGTGCTTTCTTTTTATTCTGAAGGGTCACAGTGTGATTAAGTATCATCTCCATGTGAAATACAGCAAACGTTAACAATACAATCAGATATTTTTGCAAAGGAAATAGAAAATACCATACCAATTGAAATCACAGGATGAACTTAGGGAAGGCATATTCAATTTCCTTATTTTTATGGAAATATCTTTATATCCTTTTTATGATACTTAGCAAATGGTGAGGATATCAGGTTCTAAGCTGTCTGAAAGAGTTCAGGTTACTAATAGAACCTCTCTACCACCATGCAGAGATGTTGATCAATATTGAGAGGAATATAGACATAGGATATTCCCCCTAAAGGTGGAGTGCTTATAAATTTAATAACATTTTACATATGCTAATTGCCGGAAGTTCTAGTGGAAGTAATAAAAAAATCTTTCTAGATCCCTGAAAAAGATTATCTTCTCAAAAGTTCAAACATATTCAAAGTTTGTTTTGCTTGCTTGTCTTCAAAACATTCCTGCTGAGTAACTATCTGTATTGCCTGAACTCTTGCTTTTGACCAACACAAGTTAGCAAGTAATACTTTACTAATTACCAATATGTCTTTGAAGCACTCATAATAAGAGGAATAATGGCATAGTATGAGACATTAACCTGCCACAGTTCTGAAGGTGTTTCACTGTTTGGTCCTTAGATATTAAAGCAACAAAAACCTGCAGAATCCACAGCATGAAATTCTGCAAAAATGTTGAGAAACTGAAAAAAAAACTCCCACCCTTCATAAGCTTTCTAAAACATAATGAATAGTTGTGGTGGAAACATAAAGCATGTTAAACAATATTAGCATTCTGTAACCAATCCATGATATCCAAGTATAAATATTTTTAAATGGTGTTAGTTTAATGGTGTCATGGCCTAAAAACATGAAAGTACACACACAGGAATAATTTTTCAGGGAATAAACCTGCCATAGCCTACATCTGGCTTTTTCACATCCAGAAAAAAGATTTCTCCCACACAGTCCCTTCAAAGATAAGTCACCACGCTTAAACCTGTTGTATTTCTTATTATTTATTCGTGGTTCAGGATCTCTGTTTTATACAATCTGCTTTGCATCTCTGCTTTTATCTAAACAGCAGCCCAGGAAATACTGCTTTTAAGTCTCAAGAACCCAAAACATAAACACTGTTGAAGCATAAAATTTAAATTAATTTGAAGATCCACAATTTTTCACACATCGTGGATCACAGTGATATTCTTTCTATTTTTAATCAATGTAAGTACTCAATACCATGATGCTTACGTGAAGGCACAGTCAAATTTAAAGAAATGTTTGCATTTCTTGTTGGCATTGTTTGCAAGATGGGAAGGTCCATATCTTTGGCTAAGTTTGGACTGCCAAGAGCTGTGAAGTGAGACTCCTCAGCAAGAAAGAAGAGTCTGCAAAAACTAGAAGACCCTTAGATGCACTTGTTGGACTCTGATCGGGGGCGGGGTATGTAAAGAAAAATTAAAAAGGGATCAAGTTTTGTAGGGGAGTGGTAAGAGAGACACCTTGACTCTGCATGTGCCAGAAGGTGCTCTAGAAATTTAGTTTATTTTTATGGTATTGTTTGCCTATTTACATTATGGATTCTGTAAAGTGGAGAAATCAAAGCCAAGACCTGTTCTACTGTGACAATATTAAAATATGTGAAATCATATACATTAGGAAATGAATTCTTAATTTTCTATAGAAAGTTCAAAGGACAAAGGTTTATAAAATGAACAATTGACATTAAAGAGAAATGGATTTTTTTTTCCCCAAAAATCGATGTCTCTAATAGAATAGGAGGAATGTGATAAAAACCAGCTTCCTATTATCATCAAAAATCAGTCAACTAAGCTCTGGCTCTGATTAGATGAATTCAGATACTTTTTGATTTATGTAAGGCTTGATAAAAGTTCAAAGTATGACAACAATGACCTTTGCCTAAACCCATTGCAGGGCATTTATTCCTGTAAACACAAAATCTTTATGGCTCCAAACCATTCTTATAGATACAATACTCAAAATTGAATAGCTCTCAGTTTTAAAATAGACACTTTAT
The DNA here is from genome assembly GCA_026212715.1 of Elanus axillaris. NCBI lineage: Eukaryota > Metazoa > Chordata > Aves > Accipitriformes > Accipitridae > Elanus > Elanus axillaris. Next base: position 50,752,128 of record JANZLQ010000079.1, read on the forward strand.
TTCATACCTTTAAAAAACTAATATTGTTTTAATAAGAATCCCATGTTATTTATAATATCCAGTTGCTTCTAATACAGGCTCTTTTACTGAAAAGAGTTTTCTAATATCACTTTTCACTGAAAAGAAAATATGCCATTATACTTATGTGCATCAGTCACCAGTATCTAGGCAATACAGAAATTAACAAATGTGAGAACTTTTCACAAATGAGCCCTCTAACCTGTTCAGCAGGATGCTGTTGCCTGGAGGAGATGTGAAAATACTATGTGTGTACCTATGTAACATTTTTCTCCCATGAAAACTGCCTGTTTATCTTTCCTTATCACTACTGAAGAGAGAGCTCGGTAGTTCTTTGTGCTTGCATATATACTGTAGCTATCAAAATGGTGAATTTTTACCACCTGAAAAAGAGCTAAAAATAATCTGTGCCTACTATTACTTGCAGCTTTTTTTTTTTTTTTTTTTGAGGGGAGGAACTAATACGGGAAAATATTTTATCCCAAAGTACACTAACATAGACTTTGCTTAAAAATATATTGAATTATATTAATTTTATAATAAAATTATTAGAATTGCTTATCAGCTCTAACACTGTCTTCAAGAGCTAATTCCTTTCATTGTATTGCAGTAAGTTTGTGACAACTTCAAAATTCATTCAGTTTTTATGAGTTTGTGATTTTATGTGTTAAGCATTCTTTTTTATGCTTTGTTAAACTTGTTTGTCAGTGTAGTCTTTTCCACTAGGTAACACTGTAAACAGCCCAGATCCACAGGGCTTTCCTATAATGTTGGATGTACAGTATAAATACTGGTAAGCATATAGATACGTGTGAGTATCTGCACTTACACATATGTTTTTCCTGTACCTGCTATATAATAACAATCTATAATCTGAATGTGCTCATAAAACTGGTTAGAGGATGGAAATTATCATCAGCTGGAAATATGTCTGTGAATTGACTGCAAACTGTACATCCTATGAAAAAGAGAAGAAGCACCAGTTTTTGTAATGAACGCATTGTTTTAGCTTTAAGATTGAATACTGATATGAGCTACTAATTTTTTGGTGCAACAAGAAATTTTTGTGTAAATTACTAATGGATCACTAACATCATCACTGTTTAAAGGCAAGATATTTGGCTTTAAAAGTAGTTGCACTTTTTTTTTTTACAAGTGTTTTTAGGAAGCTATCATTAGTTGCAATTTCTGAAATATAATTTGCTTTGAGTTGTACATTTTCACCATTACTAATGTATATATATGTAATGTCAGTCCACTCAGTTTATTGCTCACCAATTTGATGTTGACAGAAGTGCTTTGCTCTATGCAATTGTATTTTTAAAGTGATAGATTTCACTAGCAGTGCTATTACAACCACAGAATGATATGAATAATTTTAAGATGTGATGAAACGATTTTCTTATCTTGCTTAATGACAATGCTGCCTATGCAGTGTGCCAAATTACCATTAAAGGATATTTTAAATCACTTCTATAAATCTTAAAATGATTTTCAGATATCACTTAATGCCTTCCAGTTGACATAACAAATGAACCATTTCAGTTTTCACTGAAAGCTCCTTAGTATATGTCACCGGCCTATTTTGGAATAGTTTCAAAATGTGACAAATTGCAGTAAATTATTCTGAGACACCCCAGCACCATTTCTACAATTATAAAGTATTATGAGATGCTTTGTAAATCATTGTAGATTGCATATCAACTTGTGGTTTTGTCACATAACAGAAGCAAAAGAAATAAAAATCTGTCTTAGTGAAACATTCCCTTTTCCATCACATCACTTTGTTTAACAGTTTCTTGTGTTGACACATTATGAGTCTGTAATAAGAAGAGTTAGTTTCTAAATTAATTTGTCAGAAATTTGTATTGACTGATGTGATATCAGAGTCCTCATGGAAGAACTGACCACATTATTGTTGCCTACAGAAAAGTGTTGGCAGTCTTCAGACATTGAAGAGCTATGGTCAAGTGGAAAATACTTTTCTAAATTATGTAGCTAGTGAAAGCCTGTTAAAAGGCATTTATAATCATTAAATGCAATATTAAAATTGCTGTGATTTATATTTTTTCCATCTGGATAACATATGCAATACACACTGAGAAATGTTTTATCACCTTGAAAAATTTTTAAACTAGATAATATCACGTAACATCTTTCCACTGGATTCTGCATATGACTTACCACTATTCAATGCACAAGATACAAAGATGTGCAAAGTGCAAATGCACTAAAAATATCATGAAGTGCAATCTTATTATTTTTAATTTGTCTGAAACATAAAAATACAATAAAGTATAATAAATAACAGCCCTAGGATTACCACTTAAATTATGATACATGACATTCACTAACAATATGCACTTCTAAAAAAATGTTTTCTGGGTCTATTTTTATTTAGTCATCTGGCCACAATTTAATATTCATGTTTGTCTTTTCTTGAACTAAAAGTCCGATTCAAAGGTCAAAACCAACTGAAACTTATGCATGTCACTTCACTGATGACAATATTACTAAACAACCAATTGTGAAAATTTTTTTAAAACTTTATGGCCATATCAGGAGGCCAGTACTGCTTCCTCCAGACTCCGAAGAATCTCTTCAGGTAGCGAAATACTCATATTGAAAGCCATCAGCAGAGATGTAATATTAGAACATAAGCAACACAAATAAATGTATATATGTATATAACAATTTCCTGGACAGAGAAGCCTGAGGGGATAGCAATTCTACAGTCTACATTCAATACTAACATAATGACAGAACTGAAATGGCAGGTACAATATCATGTGTGCTAGACAAGTCTTCTTGCACAGCTCTAACTGTTTCACTTCTGACCTGTGAATCCTTGCTTTTCCCGTCCTAACTCCCATGAGCATGGATTATCAGTCATGCACAAATATATTCTGTTTTTGTGATATAGACAAATGTTCACTGAAGATTAAATTAAGAACTAAACTCATTGCATATGTGACCTAGTACAAGTGTCAACACAGATTGCTAGTGGAGAAAGGCTGGAGCACTGAAATGCCGTGACAACTAGTTTCTTAAACTTAATATCTGGGGGTTTGTTTTTAACTGCATTTTCTCTTCCACTTCTCTCTGTCAGCAAAAGCAGGGAAGTTATGTCTGCCAGTATTTTTGACAGTACATATCAGAGGTAAGAATGAGCACAGATACAGACAGGAAAAGGCTCCGCCAATTTTTGTGCTATGCCTAGGAGAGCCACTCTTGCCTTTTAGAGAGAAAAGAGGCCTTCCAGGTTACTTTGTCATCACAGGCACCTTGCTAGCCTGTATGAATAGAACATTTTCTGACATTTGTGACTTAGGAAAAGAGTAATATATATTGAATCAAACTTCCATCAAAAGCATTTCATTAGGCTAGAAAAAGACTAATATATTTGCTCCCTACACGAAACATCATGTTCTTTCCTACAGAAATCATTTGTACTATGAAAAAATACTACAATAGAAGAACAGCCATCAAACCAACAGCTGCTTTTAAGTATCTTTTGGTAGGGTAATTGGGAAGGGGCTGGGAAGGCAGAGGCAAGTGATCTTGCACTAAAAGATCCATCAAATTTAGGTGAAAAAATAGAATACTGGAAGTGCAGTAAGGAAAGCATTTTTACTGTTCCCATAAGTTGTTTAACAGTGAAAAATCTGTGATATCACGTTATTTCAATAAACATTGGTTTCGGCATAGACCATGTACATACATTTACTTTAATCCATTAGACATACCGGATGTCTGCTTTTGCTTACAATGCTTAGTGTATCACTTGTCTCTGGAAATATTTCTCCAGTCAATTTCTCTGTGCCATCTTAGTAGTGACTTCTTTTGTGGTTTCCTTTTGGTTTTCTGGAGTTAATTATCCTCAGGTACTAGCCATTTGATTGGAAAAATACTAATACTAATACTAATACTAATAATAATAATAATAATTGTAATAATAATAATCCCTCTTTTATAAAGCCATATCATCTGACTTCTTCAAAGCAGTCCCAGTTTGTCAGCTTTTTCTTCTATCTTTGAGATACACTTTTTAATAGTTGTTCTGTGGGAAATGTTTGTTGGTGGTTTTTGGCTTGTTTGGTTTGTTTTTGTTTTTTTTTTCCAGGATTCCCTATTTAAGCTTAACTGAATTCACAAAGTATTCTATTTATTCCACAGGCCAGCCAAAGACCGAGTTATATACTATTACAGAGACCATAAACTGAAATACTATAATTTGTCAATTATTGGAAAAAATAGAAAGGAAAGATTTGGTTTCAAGATTAGCTCTGTTTAAAATCTTAAATTATTTTTGTGCAGAAGTAAACAGGCACTGGTAAAATTTGCAGATAATATTAGTTTGGAATGAGTTGTGAATGTGAGTCAGGACAGAAAACAGACGTAAGTAACAGATTAGCAAAGTGGACAAAAAGAAACATAATAAAATTACATCCTGAGAAAATGAATTGTCTAAAGACACTCCCATTCTCTGTAGAAAATATTGGGAAATCATGCTTCCTGAGAGAAAACCCAGAGCATATAAAAAAAAATATTGTGGAAAGCATGGCAGGTCTACTCATCAGAAATACACTTCCTAAGATTTTTATCTAAGGAGGAGGATAATTGCTTGACATGCAGTGTCAAGGTTTTGCCTACTGTGTGCTCTTCATGTATACTTAGAAAGGTGGTACTCCTATGAATACAGTCTGCTGTTTTTGTGGATTTTTGCTAAGCACATGCCATTCATTGAGAAACTTAAAATTAAGTGTAGTCTTTGCCCACTAGTATATTTGCATAGCTCAGAAAAGATTGTAAAACCTGCAGAACATTATTGTGTGAGAAGTTAAATCTCTGTTACTCTTTTGATTCATTTTAATAGACTACTTTTTCTTTAGAGTCCATAAAGTGCATGGGAAATTCCAAAAAGGTTTCAAGACTTATGCCTTGAGTCTATTACTATGCCATATTAATTTTAAAAGGACATGAGAGATTAAACCAAGTTGAATTAGTTAGACGTAACTGACAATGCTTACTATTTTAAGATCTTAGTCTTCATTGTTCTGTTAACTCTAACATGAATATTTCATTATTATCTCTGCCTCATGTCAAATTAAAAACAAACTACTCTTAAACAAACAATTAAACAAACAGGACTATATCTCTTCTAAAAGCCAGTCTAAGAGAAAAAGCTTAATTTCTCAATGTGTTTAAAATGTTTAAAAAATGCAACAATTTCTTTGAGAATTTTTGGCACCTCTGAGGTTTGAAATAGGAGGATATGAAGGGATCATAACTGATTTTTTCTGCTTCTTTTGTTTAACTAATCTCCTCTACCTTCTGAAAATCTTCATTTTCCATTTGTTTTGTAGAACTAAAGGTATTTGCTAATAACTTTTCTGTGTACCTTATCTGAATTGAATATGCTTTAGGAAGTTGAGACAACTTCAATATCCAAAGTCCACACATGTTTCTGGGCTTGGTTCAGGCTCAGAGAATTACCAGTATTTTGAGGATTTTTTTTTTCTGTTTATCACTCAGCATTGGCAGACCCAGAGGAATCTGTGTAAACCTAGGAGTGTGAACACAGCCTCACCCATAGCTAATGTCCACTCTTCTACAATGTTGCCTCATAATCTTTAATTTATATCCTTGCAGTTGTTGACTACAGCTCTTTGGATGTGGCCATCCAGATAGTTCCTTATCCATCTAGCAATCCATGCACCAAACCCATAACTCTCCAAATTAATGGCATGAATGCAGTGTGGGACTGTCACGTCCCAATTTCTCAAGACAATGACTCAGGTTTTCTGAGGACAGGATTAAGGTGAAATCATACCAAGGATACTTTAACTCACAAAATTTAAATTTTATTTGCTCACAGAAAGAATTGACATGCTCACCACAAAAATTGGTAGCTGTCCTGGTTCCAGCTGGGATAGAGTTAATTGCCTTCCTAGTAGCTGGTACAGTGCTATGTTTTGAGTTCAGTATGAGAAAAATGTTGATAACACACTGATGTTTTTGGTTGTTGCTGGGTGGTGTTTATACTAAAGTCAAGGATTTTTCAGCTTCTCAGGCCCAACCAGTGAGAAAGCTGGAGGGGCACAAGAAGCTGGGACAGGACACAGCCAGGGCAGCTGACCCAAAGTGGTCAACAGGGAATTCCATACCATGTGACAACGCATCTAGTACATAAACTAGGGGAGTGGGAGCTGGGGGGATTGCTGTTTGGGAACTAACTGGGCGTTGATCTGTGGGTGGTGAGCAATTGCACTGTGCATCATTTGCATATTCCAATCATTTTATCATTACTGCTGTCACTTTTTTAGTTTTATCATTATCAATATTAGTTTCTTCTTTTTATATTCTATTAAAACATGATCTCAGCCAATGAGTTTTACTTCTTTTCCAGTTTTCTCCCCCATCCTACTGGGCGGGGTGGGGAATGAGTGTGTGGCTGTGTGATGCTTAGTTGCTGTTTGGGGTTAAAATATGACAGTAGCTTGCAACAAAAATTGGCATGAAGCTATGTCAGTAAACTGTGTAACATGCTAACCATGCATCACCAAACATTTACTACAGGCCTTGCTTATCTGGGAATCAGTTCAGGGGAGACAATAAGGAGATCCCTCCCATTGAGTCATGAGGTTCAGAGTGGACGCCCTTGCTTTCTAGACTCCTTCTCAGTGAGCAGCCTGGGGGCAGCTGGATCCACTCCTAGTCCAAGTCTTGGTCAACAGTTTCTGTCTAAAGGGATGAGGTGTAGGGATTATGGAAAAGGAAAAGGGAAAGAGAGAAAAAGAGAGGGAGAGAGAAGAGAAAGATTTCACTGGTCCTGGTCAGCTGAGGGGTCCAGTTAGCTGAGGAGTCCAGTTCTGGTGGGCTTGCACATGTGGGGCTTTGATTTATGTCCTTTTATCATCCTTTGGGCAGGCATTAGGCTAACTGGTGTCATGAGCAGTTTGTGAGCCTCTGCTTGGGGGTCATTTGTGTAGTAACTTCCCCTCCCCTGCATGGTGAGCTGCCCTGCTCAGCACATCAGAACAGCACAAGAGAACAAGGAGCTGTGCACTCTGCAGGTTGCCCTCCTCCTCCTGTTGCTGATGGGCTTCTTTTCACCTGTGGTTCCTTGCTAGGTGGGGTTTGTTGTTATTAAGCAGAACTTGCCCCACCACAATGTTTGAGACATTAACTCCCTCAGTCTCTCACAGGGACCGAATCAAAGGCCTTACAGAAGTCCAAGTAGATCACATCAGTAGCTCTTCCCTTGTTCACTAATGGACTCACTCCATCATAGAAAACCACTAGATTAGTCAGGCACAAATTGTCCTTGGTGAAGCCCAGTTGGCTGTCTCTAATCACCTTCCCGTCTTCCATATGTTTTGACATGATTTCCAGGAGCCTTGCTCCATGATCTTACCAGGCATGGAGATGAGGCTGACTGGTAGGTAACTCCCAGGCTCCTCCTTTTTTAAAAATGGGTGCAATGGTCCCTTTTCTCCAGTCACTGGGCACTTTGCCCGACAGCCTTGACATTTGAAATATGATGGATTGTGGCTTAGCAATTACATCTGCCAGTTTCCTCAGGACCCTGGGATGCATCTTATTGGGTCCCATGGACTTGTGTATTTTCAGGTTCCTCAGGTGTTCTCAGACCTGAGGGACTTCATTTCCCCAGTCCCTGCCTTGAAGTTCAGTGGCTTGAGAGTCATGGGAAGCAAGTTTACCAGTGAAAACTGAGGCAAAAACCCCTGATGATTACCTCAGTCTACTGCATGTTCATTCTCATAAGTTCTGCTGTGTGTTTGTTATGGGGTAATCTTTATCCAGTCTTCCCTTCCTGATCAACAAACCTCTTGAAACACTTATTATTTTTCTTCACGTCCGTTGCCAAATTCAGCTCAGACTGTGCCTTAGCCTTCCCCATCTGAACCCCACACATCCGGGCAGAATCCCTTGCCTATACTCTTCCCAGGATGCATGTCCCTGGTTCCACTGTTGTGCATTACATCTTATATTTCAGTTTGACCAGGAAGTCCTTACTCAGCCATGCTGGTCTTCTGCATTCTTTCCCTGATTTCTTAGGTCAGAATTGAGAGCTCTTGTACTGTAAGAAAAATGTCCCTGAAGAGTTTCCAGATCTGTTATGTTCCTTTATCCCTGAGGACAGTTTCCCAGGGGGTCCCATCCTCTAATTCCCTTAACACCTGAAAGTTTGCTCTCCTAAAATTCAAGGTCATGACTTTGCTCTTCACCTGGCCCATATCCCTCAAGATGGTGAATTCCACCAGGGCATGATCACTGTAGGCTAGGCTGCCACCAATCTTGACACATCTAATTATTCCATCCATATTGGCAAACTTCTTCTCTGGCTGGGCTGTCTATCACCTGGATTAAGAAATTATCCTCAGTCCACTCCAAGAATCTCCTGGATTGTTTACAGCTTGCTGTGCCATTTTCAGCAGATGTCAGGATGATTGAAGTTCCCTAGCAGGGTTGGAGCCTGCAAGCACGATTGTCCTGGTTTCATCTGGGAAAGAGTTAATTTTCTTTCTAGCAGCTGGTATAGTGTTATGTCTTGGATTCAGTATGAGAAGAACATTGATAACACACTGATGTTTTAGTTGTTTCTAAGTAGTGTCTAGACTGAGTTGAGGATTTTTCAGCTTCTCATACCTAGCCAGTGAGAAATCTGGAGGAGCACAAGAAGTTGGGACGGGGCACAGCCAGGGCAGCTGACCCAAACTGGCCAGAGGGGTATTCCATGCCGTGTGACATCATGCCCAGTATATAAACTGGGAGGAGCTGGCCTGGGGGGCGGATTGCTGCTCGGGAACTAAGTGGGCATCAGTCAGCAAGTGGTGAGCCAATTGCACTATGCATCACTTGTTTTGTATATTTCAATCCTTTTATTATTTTTATTGTCATTTTGTTATTGTTATCATTATTAGTTTCTTCCTTTCTGTTTTGTTAAACTGTCCTTAACCCATAGGTTTTACTTTTGTTCCCCAATTCTCTCCTTCTTCCCACTGGGGTCAAGGAGAGTGAGTGAGCAGTTGCATGGTGCTTAGTTACCAGGTGGGTTTAAACCACAACAATGATGCTTCCTGTAGTTGAATTAAGAACATTTCAAGAGGCTCCTCTTCTTCGTGCATCCTGTAATAAACACCAAACATGAAGTTTCCTTTCTTGGATTGGCCCCTAACTTTTACCCATAAACTCCTAGCCCATTCATCACTGTATTTCAAAGACAGCTCTCTGTAGTCAATCCATTCTTTTACATAGGGGGAAACCCCCCTTGCCCTTCCTTCCTTGCCTGTCTCTTCTGAACAGTTTATAGCCATAGATTGCACTGTTCTAGTCATGAGATTCATTCCATTGTGTTTCAGTTATAGCATTTTGATCATAGCTTTCTAGCTGCACAGAGGCTTCCAACTCCTCCTTCTTGTTACCCATGCTGCATGCATTGGTATAGAGGCACTTCAGCTGGCCTGTCAACTATGTCACATTTTTAGAGGAACAAGCCCTGATTCCTTTAAGACATTTCACAGGTGTTTCCCTGCTGGTTCCTAAGATATCAACAGCCTCTGATTCTGTTACTGAAAACTACATTGTATTCCCTCACTAAATCTAGTTTAATGCTCTCCTAATAAGTCTAGCAAACTTGTTGGTGAAGACCTTCTAGTCCTCTTGGTCAGGTGAATCCCATTAGCTCCCAATAGACCCAGCTTCTCAAATGTAAATCAATTGTCACAGAAGACAATAGCTTAAGTATGGCACCAGCTACACAGACAGGCATTACATGCTCAATTTGTCTCTGCCATCTTGAACACTTACCTCTGACTGAGGAGATAAAGAACACCACCTTTGCTCCTGATCCTTTTAACATTGGTTCAAGGAACATACAGTCTTTTTTTATAGTTCTAAGTTGTATCATCAGAGTATCATTATACCCTAAATGGAATAGCACAAGCAGATAATAATCTGTAGGGCTCACCAGGCTTGACAGCCTGTCAGTGACATCACAAATTCAAGCTCCTGGTAGGCAGTAAATTTATAGAATCATAGAATCATAAAATCATTTAGGTTAGAAAAGACCTTCAAGATCATCAAGTCCAACCATCACCCATGCCCACTAGAATCTGTCTTGGAGTGCCTTATCTACGCACTTTTTGAATGCCTCCAGGGACGATGACTCAGCCACTTCTCTGGGAAGCCTATTCCAATGTCTCACAACCCTCTCAGTAAAGACATTTTTCCCAATATCCAATCTAAACCTCCCTTGCTGCAACTTGAGGCCATTACCTCTCATCCTATCACCAGCCACCACACAGAAGAGACCAGCACCCACCTCACTACAACCTCCTTTCAGGTAGTTGTAGAGAGCAATAAGGTCCCCCCTCAGCCTCTCTTTTTCTAGACTAAACAATCCCAGTTCTTCAGCCACTTCTCATCAGACTTGTGCTCCAGGACCCTCACCAACTTGTTTGCCCTTCTCTGGACATGTTCCAGCAACTCAAGAGAAATTGTCTAGAGAGCAAATGGGAGCTTCAGTGCCTAGAAGTACATAAACTTCAACTACTAACACTTTATGTGCTTTTCTGGTGGCACTGGTTCTAATGTATGTGAGTGGATGGATTAATTTTGTATTGACTGTTTTCCTGCATCTTGCCTCTTATTCATGTGCTTTTCATTCTCTAACCCATGTGGTATTTTATGTAGGAGTAGGTTAGGGGAAAGGGGAAAATTCTTCCTTCTGCCCCAAGCAGAGAAAAGGGTCCAATCTCCTCCATCTTGTGGATTACTTGAGTCAGTCAGCTTGAGGTTGAATTCAGGTTTACCTTTCCCTTGCACAGCCTTAAGGCATGTCTGTTGCTCAAACTGGGAAAGTGCACAATACCATGTACTTATCTCCTGCTCACAGAAAAAATGAATGGAAAATGGCACCTTATATATAATTTTCTGACTGCAGCTATTACAATAAAAAGCTACTTTTCCATATTTCTTCTCATTACAATGTTATTTTAATCAAATATTAAAAATTAATCTGAAAGGCAAAGCACTTGCAACAGTGGTGCCATTGTCTCTTTCTGCAACATGAGCATTGACTTCTTGCCACAGTCAATTACTTACAATACAACACTAGATGAAGTAGTGAAAGCTGCAAATATGCCTCCAGGCATCAAAACACCAGGGGATTAATACTAATGTTTCATTTACATGCAAGAACTGAAATGTTGTGTTGCTCAACTTCACAGAGGAGCGGAGAAGGAGGAAGAAAGAAATCTGTTTTCCTTGCATACATTAAGAAAAAGAAAGAAGATATTTTTTCAGACCTGAAAATATTACCCACAGCAATTAGCATTCATGCCAAAAAATACTCCCACATCAAACTGAGGTCTCAGGTTAAATACTAGGGGCCTTATCATGTATTTTCATGGAGGGAAACCCCACCACCACTGTATTCTCTCTATTTGAGTAGTACTGTATCCTTTGTCTCACTTCCCAGGCTTTGTAAAAGACACTGCAATGTCACCAGTCACAAATATATCCCTTTTAATCCCTCATGTAACAGAAGAAATGTGAGCAAGATAAGATGAATGCTTTGTTTTAGGGAGTTTTAAATAGGTTAAAACACAGAAAAGCTCTTTTGTCCTATGCCTTATAAAAACCCTTCACTAGCTTATTCGTGAAGGGACTGGAAAGCAGACTGTCTGGCTGGTTTTTTAACTAATGCTCTTTAGCAGTGGCTTTTTCTGACATGACAGTCAGATTATGGTCTCTAATAAAACATTACACTAATTCTGAGTTCTTGTTTTAGCCACTAGATCCAGAAAATGCATAGCTAATCATACTTTTCTGTGTTTAGTATGCTCTGGGTTTTTCGGGTTTTTCTGCCCAAAGACCACCAACAGACAATGAGAAAGTAATGATCCCTTTCTTTGGAAAACAGTAATGGGTTAAACATAGGATACTTATCTTAATTTCTGATTTTATTTCTTTGTGTTCCAGTTAGACCAAAATAATACAAATTATTGATGAGAAATAAACACAATGACTGTAATCTCAGTTATCAGACAGATCGACTTCTGTATCATGAGGCTTTTTAAAAGGCCTTTAATGCCTTTTGCCTCAAAAGAATGCTGCCAAGCATTTTTGGAAGTTCTTAACTCTTGTTTATTCACTGCTGCGTATGCTACCCTCTCAAAAGCTTGAAGAAAAGTATCCCCCACCTCATCCAACTTTGCCAATTTTACACTTTTTTATTTGGCAAGCATTGGTCTTTCTTTGCCTTTTTGAATAGACAAAATTGACACTGCTGTTTTATTTGACAAGAACGCACATTTCTGTTCCCCAGTGCTCAGAAACCTTATTATATGAAAACATCTCTGATCAACAGCTTGACAGATAGCTACAGAATGGGCTACATGAACCAAAAGATGTCTTTTGTTTATTTGTCAACGGCAGCTCAGAAAAGCCAAAAGAGGGAGCACACTGCATTGTTTTTGTTGTCCCGTAAAAACCTAGTAACTTTTCCAAATGTTTTCATCTTTAATTGTTTTTTAAATGCAATTAGTTTCCTACAACTCTGACTTTATTTCTGACAATAACCACAAATATTTGCAGAGTTTTAAGTAAACAAGTTTATTGTTGTAGCCTACACACACATAAGGACAAAATATTTAATAAGCATCTGTAAAATTCATCCTTCAACCAGAAAACTAATAAATGGTTTACTACTTGGATATTTTTTTCTAATGGTATGCTAAGGTGAAAAAAAATATCTAGGGAAGGTGGGAGCAATCCTAATTTTAAGGTATCATCTTTCTCCCTTGGGGGGGCAGGGGGGAAGTAGAATTTAAATTCTGCAGTACATGAAGCGGTAATCTTACATTTGGTCAAGTACAAAGAAAAGCACTGAGGCATTCAAAATCAAACATTTCAATAATTAAACTACAGAATCAGGGCTCTGTTTCCTTTCTGATATTGTTTGGTTTTTATTAATACAGGGAGGATTTAACACATCATGAAGATTAACTTATATGAGAAACTGATTAAAAATCAATGTGTTTTTATGTTTAAAAATATCTTACAGTCAGTCTGCAATAAAACATCAAACAGATTTTTAACAGTACATAATGGAAAAATGTATTCTTAAACTAAGCTAGGATTTTCTAAATTATCTAAATCAGTTAGGTCTGAAAAGGCCAATTTTCTTTATAAAAATATTTTCCTATTTTCACAGCCATTTACCATACACTTTAGTAGAAAGGTCATCTTTTATTCCTGCCACAAGTTCTGCAATAATATATGATACTTCAAAGTTTAAACACTTTATTTTCAAAGATTTATGCACACAATTTCCAGCCGTACAAATAGGAAGTTTTTTGTTAAAGATTCTGAGCATTTTGTAAAAGATGCTAGGCTCTAGAAGCCTCTGAAATTCACTTTAGATTATATATATTACTTTTGTAAAAGGTCATGGTAGTTTTCTGATTTTTCAGGTCTTTTTTGATCTTATTGTTACACTGTTTGACAGACTAATATTTTAACAATCTATCCAAAGCAAATTATTTTGTGGTGCCTTGAATTCTTTCACTTCTGCACAAAAGCAGGTGGACAAATAATTGAGAAGTATCCAGTAAAATGACTTGCTTAGCAGGCATGCAAAAGAAACCTAATGTAGACACTTTTTGAGAGTTATTAAGCATGCCAATAGGAAAAAAGTAAAACAGCCAACAATGTAATTCATAAATGGAAGACCAAGATGTAGAACCTTTTAGTCAATGTTCCACATAATCAGAATATTCATTAGTATTCTGACTACTGCCCTGAATCTATTCACTGTCTTCAGTCACTGATTATTCTGAAAGAGATCATCCTGTGATGTCAAGGGGGAAAGACTTCTTAAAAAGATGCTCTAGCCCCATGATTTACTTCACAAATGAAAGAACTCATAAGTGAACTGACTGAAGAATGGTAATCCTGATTTGTTTTTGAATGTTTGCTTTCTGCTTTGGAATTAAATTAAATATTCTGAAAGTTTTTAATAAAAAAAAGGAATTGGGCTCTGTGTGGATACTCTGCACTTTCTCTAGCTTGATGCTATTTGATATGACAGCTACATCAAATTTCTTTCCTGCTCATTGTCCCAGAGAAAAAAATTTTATGCCAGGCCACTCCCACCAGGATGGCCATTACCCAAACTACCTGCCTCATCATTAGACTGAGCTTTTAGAGTAGGATTTGAAAATGCCAAATAATATTAGTAGTAGTTATCGCATCATACATAAAATATAGCAAGAAGTCTTCATTCTGTGAGGGTGTGTTCACATCCATACACAGGTATTTTCCTAGTTGTACAGCTCCTCTGAAATTAACTGTCTCTTTCCTATCTTTGATTTCTTCGTCAAAAGATGTAATGCCAGGACTTGTTTTCATAGCATTAAGAAAATGTTTCACTTCAGTATTTAGAAGAATGGAGGAACACAAAAGCTTATGATTAAGCTTATGATTGTTTTTTCAAGTCAAAGCTTGTGCTAAAGACTTTAATTTGATGAGGTTCTTGCTGGGTCCATTCTCTGCTTAATGAAAAATTATGCCAGGAGCAGATGCTAAGAATCAGAAAAATTTTACAAAAATACAGCATTTTTATCCCCCGCCCCCCCCTTCTTTGTCTTTCTCTTTTCTGCCCTGATAAGCCAGTAGGTTCCCATCTAAGCACAGGTTCCAAATCTCAGGACATGGGCCACACAGAAACCTATTTGAGAAGGCAAGGTCAGTGACATCACCTTCTATAGAATGTATTCTATACATATTTGTTAAAATGGGACTAAACAAGAAGGATGATTGCAAGGTTACTTTTAAACATAAATACATTAATAGCTAGAAATAGAGCAGCTGCTGTGACTATATCAGACACATAAGGAAAGCTGTATTCTCACCATCTCCATTCATCACTAGCAGTGGCATTTTTTCCTTTCTTTAGACTTCTGCCACAAGCAAAGCTTTTCCCAGTCTAATGTCACATGATAAAAGTTAACCTGGTAATTTTCTTGCCACCCTGAACCTTCACCAAAGGAAGTTAGTCCTGGAAAGTTCATGATGAAACATTCTCGACCTACCTCTTGCCCCAGAAGGTCAACAGAAACCTACGTTCCCAATTGTCTCCGCAAAGAAAGGGTAAAAATGGCACAAATTCACAACCACAGGAGTAGATAATCTTTCATTTTCTACTAAAATTGTGATTAGTATATGATGATCAATGAAATTGTCATCCTCTGAGGGAGACATGGGACAACTGAAAAGGGTTTTAAAAATGAATGCAAAGCTGCATGGGGCAAAAGGAGCACATTTTGCACAAAGAAAGAGGAATTAAAATTATCTATAATGTTCTTTGGTTTTGGGGATTTTTTTCAGAACAGCATTAGTTGATGGGAAATCTTTTAAAATGTTTTCAATAGTTTTCCTGCAGTTTTGCAGTGCCCACTTCAAAATGTGACTGAGAGGAGATTGGATTCTAGTGAAGTCAGTGTTCCATGCTATTGCTCCATTCAAAATCATCTTTGGAACAATCTTATACAATATTTAAATTCAAATAGAGGTAAAAAGGGCCTGTAGTGTAAGCTACAAGGAGCAAAATACCCTAGCTATAATTAAAACTTCACATAGTGCTTTTCACACTGTAACATTGTAGCTGCAGCAATTTGGTATCTTGAACCTCTAACAAAGGTGTCATGTAAATGTCCACATAGACCTTTACTTGGCTATATATTTTTATACATTAATGTTTCCTAACAAGTAAATAGAATTTAGCAAAATGCAACATTTATTCACCAAGGAAATTCTTAAAATACTTATAATCTATCCAATGTACTTGAAATCTTCAGCATCTCCAAAGGAAAAATTTTGTACTCCAAGTACCTGTCTCAATAGCTTGCTTTCTTTAAGTAAACCATCAGTACTCAAAAAACAAATCTTCTGCTCAGTCTGCTTTAGTTTAATTTATCTACTTAATATTCAGTCTAAGCTAGTTTTTGCTTAATTATCCCTGACTCCTACAATTATTTTGAGTGTATATCTCTTAATACATGGCATAAAATATGATTGACAGGATACGTTTTTTTACGGAAAATTGCAGTAGATCTACAAAATTTCACATTAAACTGATTACAGAAAAGGACGTTGTAACCAGAATTAGCTTTGGGCTCACCTAAATGTTGCTGATTGTGTGGACACATGAACAATAGCCCACATAAATCTTATGAATGAATAATGACATATGCAGTATTACTTAAATGAACAGCTACCTGTGTTTGTAGCTATCTGTTTTGCATAGATTAATACAGCTTTGCATAGGCTATTCCTTAAGTATTTGCACTAACATGAGCACTGCACTGCCTCTTACTAGAGGAGCCTTACTGCAAGACATGAGCCTTGATAATCAAACAGATTAATTACACAAGCAGTGTTGATGTAACCTGGAAAAGTCTGCACTATTTTCTCTAGAGATGAAATGTAACCATGAAGTAGTTTTGGAAGTGAGACTTATAGTAAGTCACACAGGCAGAGGGAAAGAAATTCTGAATATAAGATTCTTTGGAAATGCTCTGGTGCTTCATTTAGGCTCGTTTCGTCAGAATTTATAAAATCCTTCATAAAGAACCCCCAATTCTTTGTAATATTTATTCCTCAGTACAGAAATTTAAGATAGCTGTTCCTTCTGCCTGAACACATAGAAAAAAGCACTACAAAAGCATAAAGTGTGTAAAATAGAGCTTCATAATCATTAGGATTAAGTGAGAGATACCAGGAAGAGTCTTCTGCTTTAGCACCAAATTTGCAATGACTTTAAATAATCACTATTCTTTTTCCTAGATTTTTCTTTTTTAAAAAAATAACTATGGCAATACACTGCAGTATCAGTTTGGAGGGAGTATTGCAACCCACAAAACTTTTTAGAGAATCAGGAAGCATTTAAAACTTTAATCTAGCATATGCCAGGTTAGACTTCTGTGTCTAGTACTTTCACAATTTGGAACACGTATTTGTAGAACAAAGACATTTTCCCAGTTTCCTGTGTGTATACATTTTCCTGTTCTTTGCATCAAGCTATGACACCTGAAATTTTCACAGCTGAAAGTGAAATCTTATTAATTATTATGAACTGTTTTTCATACAGAAAAGCAGATGACCATCTTGCACAGTAGTGGCCTAAGAAGCAGCGCATGGCAATTTGTAGAAGCTCATGTATTTCATACTTGAATATTCTTAAGTAGTAACCAAGATAATGTTCCAGATAATTACTTACGTTGGATCTAGTTGACTGTGCCTTCAAGGGTGCAAACTCATGAACAAACATAGCATCAAATCATTTGTTCTTCATCACCATCCTGGAAACCTGAATTTAGATAGAATCAAAGCATGAATTAAAAGCATTTGCAGGATTCTAATTTCTGCAATTTTGTTAAATTTACAAATTAATGTTTTCAAATATCATTTCCCTCAAGCCAGGTTCCCATCAAGCCTCTGTATATCAGCATTCAGGTTTCTATTGAATTAATTATGTGAAGGATCTGGCCCAGTAGCATAAATAGCACATACAGAATTAAAAAAAAAAAAGCAAAAGACAACATTATTAGTCTTCTAACAAAAGTCACCTTCAACTGAAAATATGTGATGGCATTATCAGTAAAGATAAATTTATTACATTAAGCATTTTCAGGAAAGAAACCAATATTTAATTTATAGGGGCAAATAACAAAAATTGTTACTTGTATGGAAACTATTCTTTACACATGATCAAGCTTTCCTAGGTCCAAGGTAAGGAATAGCAACTAGGAAGATTAGTAAAAAAAAGAAGGCTTCACTGTTTTTTCTTTTTTGTCTTTTTTTCTTTTCTTCTCACTGAATACCGCACAGTACCGGAAACCATGTCTGGCAACAACTCATAATATTCCTTAGTACTGAAAGCTGAAATTCTAGTACAGTTTCTTCACCACAGTAAAAAAACAAAGCCAAATTATAAGTAACATTATGCAACCACCCTAGACTGATATTTGCAGTGCAGCTGTCATGGTTTAACCCCAACCAGCAACTAAGTACCACACAGCCACTCACTCATTTTCCCCCCAACCAGTGCAGTGGGGGAGAAAAGTGGAAGGAGAAAAAAGTAAAACTCGTGGGCTGAGATAAGAACAGTTTAATAGAACAGAAAGCAAGAAACTAATAATGATAATAACAATAATAAAATTACAATATTAATAATAATAATAATAATAATAAAAGGATTGGAATGTACAAAACAATTGCTCACCAATTGCTGACTGATGCCCACTTAGTTCCCGAGCAGCAATCCCCCCC
>JANZLQ010000079.1:50770605-50790311 GCA_026212715.1 Elanus axillaris
TACAAAACATTTGCTCACCAATTGCTGACTGCTGCCCACTGAGTTCCCGAGCAGCAATCCCCCCCCCCCCATGCCAGGTCCTCCCCGTTTATATACTGGGCATGACGTCCCATAGTATGGAATACCTGTCTGGCCAGTCTGGGTCAGCTGCCCTGGCTGTGTCCTGCCCCAACTTCTTGTGCCCCTCCAGCTTTCTCACTGGCCAGGCATGAGAAACTGAAAAATCCTTGACTTTAGACTGAACATTACTTAGCAACAACTGAAAACATCAGAGCATTATCAACATTCTTCTCATACTGAATCCAAGACATAACACTATACCAGCTGCTAGAAAGAAAATTAACTCTTTCCCAGCTGAAACCAGGACATACAGTCTTGTTCTGCTGTCTAAATAAGGCTAAATTCCAGCTAAATCAACTAATAAATAGCACAGTGTGAAAGCATGAAAGAAATTATTATCTATGTGACTTAATACTGTTTTTTATCTAGAATACAGCCTTTTACAAGCCCTTACAAGCCTTATAAGCACATAGGTCTTGTTTACATGAAAATTCTGAAAAGTGGATTTTTTTTCTTTTTTTATTTAATAAAAATAATTTTATCACTGATATTCTCATCTCAGTTGTTACATACCTGTGAAATCCTCCTATTTTATCAGTCTGTTTTTATTATAATGAATATTTGGAGAAAAGATAAAGTACTGTCTTAACTCAAGAGTACCTTATTATAGTCACTATGTAGCTGAAAGATCAACAAATCAACAAATATAAGCAAACTGGGAAACGACATTGAGAATGATCGTTAGATAATGGCAAGAATCTCCACATTATTGCTCAGTTAGAGGTAGAACAAGTATCCCTGTTCAAATTTGGGTAATTTTATTTACTTTTTTTAATTTTGGTTTTATATTTATTTTTTTGAAATGACAGGACCCAGACAGAATAATACGATAGGAGGAAATAAAACTCTAAGATAAAGAAAGTTAAAAAGTAAAATGTATTTATGACAGTGATGGTGATCAGGCATATGTGAGCTATAACCCATATGAATTACTGAGAATACTAGGAGAGAAACAGAAACATTTGTGATTTGTTATATACATTACCACAAAAAGAATTTAAATAAAACAATATTAAAAATGAGCAAATAAAGATTCTAGATGAGGCTGGGTTTTGAGGGTAAATTCTTCTGTGTTTGTACTGCTAATGGCTAGATACAGATTTCAGTGTCGCTTAGGTGCCCTAGACATTCTCTGCTAAATTGGGGTATTTGAATTTGAGTATTTCCTCAATGGAATAATACAGATGCATCTTGACAGACTAATACATACAAAGAAGGATGTGTTTAATAATAAAACCTCCAGAATTCTAAGGGCAGCTCTTTAAGGAATCCTTAGTCTAACACTGTGCAAAACACTAATCTAACACTAATGTGTTAAATCTGAAGACTACAACTTGCATTTGTTAAAGCATACAGACACGCACATGCATGCACGCGCACACATAAATAGTGCTTATTTTGAACAAAAAAATATTTTTCTTTGATTTGCATTTCCAAACAACATTTTGTACACCTGTCTCTTTAACACTTAAGCTAAGATGCACAAGAACTTCTTAGGCAAAACTCCACCACAGACCTGATAGAGTTTTATTCTTCATATCCCTTTCCTATTTACAGGACAGGTATCCACATTAAAAGACTAGCACCACTAGACTTGCTAATTAAGCCTTCGCTGCAGCCAGAATGGTAAATCTCTCTAAACTAAAGTGCCTTATAAAAGACGCAAAATACTAAAAATGTTGTGGCAGATTTCTAAAGGGTTTCATTAGTTTTGTGTCTTTGTCTGTCTAAGAAACAGTTGTCAATACTCCTCCCCAGGTCTTCAGTCAGCAGAGAGTCTTTATGTTAACATAGCAAGACTGCATCTTTACACAGTTCAGGACTCTTGTCAATAAAAATTGAATGGAGAGTAACAAAAACTTGTGAGTCTTTTACCAAAAGTGCACGCAATTTACAGGGTTAATTCCAATTAACAATAATGGGGAAATACCTGCTTAGATTCTCTGTGCATGGGTACTATCAAAAGACCCCTGAAATGTAAATACCTGGCTAAGAAAGAACTGAATGGTAGCAGAAGACTATTTCAGTGTGCATTAAGTGTGGAATTGTATGCTTTTTCATATTCCTTCTTTAACTTCTGTGAGAAGCAATTAAATGGGACCTGAAAAAGGATAATTCTTAGCATATGTTTCAGATACAGCATGCTTTAGCATGTATAAGAATTAAATGTATGTATTTTAGCAAAATAATAACTGTAATAGTTCTGGGATTCCGTACTTTCTAACAGACAAAGATTGTCTACGTTTTGGTTATGTTAAGCAGGCTTTCAGAACCACTTTTTTTTTTTTTTTTTTTGTCCTTCCCTGCATTTGCTTTGTCCATTAAGTAGGAATTAAGTGACCACATTGAGGTCTGTAGAAAATCATTAATTAGGACTTGGAAAGCTTTGCATTCCCCTCTTCCAGCCAGTGAAAAATCAAAGGCAGCAAATGGTGTTCCAATACAAATTTTGTTATGAGAGTGACGAACAATAAGTCAAATTCTTTTTTCCTGCTTTGAGCATTTTACTATACAATGTAAAGAATGTCTCTATGATTATATTTATGCAGATCTATTTTATGGCACACACTGGCTATTTAAGATCTTCTGTATACATTAACGAGTACCCTTACTGGCCACAGTTCTCCCTTTCACTAGAATACTATTTGTGGTGGAACATAAAATTGTCTGGGAAGAATGGCAGAATCCGTGCACTGAGAAGGGGGAGAGAGGAGACCCCTGTGTGGATGAACTGGTGTTGTGGGCAAACCCCGGCAGGCAGCTGAGCACGACACAGCCACTCACTCACTCCCCACACCCCACATCCCAGTGGGGTGGGGGAAGAGCAAAGGGAGAATAATAGCAAGAAAACTTGGGGGTCACGATTAATATCCATAATAATAATCGTTTAATAAGTGAAGGATAAGTGGAATAAGAGAGAACAAAACAAAACAAGACAAGTGATGCAAAGGCAATCACTCACCACCTCCCATGGGTAGACTGATGGCCAGCCACTTCCCAAGCAAAAGATTGTTAAGCTTCCTAAAACCTTCTCTTTTCCCTTTTATTGCTAACCATAACATTATATGGTTTGGAATATCTCTTTGGTTAGTTTGGGTCATCTGCTCAGTTGTGTCTTGTACCAAGCTATTGCGCACCCCTAATCCATTCACTATGGGGGCAGAGTGAGAAAGACAGGTTCCTGATGCTGTGCAAACATTCAGCAAAAACTGGAAAATTAGTGTTATTGGTAGTTATTGGTATTGTTTAGGTTAAAAATTATAACATATATAAGATGCTTTGAAGAAAATGAATTCTATCCTAACCAGGCCCAGTATAGATAGGGAGTTTGTATTATAGGCCCTTCAGAAATTCACTCCTTTTCTGAAAGCCCCATATGCTAGAAACAGAATCATAGAGTTATGTGGGAACAAGGGATTTTTTTTTTCCCCCTAGAGTATGTGTCTAACCTTCATGGATATTAAAAAACAACAACAACAAAAGTAGTATTTACTTAAATATGAAATTTACTAGAAGTACTAATAGTGGAACATATGCGTGAGCCAACATCAGAAGGCAACAGAAAAGAAACTAAGATGATAAATTCCCAAAAGTCTTGTGAGGTTTTTTTAAAGTTAGTTTCATGGTATTTTGATGCACATCTTATGATCATCAAAAGTTTTGTGTTTAAATTGCAGAGTTTTGCTCCCACAGAAATTGTAACAAATCTTTCTATTGATTTGAGTTTACCCTAAACTGTCTACATTTAAATAGCCACACTAGAATACAAGAAAGTTCCTTGGGAATATTTTGAAATGAGCCTTATGGCATTGCCTTCCAGTACAATAAAGAGAAAATTCATAGCCGAAAAGAAATTTAGTCCTTTTTATCCTACAGTATTTTGGAATTATAACAGTTAGTCAGATGCAGTTTGCACAAGCTGAAATGAAAACTGCTAAATCCAAGTTAGATGTTTTAGAAGCATACTGCATTATAAGGCTGCAGAAAAGCAGCAGTATGATCTAACTTAGTATTGTCATCTTTGTATAAACAGAGTTTATTTTTGTTTACACGTACTAACATATAGACATATGCAACTTTAATAAAGCAGTATATGCTGTAGAGGTAAAGATCTAGAAAGAAGTCAGAACTCAAAGATTTTTTTCATATTCATTTTTCATCTTTTTAAAATTTTAATTTATAAAGTTGACAGTGACACAAAGACAAATTTTAATTTGCTTTAAAAAATAAACTTTTCAGGAATAAGAAATATTGGTTACACCTATAATAGTGTACTCTAGAGAAAAAAAAAAGAGGGGAAACATAATACTTGAATATCCATGTGTCTCAGTGTTTGAAAAGGTTCTTTGATCGTAGGTGCACCTATTCTGTGCATATTGTTATTCAGAGGTCCAGGGTCATTTTTCAGATATATCACTGAACTAATAAAAGAAGCAGCTCTTTGTTCCAAGCAAGGCAGCAGAACCTTAAATCTGATTATTATTATTATTATTAATACTGTTATTAGTAGTGACACAGAATCTACATGCTTCCTTGATATGTTGACTCTGCACAAGCTTTTATGAGGCTCAGGGCTACATATTATTTTTCAGAACCAGGTAATCACTATCATTTAACCATACTTCACAGAATGCATTCACATAGGGTCTGCATAAGATTTAATAATCTAAACGACTTATTAACTCACATTTCCAGCTGAGACACATTTATGTTTTTAAACAAATAATGATAATTCTTTCTTAGTCTATTTTCCTGGTAATAGGAAGATCTTTCTGAGGTACTGTGGAAAGAGTACTGCCTGCAATACACAAAACTAAAACCCAACCTTTAGAAAATGCACTTTATCTACCTAGTGAGCAATGACCAACTTCTTTACCTTTCTTGTGGGTAACAGGTCATTGGGACATTTTTTCTTTAAAACTCTCAGCAGTCAGCATGTTGGAAATATGTTTCTATATACATCTATTTAAAGTGTGTTTCCTGAGCAGTTAACGTCAGGAAAATCATCTTTTTGGATTTAAACTGAACTACATGTAGTGGTTAAGGAAGGACACTCCAGCTCACGAACCTTTTACACTTCTTGTATCTGCAAAAAAAGAGGTCAAACAGACAGATACAATCTATTTATATCCCAGGGCACTCAACACATTTACAAGAAAGAATGACTAGATTAATGGTGTACATAAAACTCATGTAATGCTGCCTTTTAGCACTAAAACTTCCAAGGTTAGGGGCTTCATATTTTTCTAGTTTAATGATATCTATGAATTTCTGATTTTGCTACCAAAAAAAATCACAATTCCTGTTTATAGTCTATGAAAACATGGGACATCAACACAACAGGCAGCAGACCTGTGTTGTAGATGTTATCAAAATTTTCCTTGGGAACAAAGGAGCTAGAATTAGTATAATTAGGAAGGAAATTAAGATTAAAATATAGGTTTTTATGCCACCCTGGTCTTATGAGGCATGAGTGGTCATCTTTTGAGGACTCCAATATCCAGTACATTTCAGAATTGGCTTTCAAGAGTGTTATGAGAAATCCCTATTTTTCACTACATTTATTCATTGGGATTTACTTTTACCAGAGTATTGAAATAGTCAAGAATATAACTGATGAACAAGTCCTGTATTGTTGTATCTTTTACCCTCCCACAGTGCCATCTAAACACCCATGAATATTGGGGTGGGAGATTGAAATAAGTAAGGAGTTGCTCTAGGCATGCCATAGGGCGAGGAGCTTGTTTTACTACCAAGCTAGGTGATGGGGCCTGCAGCTTTCCTGCACAGTCTGAAATTCTGTGTAAGCCATGACTTGCACAAGGTGAACTGACAGGAGTTGCTGGAGTGAGAGCAGACCTGGGACAGCTGCTATCACCTCATCACAACCAGGGCTGGACAGACTAGGGAGGGGTCATGGTCAATTCAGAATTCCCTCAGGCTAAATTAAGGTGAAACAACACCAAATGATCACTTAAACATTTTATTCATGGCAGAAGCAACCTGAACTTGGAAGATGTTAGCAGTAGGTGGTGAGGTTTCTCAGAACAGGAATTGGTATGAAATTACCTCAGTAAACCGTGTAACCCGTAGTAATTATATACATCAATTCAGGGAATGAGATCCCTCCCATTGAGTCAGGAGGTTCAGAGTGGACCCCCTTGCTTTCTAGACTCCTTCTCAGAGAAGAGCCTGGAGGCACCTGGATCCACTCCCATCAATGGTTTTATGTATGGATGAGGTGTAGGGATTACAAAAAAAGAGAAAGAAAGGAGAGAGAGAAAGAAAAGAAAAGAGGAAAGAGAGATTTTACCATTTCTGGGTCCAACATTTGTCCAGCCAGTCTAGAGTTCCAGTCCCAGAGAGCGCATGCATGGGGCTTCAGTTTGTGTCCTTTTATCATCTTCTTGCCCCTCCTTCAGGTGGGCACTCAAACTTATTAGGCTAATTAGGTGTCATGCATGGTTTGTGCTTTCAGAACCTTCCAGAAATGGGTCAGTGGGCTTGGGGGCTGTTTGGGGAGTAACTTCTCCTTCCCTGGAGACATGACCCGTGTTTGATCTTTGGCTATGCATGGTGAGCTGCCCTGCTCAGCATATCAGAACATGGAGCTGTGCATCCTCCAGCATGCCCTCCAGATCCTGTTGCTGATGTCCTGAGCTAATCTGTGCTGATAGGCTTCTTTTCACCTGTGGTTCATTATTATGCAGGGTTCGTTGCTATGCACAGTTTGTAGTTAAGCAGAATTTGCCCCACCACAATGTTTGAGACATTGACTCTTTCAGTCCCTGACACACCTTCAGCCTTCAGCAGTGGAAAGGATGGCAGAGTTGGGATTCAGCAGGGTTGGCATAGGCCACTGCCTAGGGGTTCCAGGACCGGTGACCTCAAGGGGAGGGCATTGAACTTGTCCACTTTCAAAGTTCCTTTTTGGAGATCCTCTTACATAATAGTAGCAAAGGGACCAGAGTGGCTACAGTTTGGGTTTTCATCTTTGTCCAGTGACTGCTGGGTGGGAAGGCCACAGAGACCTACAGGTGCAAGCCTGCTCCCAAGCCCTATTCTGCTGAGCTTACCATACCTGAGCAGGAGAGAGGAGGTTTTCTGGGACAGTTTATCAGAGAACAGACAGACACGGTACTGCTGATGCTTGCCTACATGAGACAGCTGTTATTTGATCAGAGGCTAAGCACCTCTTTCTATTCTTAGGTCTCCCACAACAGCGAGTGCTGTCAGAAGAGTCTATTCACATACTTGAGGCTTTCATTTCTGTTGGAGTCTTACTCTGCTTTGTCTTCTACCCTTCTCTGCTGCCCAACAAGAGTTTGTATTATTGCTTACCATTTTTATTGAACTGAATTCTGGTCTGCCTTAAAATCAGCTGGGATCTAGTTAATTCAACCAGGTTGGTTCAGCTGTACCTAGTACCTAGTCAAAAGACAACACAGGTTGCCATCCAAACCACTTAATTTTGCCTTCATTAAAGCTTTAGCCTCCCTCAGTGGCCACACTGAGCTCCCTGCACAGACAGCAGACCATTACCTCAGTCATACAGTAGGTGCAGGAAAAAGCTGCCATGCAGGCATTGGTTTTGATGATATCCGAATCACATCCTGAAAGTGACTGCTGCTACTTTTAAAGCAAGGAGGAAAATCAGTCTGAAGAGGGGAAACAGGATAAGACAGCTTACTCCAAAAGTCAGCTGTAGAAACCAAGAAAAATTGACGTATGTGTCTGTGCTCCTTTGGTCTCCAAGTCTTGTGCTATGAAAGCACGACTCCTGGGTTGTGCCACTGGTTCTGTTGCAGCATCTTGTCAGGGTAATGGTGAAATGTACTACCCACAACTGACTATGGGCTTGTGTATTTGGAAGCCATCTTGAGGTCCGGTATTTTTTTACTTTACCATGCATTGTTCCCAGCACTGGTGTTCTCAGGCTGGGCCTTATTGCAGGACATATGTCTGTAAAACTACAGATCTGTAAGTCCAGGCACATTGTTTAAGAT
The DNA here is from genome assembly GCA_026212715.1 of Elanus axillaris. Classification (NCBI taxonomy): domain Eukaryota; kingdom Metazoa; phylum Chordata; class Aves; order Accipitriformes; family Accipitridae; genus Elanus; species Elanus axillaris. Next base: position 50,778,732 of record JANZLQ010000079.1, read on the forward strand.
ACTATTCTGGAGAAAAGCTTCATGAATGTCCCAAATGGGCCTATTCTGCATACCCAGATGCCATCAGAAAGTGGTTTGTTGTGCATACTGATTTTTCTAATAGCACACTGTAAAAGGGGAGGAGGAAAGAAAGTATGCAGTGGATTAGCAGTAGGGTAGCATGTGAAATATGAAGACTGTTGGGACAGATTACTGTCCTGAGCTAAATGAACTTATGCACAGGACAGTCAGTATGTACTAGAGTACAAAGAGGCAGTATTGAAATGTGAACTGTGTTCCTTTCAAATTTTCCAACTGAAAGGAGTCCCTTCACTATCCAACCCAGAATACAAACTAATATGTTGGAAGAAGAGTGGATGGGAGAAATTTTATTCACCAGTGCAGTTCAAAGATAATTTGATGTTACAGAATAGGCAGAGTAAATGTACTTTTTTAATGATTCTGAAAAAAATATCAAGGAAAGGTAAGAGGTCTCCCTGTCTGTGGGAGAGCTATATGTAGAAAGCTTCGTGAACAATGCAGTCACTGCAATGACAGTCCTCGCTGCTTCAAAACACCTCATTTTATGATTTGATTTTATAAAAGGTATCTAACTCAGCTTAAACATATAAAAAACAGCAGAAAACTATATTTAGCATATGCAAAATTTATTAGCCCAGAAAAGATAGATATGTGAGCTCTACCCTTTATTTGACATAGTTTAGTGTTTAACTCAGACAAGTGGAAAACTCTATAACTTGACACATGACAAAGAGACTAACTTTGTCATAGCTATGATTGAAAATCAGTAGTACTTAAATTTATCAAGTTACTACTGTTTTATTTTTATTTCACAGTTTTGTGTCAATTTCTGTGAAAAAGAAAAGCACACATGATAGGCCATAGTTACAAAATGTTATTGCTATGAAACTTTATTTGCCCCTTTTTAAAATACACATTAGAAGCTTAGATGGTTAGCTGTTAGCTGATTGTTCACTTCTGCAAGTGAGTGTTTTAATGTGTGGTGGGTCAACCCTGGCTAGATGCCAGGTACCCACCAAAGCCACTCTATCATCCCCCCTGCTCAGCCGGACAGGGGAGAGAAAATACAACAAAAAGCTTGTCGGTCAAGATTAACCCCATGTTGTCACTGCTGCTCCTTCCTCCTCAGGGGAAGGACTCTTCACTCTTCCCCTGCTCCAGTGTGGGGTCCCTCCCATGGGAGAGTGTCCTCCATGAATTTCTCCAATGCGAGTCCTTCCCACAGGCTGCAGGTCTTCACAAACTGCTCCAGCATGGGTCCATTCCATGGAGTGCAGTCCTTCAGGCACAGACTGCTCCAGCGTGGGTCTCCCATGGGGTCACAAGTCCTGCCAGAAACCTGCTCCAGTGTGGGGTCCTCTCTCCACAGATCCACAGCTCCTGCTAGGAGCCTGGTCCAGTCTGGGCTTCCCACAGGGTCACAGTTTGCTTCAAGTATATCCACTGCTCCTGCGTGGAGTCATCCCTGGGCTGCAGGTGGAGATCTGCTCCACTGTGGACCTCCCTGGGCTGCAGGGGGACAGCCTGCCTCACCATGGTCTTCCCCACAGGCTGCAGGGAAATCTCTGCTCCGGCACCTGGAGAACCTCCTCCCCCTCCTTCTGCACTGACTTTGGCAACTGCAGAGTTGTTTCTCTTACCTGTTCTCACTCGTCTCACTGGCTGCTGTTTCCGTTGTGCAGCAGTTTTTTCCCCTTCTTAAATACATTATCCCAGAGGCGCTACCACTGTCGCTGATGGGCTCAGCCTTGGCCAGCAGTGGGTCTATTTTGGAGGCAGCTGGCATTGGCTCTATGGGATATGGGGGAAGTTTCTAGCAGCTTCTCACAGAAGTCATCCCTTTAGCCTCCCACTACCAAACCCTTGCCATGCAAACTCAATACATAATGTTTAAGAGATATAAAGTGCACGTGCAATACAATTTGATTTCTTATAAAAATCTTCTAACATCTCTAAGAAAACATTATCATTATGTGTGATGTGATTTAGCTGTGTCATATCACTTGAAAATATACAGATATTAATGTTCTCTCATTTTTATCTACAGTGTAACAAACTTACTAGTATCTATCTAGTACCCTTAATTTCACTGAAGTTCAGTGAAGACTAAAATATTCCACATTTTGCAATATTTTTCCTGTTGTAAAGACTCATCATACTCTAGGTCTTTGAAATTTAAGCGAGATGAATTTCTGTACATCTTAAAGTACTATCCTGCAGACCTTTGCAATAATCATAACACTTCTCAATGTGAGGAATCTTTGTTGATTTCCACATAGCTCTTCATAATAGTAAATGCTTGCAGATTTGAGCCTTTAGTTTGTATTTTCACTTGTTTCATCTTGAACAATGATGGCATACTGCAGAAAATTTGGTTAGGTAGCAGCAGCAACACATGTAATATGAAATGTGAGACAAACTGCTTAAAGTCAGTAAATGTAAGGAAAACACTGGCAAATTTCCAGGAATAACCACCTAATACTGCTATGGCAGGGAAACTAGTAGCCTAAACAATACCTGCAGCTAAACTGAAGAAGCTGTGTAGGAATAGGATGCCAGCTGAAGGACGGAAACTCATAAAGAACAGTGTAAGTAGCTCTCTATCATGTACAATGTTAACCATAACTCATGCCAAGAAAGATCAACGGCAGGTATGTAACATATGACTAATACCAGTGTTGCCTTTGCAGGAAGCTAGTCGGGAGGAATCTGAATTTCACTTGAAGTTAAGGGCAGCAGGAAACACAGAACTGGGGAGGTGGGGTAGAGGGGGCATGCGGGAATTCAGAGCAAAACAAGGTGCAGGTTTTAAGGTACAGGACTGTTCTCTGTTACAAGGATGCTACAAGGATTGTCCTTATTTTATAGTTCATTCCACTAATGTTTCATATTTAATGTGATATACCTTTGTTGATAAAATTATAGCAAAATACTTGTATTCCAATACAAGAACATTAACAGCTTGGCTCAGTTTAGTGGTTTAAACATAAACACACTGTTAGCTGTGTTAAATATTGGTTTGGAGGCAAACACAAAAGTTCAGTATTAAGAAGAGTATTCTCACATGGCTTTGTTCTCATTCAGGATAAAACATTTTTTAAATGTTACTAAGCCTCTTCCCTTGTGAAAGTATATTGATTGCATATGTGTAGCTCTATCTCTTTTGCAAATAAATCTCATGTAGAGGAGAAATAGGAAATTCAAAAGACCATCTGGGCATCACTGACCCACTCTTCTCATACCTGGCAGACAGTTGTACAGTATACAGTTTATTTATTTCAGTGTATATATTCCACTATCCTGATACCTTAGAAAAAATACTCAGGGGAACTCTGTATTTTTTCAGTGTGTCAGTACAGAATTTTCATTAGAATTGTAGTCCTGAATGAGCTGTTTTTCCCAAGTATGAGTTTTTCAGCTCTGGATTTTCAGAACCTCATAAACAACCTTCAACAATAAAGGTGTTTGGTATAAGAAGCTTGAGACTGGCGACAGCTGAAAAATGAATACTTAATACCCTGCCTAATCAGTCATTTGTTCTGGGAGGAAATATGATTAAATTAGTATTAGATGACAATATATGGATTTAGCTTAAATGCATACTAGCTTCTCCATTTGCTGGAGGACCATAGAGAAGTAGAAAGACAATTTTGTTAGATTCACATCTCCCCCATTGTATAACAAGATGTTTTGGTTCCCTAGGTTAGAAGTATATTTAGACAAAATTGCTGATACTAACTTCCTATTTAACACTGGATGAAATTATGACAGTGTTAAAAAAAAAAAAATCTTAATTAAAGTATATTCTACTGGATTTGTTCACTTGGAGAAAACTTAAAAATAGTCCCAAACCCCAAAATGTTTCACACTGTCTGAATATTCTTTTTGTTTGAATGAAAACAAAAGGGAACTCTGAAAATATACTAAATCATTTTAAAATAGTACAGCTTGTGAAAAAAAAATGCGCTACTCATAAAATGACTATAAGAAATAAACCATAATTGCCTCTAGACAAGGACAACCATGATTTGCTTGCCTGTGATTATCACCATTGTTGTTTCACTGTCAGAAATAAAAGCCAAACAGACATGCCATAAGACTCTGGGGCAGATTTTCATTTATGACCTGACTGTTTTAAACATTCAACTTTTGGGAAGGAAGTCAGTTCTGGTCATAGCAGTGAGCAGAAAATTCCTCTGAGGTGGAGGGAGGCTGAGGCAAATGAATCTGGCTGGCTTCTGCACAGGACAACGAGAAATGGTGGGCCTCTGCTCAATACTAAATCCAGAAAGGTTCTCAGGTTGGTTTAATTCATACTGATACTTCTCCTATTCAAGTTCTGCCTGGTATAATTCTTTTTCATAGAATAAATTAGCCTAAATGCTGAAATACTGTGTTTCTATCTCTGTACCAGAAGATAGAATAAAGTCATGCTAGGACTTTCTTGTCCAAGTGTAGGATAAAAAGCTTATCTTAGATTGTCAGTACTGCTGCTTTCACAACAATTTTATTAATGAGAACTGGTTTATTGTCTGCAAGGAGCAATTAATTAGGCCTTAGGTTTCTTGGAAATATGGGCCCCTTATTTATAATTAATTTATTAACTTTAAGAATTAGGTGTGATGAAAAAGTATAACTCAATGATGAGGAGCACAATAGGTACAAATGTACTAGCTCTGCATAGCATGAATTTCACTTCTCTGAGCTGACCTGAAAACTTAAACAAGTACTCCACTGAATTTTTTCTGTGTATATCCATTTCCTTCTATATATTTACTCCTCTCTCCCTGATCGTTATGCAAAACGTCTTGTTTTGTGTAAGGTAAAATCTGCTTTGGCCTGATGATATTCTTTGATGATGCTGCGAGAGCCACAAAAGACTATAGCTATAACTAACAGATTGACCAAAAAAAAGAAATTCAATAAACTAAGAATGAATCTGACATAATTGTGGTTTTACTTTACAGTTAGAAATCATTAAGAACAACTATTTCAGTCACATTTTCTTTCTTGTAATCTAAAGGTTCATTAAAAAACAGTGTTTTCGCTTTGCTAACAGAAGTTGCTCTCGCATAAGATTCTTCCTAAGAGTAAAGTAGTGTGAAATCAGCCAGAAGAAAGTTGTAAAAGATTAGAAGAAAATGCTTTCTTCAACAGAGTTTTTTTTAATTAGTAGCTCTGTTGGTTTTGCAGTAACAAAACTTCAATACATGACTTTTTTATCATATGCAAAATTAAGGGCATAAGGAGGTTAATACTCCTGGAGCACAGGTTTCAAAGCAGTAATACTTCAGCTAGTTCTCATTCTTATTTGACAATACACACTCATAAAGTACATCGCTGTGAGGAGCACCTGAGGAAAAATACTGTCTATACTCATTGTCAAAATGCAACCCATGTCAAGATTGCAAATTCCAATAGCCCTGCATTTTTGATCATTAAATCTTAGCTATCTTTTATAACTTGTGGGAAGGCTGAAAATCCTGGAGTCTTATTCTCCATTGCTTTGCACACAGCACAGTTGCAAGCATCTTATATAGGAGAGGTAGAAAACTGTCCTTCCTAATCATAGTGCTTGAATGTGTTCTGACCTGGCTTAAACTTTAGCAAGGAGACTCTTCTGCAACTTGCAGAATAATAAATGTTGGCCTATTAGATGTTACTGTTGTACAGTTAAAAATAACTCACACAAAAAATACAATAAAAATAAAAATATGTTGTCTGCCCTTCATCCAAGAAGAAAACATTCCTGAGTAGCTGTATCAAAACAAAATTGAAAACAAGGCTTTTACTGCAAGATATCATTTAACTGAATGCATGAATCTGAGAGAGATCCTCAGCTTATCTTTGCATAGTTGAATAACAGCTAAATTTACAAGAGATGTGATTCCATAGTGGACACAAAGTTTAGACTTTCAGAATAGACTTTGGTCGAAGGTGAGGGAGAGGATATTGTATATTCTTTTGAGGATACACACCCAGTGGGTGATTTTAAGCACAAATTCATACAGGAGAGGGAATGTTTTATTCCCATAGGTATCTATGTCAATGTCAGAGGACTCACAAGGGACAGTGATGAGACTGAGAAAAGCAAATAGAACCTGCTTATCAGCCTAAGAGAGAAAAAGGATTCACCATTCCAAACCAGGAAATGTTTGGAAGAATGTCTCATGTCTGCTCCTTTGTGAGAGGTTTTAATAGTTGTTCTCATAATCCTCCAGCAAATGAAAGAGAGGAAATAAGTTTAGGACTGCCTCCTAAGGCCTTCTTGAGAAAATACGGCATATGGGCATTCTGAGATCTGGCCACAGACCACACTCCCCTGAAAGATCTAGGCAGCATTTCAATCTCCAGGGCAGCCCACTGAGCTGGCGGAGAGCTCTGTACTGAAATTCTTAGATAGACGTTGCAGAATGCATCCTTTTCAAAAATCTGTTCTTTTTCATTTGAAATCCAACATGGTAACGACTGACTCATTATTTCAGGGGAATTTAGCCAGGAAGTTTAATTAATCCAATTCCCTTAGGGAACAATAATGGAATGTTTCTTATCCCTTGAAATGTTGTATTAAATATATAGCTTATGCAAGCTAATAAAATGAGCTAGCCAGCCTGGAATGACTTCTTGTTAAACTAGGGATATATATAGTGCTTAAAAAGCTAAAGAAAAAATATTATTTTAAAAAAGTGATTAAATGAAACAAAATGCATTACATTAAATGCATGAAATCAGACCATACAATATTCCAGATACTCAACAATTTCCTAATGGAATGTGATGTCCCATTTTCTCATTGGTCTATTTTCCTAAAAGGGAAAAGGGTATAGTGTTACAGAGCTTAGTCTACTACATGCTCCCAGCTCCTCCCCAATGTTTGTCTTCTGTACACGCAGAAAAATTGAAGTGTAGACCAAATTTCTGTTGTGCTAATGACAAGGAAAACTATTTCCTCCACTTAAGCTCCCTGTTTCTTTACTAACATCAATCCTAATGTTCTTTTTTGCTGCCTCTGGTGTTAATTTCTGTTCTCCATAGCAGAACAGAAATTGTTCATTTCTTGCCATATAGTGTCATGAATGTCTAGAATCTTCAATTCCCTTTCCTGAATTTCATGGAAAGTAACACAGTTATCATACCTTTCCAGGTCTGTTTCTCCATAGCTGCTAACAAAAACATCATCTGCCTTTAGTTATTTCTTCCTAAGCTTGCTTCAAAGGGAAACACTTGAGACATTGTAGCACCTGCAAGGTTGTTGTCTTATCCATATTCTTTCCAAGGACCACAAAGGGTAGGCACAGCACTGCAAACGAAGGCTAGATGAGGGATGGGGCAGGAAGCAGAGATGCCCTGTGCCTGCCCAAGGCCAGCCTAGCAGGTCTCTGACAGTGGACAGGGTCACCAGGAGCCCAACTCAAGCACGCATGTCCACAGTGATGAGGCAGTTCCAAGCCCCAGCTGGGAGGTCAAGTCCCCATGTCAGCATCCAGGTCCTGGCAATCATAACTGAGAATCCTATTTGAATGGGATTTCCCCTGGATTTTGTTATGCTAGTACATTTTTCTAGGAACTGATTCTGCATTTTGAGTCAGATGGAAAAAAATTTGAAGCAAGAAATTTTTCTTTGGTATGGAATTTGAATGGTGGGGCTGTTACCCTTTGTCTCATGCTGTCTGGCTCAAGTCCTGTATATACATGAGTGTTAAGTGAATGAAAATATTCTTTGTTTAAAAGATGACTTTTATTCACAAATTTAAAAAAAAAAAAATTACTTATTTACAGGAAGTCCTTAAAGGAATATTAGAAAGCAGACTGAAGAAGTTTCAAAAATAAATTAGACACAAAATGGGGCTGGGGTGGAAAGGTTAAAGACAGTTTTCTGAGGTCATTAAGGTATTCAATATTCCATGTGGTTTCACTCATAGCAGTATTAGAAGCTACAGGCAAATGTTTAGAGTGGTTTAGCATGACTTCTTGCTTTCATTCTGTGAAATCCATTTCCTTCATTTTCTCCGCTTCCTAACCTTTTATACCACTGGGGAAGCCCAAATTTAGTAACTGACTTTCTTCTCATTATTTCTCACTTTACTTAAAGAGGGTGGTAACAAAATCATCTGAATTGGAAACAGTTTCTTCTCACACTATTTTTTTCTAGTCAGCTATGTAGTTTTCCAGTGTTGCTGTTCAACCCCAGCTGGCAACTAAGCACTATGCAGCTGCTCACTCACGTCCCTCACAGTGGGATGAGGGAGAGAATCAGAAGGGTAAAACTGAGAAAACTCCTGGGCTGAGATAAAGGCAGTTTAATAGGAAAGCAAAAGCTGCACATACAAGCAAAACAAAACAAGGAATTCATTCACTGCTTCCCATCAGCAGGCAGGTGTTCAGGCATGTCCAGAAAAGCAGGGCTCCATCACACATAATGGTTACTTGGGAAGACAAATGCCATCACTCCAAACACCCCACCTCCTTCCTTCTTCTTCCCCCACCATTATATGTTGAACATGATGTCATATGGTGTGGAATGTCCCTTTGGTCAGTTGGGATCAGCTGTCCCAGCTGTGTCTCCCCCCAGCTTCTTGTGCCCCCCCCCAGCCTGCTCTCTGGTGGGGTGGAGTGGGGTGAGAAGCAGAAAAGGCCGTGACTCTGTGTAAGCACTGCTCAGCAGTAACAAAAATATCTTGCTGTATTATCAACACTGTCTTCAGCACAAATCCAAAAATTAGCCCTATACTATCTACTATGAAGAAAATTAACTCTATCCCAGCCAAAACCAGAACATCTGGTTTTCTGATCTGCTTAATCCCTTTCAATGTATTTCTGAACTTTTCTGAAGTCATAGGATTTCAAGATTGTGATATAAGCGTAAGCTATTGTCTTTTTCTGGCAATGAAATCTGGCCATCTTAAGACAAAGTGATTTGGACTAACAGAAAAATGAATTAACTTTCACCTTAATTTCCTATATCTCAAATGCATCACATTTTCCTTTCTTTTTTTTTTTCTTTTTTTTTTTTTTGTAATTATGTTGAGAAAATAAAGCTATTTTTGTTCTCTGATGGTGGCAGTAACCAGTAAAAAAACAATTAGGACTGACTGCAGTTACGTCTCTACACAGAGTTGTCAGGTTCAGAGTTTCTAAAATATGTATTCCTGAGCTTAAGCTCTGCAGACAAGTACCTAGAGCTTCTAAGTTTTATTCACATTTAGAGAATCTAGGCCAAGATGTTTTAAATTTGGGTTTTACCTTATTCTTTAGAGTAGAATTAAATTTATTCCAAAGAAATTGGAAGAAAAACGGAAAGAAGTTTCCCAAAGAGGCCAGATGACATGTCTCTAATCCCTAGGATTAGAGCACTTTCAGCCATCTGAGATGCAAAACTTGAGAGAAGGGAAGAAACAGCCTAAATTAATTCTCATAGCATAGAATCATAGAATGTTTGGGGTTGGAAGGAACCTTAAAGATCATCTAGTTCCAACCCCCCCTGCCATGGGCCTGGATACCTTCCACTAGACCAGGTTTTTCAAAGCCCCATCCAACCTGGCCTGGAACACTTCCGGGGATGGGGCATCCACAGCCTCTCTGGGCAACCTGTCCCAGTGCCTCACCACCCTCACAGTGAAGAACTTCTTCCTTAGACCTAATCTAAATCTACACTCTTTCAGTTTGAAGCCATTACCCCTTGTCCTATCACTACAGGACCTACTAAAAAGTCTTTCTCTGGCTTTCTTATAGACACCCTTTAGGTCCAGGAAGGCTGCTATAAGGTCTCCCCAGAGCGTTCTCTTCTCCAGGCCAAACAGCCACAACTCTCTCAGCCTGTCTCCACAGGAGAGGGTGCTCCAGACCTGTTATCATCTTTGTGGCCCTTCTCTGGACTTGCTCGAGCAGGCCCATGTCTTTGTTATGCTGGGGGCCCCAGGGCTGGACGCAGTATTCCAGGTAGGATCTCATGAGAGCGGAGCAGACTGGGAGAAGCACCTCACACAACCTGCTAGCCACAGTTCTTTTGATGCAGCCCGGAATACAATTGGCTTTCTGGGCTGCAAATGCACATTGCTGGCTCACATTCAGTTTTTCGTCCATTAATACCACTGAGTCCTCCTCCACAGGGCTGCTCTGGATTCACTCATTGCCCAGCTTGTATGTGTGCTTGGGATTGCCCCGACCCATATGCAGGACCTGGCACTTGGCCTTGTTGAACTTCATGAGGTTCTTACAAGCCCGCCTCCGAGGACTGTCAAGGTCCCCTCTGGATGGCATTCCTTCCCTCCAGCATGTCAACTGCACCACACAGCTTGGTGTTGTCAGCAATCTTGCTGAGGGTGCACTCAATCCCACTGTCCATGTCACTGCCAAAGATGTTAAACAGCGCCAGTCCCAATACCAACCCCTGAGGAACGCCACTCTTCACTGCTCTCTACTTGGACATCAAGCCGTTGACCACAACTCTGAGTGCAAGCATCCAGCCAATTCCTTGTCCACCAAGTGGTCCATCTGTCAAATCCATGTCTCACCAATTCAGAGACCAGGATGTCGGTGGGGCAGTGTCAAATGCTTTACACAACTCCAGGTAGGTGAAGACTGTTGCTCTTCCCTTATCCACAAATGCTGCAACCCCATCGTAGAAGGCCACCATATTTGTCAGGCACAATTTGCCCTTAGTGAAACCACATTGGTTGTCAACAATCACCTCCTTATTTTCCATGTGCCTTAGCACTGTTTCCAGGAGGATCTGCTCCATGATCTTGCCAGGCACTGAGGTGACACTGATTGGCCTGTAGTTCCCCGGGTCTTCCTTTTTCCCTTTTTAAAAATGGGGGTTACGTTTCACCTTTTCCAGGAAGCGGGAACTTCCCTGGACTGCCACAACTTCTCAAACATGACAAATAGCGGCTTAACCACTTCATCCACCAGTTCCCCTAGGACCCGTGGATGCATCTCATCAAGTCCCATGGACTTGTGCACCTTCAGGTTCCTTAGGTGGTCTCAAACCTGCTCTTCTCCTACAGTGGGCAGCTCTTCATTCTCCCAGTCCCTGCCTTTGCCATCTGTGACTTGGGCGGTGTGGCTAGAGCACTTCCTGGTGAAGACTGAAGCAAAAATGTCATTGAGTACCTCAGCCTTCTCCATGCCCTGGGTAGCCAGGTCTCCCATTCCTTCCAGAGAGGCCCCACATTTTCCCTAGTCTTTCTTTTATCACCAACTCACCTATAGAAGCTTTTCTTGTTGCCCTTGATGTCCTGGGACAGATTTAATTCTATCAGGGCTTTAGCTTTCCTAACCTGTTCCCTGGCACCTCTCACAGTTTCTCTGTATTCCTCCCAACTACCTGTCCTTGATTCCACCCTCTGTAGGCTCCCTTTTTGTGTTTGAGTTTGTCCAGGAGTTCCTTGTTCATCCACAAAGGCCTCCTGGCATTTTTGCCTGCCTTCCTCTTTGTTGGTATCCATTGCTCCTGAGCTTGGAGGGGGTGATCCTTGACTATTAACCAGCTTTCTTGGGCCCCTCTTCCCTCCAGGGCTGTATCCCATGGTACTCTACCAAGCAGATCCCTGAAGA
>JANZLQ010000079.1:50795044-50832303 GCA_026212715.1 Elanus axillaris
GGAACACAGCCAGGGCAGCTGACCCAAACTGGCCAGCGAGGTATTCCATACCATGGGATGTCACATCTAGGAAATAACTGGGTGGGGTGGGGGTTGGGATCGTCGCTCGGGGGCTAACTGGGTGTCGATCCACAGGTGGTGAGCAATTAGTCTGTGCACCGTTTGTACATTCCAATCCTTTTAATATTACTGTTGTCATTTTATTAGTGTTCTTATTATCATAATTACTTTCTTCTTTTCTGTTCTATTAAACCGTTCTTATCTCAACCCATGAGTTTTACTTCTTTTTTACCGATTTTCTCCCTCATCCCATTGGGTGGGGGGAGAGTAGGTGAGCAGCTGCGTGGTGTTTAGTTGCTGGCTGGGGTTAAACCACAACAACAGTACAAAGAACTGGCCTTCTATGCTTACAACTACTGAAAGATGTGTGCACCTTCAAAAGGAAAGAGGACTACAGTTGTAAGTACCTTGGTGTATTTGTGAGATAAAGAGGCAATAGGGAAAAAATGTTAGGACTAAACATCAAACGCTGGTGATCTCATTCAATTGCAGCATTTTTTGCAAATGGGTTTTGTTCATATTAAAGTGCAATTTATAATGAGGATATTATTTTCCAATTAATAGATAAAATTAAGGACTCAAAGATTTACAAATGGATTTATTTTGCAACTAGAAAAAAAACAATCAACAAAACATTCTGCAACAAAGAGTTGCACTTCCAGGTAGCTAAGAAATCATTTTTACTCTCTGGGTTGTTATTTGAATGAAGCAGCTACAACTTAAAGTGAGAATTACTGCAGTACATCTTTGTGTTTCTGAAAAATATTTAAAATGATTGCTGCCATAAAATATTCAATTCCACTTTCACCCCTCACCAAATGCTACCTTATCAGATGGGTTTTGATAAAAGACTATGTCAGTTCTCCTTTGAACACTAGAGATATTAATACTTACATTACCTGCCTCTGGGAATGCTGTGAGCGATGATTATAAATGCTTACAAAATAAAGCACTATGGCAATAGAAAGCATTGTAGTATTGAAATGTGAAAACATAGGCAGTGTGCACATTTCTTTATTTTGAAAGTGTCAGTTCCATTCTTAAAACTGAGTTGAAATTTGCATATCTTAATAATGTATGTCAGCAAACATTGATCAGTAAAGAAAACTTTTATTCCGATTTATTCATGTGGGTTTTTTGCTTCCTATAAATAGCCATTTGTAAGAAGGTATGTTTATATAAATCAGGAACAACTCTGATTAGATTTAGCAAAAAATCCAAAGCTAATTTATGAAATTTGAATTTCTAAACTCATTAATTTCTTCTGGTCATTTGAAGAAAGTAACCAATTAATTTATCCAAATTATTCAAACAGGATTTCTGTGTTTCACAGATCTAATGTGGCAACTTAGTATGGTTCTTGTAGCAAAAAAAACCCCCACAGTCTTCTTTATTCCTTTTTTTTCTTCACTCTGTCACTTGACTGAATGGAGCATAGAAAGGCTTTTCATATATTCTTTCGACATCTCCCATTATATCTAGGATCCTGAGGAACAAGATGGCAATACGGAAGGAAAGAACGGTAGACTAACTCTACAGAATATGACTGGTTTTCAAGCATGCTGTACCACAACCATTTGAAATAAAAGCATGATACAGAGGGAGAGATCAAAAGCTACTGTGAGAATATAAACTTGAACACTGCAAAATTCAGGCTAGAAAAGTAGTTTCAAAGACTCCCTTTGCTTTCAAACCAAGGTGATTGCTGCATATTCTTTGCCCTAAGTAACAGGATTCATGCAGCCTAACTTCAACGGAATAAGGGTGTTATTTCCACACCCACTTGGGAAGAATTCCAATAATGCAGGAATCCTCACTGTATTTTACAAGGTCCCAGTTAGCTAAGCCTATCAGGGAAGTTCAGTTAAAAATTTCCTTTTGTATTTTCAAGGTGTTGTGGTTTAAGCCCAGCTAGTAACAAACCACCATGCAGCCGCTCACTCACTCCCTCCTGCCCTGGCCACGGTGGGATGAGGAGAAAATATAAAGGCAGGCTTATGGGTCAAGATAAGGACTGGGAGGGATCACTCACCACTTATGATCACAGGCAAAGGACAGGCTCAAACTGGGGAAGAAAAAAAAATCGGTTTCATTTACTACCAATCAAACGAAAACAAGGATAATGAGAAGTAAAAGCAAACCCTAAAACACCTTACTCCCACCCTTCCTTCCTTCCATACACAAGTCCATTTCTGATTTTCTCTACCTCCTCCCCCCAGCAGTACAGGGAGACAGGGAATGGGGATTGGGGTCAGTTCATCACACCTTGTCTCTGCCTCTCCTTCCTCCTCAGGGGAGGGCTCCTCACTCTTCCCCTGCTCCACCGTGGGGTCACTCCCACAGGAGGCAGTCCTTCACAAACATCTCCAACATGAGTCCTTTCTGTGGGCTGCAGTTCTTCCTGAACTTCCCTTGTGTAGGTCCTTTCCGTGGGCTGATCTTCCATCACAGACTGCTCCGGTGTGGTCTTTGCCACAGAGTCACGGCCATCTTTGGGGGCCTCCACTCCCCCGCTCCCCTCCCTGGGCTGGGGGGGGACAGCCTGACATCTCAGCATGGGCTGCAGGGGCATCCCCCTTCCCCTGCTCCTCCTTCTCTCCTTCCTCACTGACCTCGCTGTCTGCAGAGGGGTTCCTCTCACATTTTAGTCCCACTACTCACTGCAGGTTCCCCTTCTTAAATCTGTTCTCCCAGAGGCACTACCACTGTCACTGATTGGGTCAGCTTGGGCCAAAGGTGGGTCCAACTTGGAGCTGGGGAAGCTTCTAGCAGCTTCTCACAGTAGCCACCCCTCTAACCCCTCCCCCGTTACCAAAAAACCCACACCACACAAAACCATAACACAAAGTTTGGGCTTTGAATTTCACAAAGATAGCTTTTTGCAAGGTAAACATTGTGAAATTACTGGTACATTCATTCAGGTGTAAATACTAGAAACATAGTAGTTTACATGGCAGTTCAGCATTTCTCAGATCATGGTTGGCATCAGAATTTACATTGAGAGGATGTTTCATACTTGATGAAAGAAACAGTTTGGTTGCAGTTTCACAGCCATCAACTCTCTCTCATGCCAATCACAAAGAGGAGGAGACAAAAAAGTCTTGCTCTTTGTTGCTGCCTTATCACTGATTTTCTAGGTGTTCATCATTACTACAGTTCTTTAATCTCTAGTAGTATGTGTTCATTGAAAACTGTATGTTTTAAACTTTTTGTCTCTAGGTGCCTGCAGTTTGTCAATTTGTGCTCTAAACTGTGCTTCCTAAGACCTCCTTCATTCTCATTTTCCTTTTCTCAGTCTGGCATCTAAACGTGGACAATTTTTTTCACATTTGACATGATGTGCAGCCTTGCTTCCTCTTCAAAAATCTTTGTGGTGATCTTCCATCACTCACTCTTCCATCACAAACTTACAGATACCCCTGTTAGCACAAAAGTAACAGAAGGTATACACTGCAATCTGTTTTTTCCTACAATTTTCCTTTACCTTTTGTTTTGGTCATTTTTTCAAGAATTAAGAGCCACTGACGATGAGTCCATTGAAAGCATATATTCAGGCTGTACTTTTACTAAGTCAGTGGAAATTTTATTATCATAGTCAATGATAGCAGAATAAAGTCAGTGTGGTTACTCCTTCATTTTTACCCTTACTTTACACCATAAAGTTCTCAAGTCAGAATTCTGTCATTACTTATGAACTACTGTGTGCAGAAGTTCAATTGTGTAAATAACATTGCCATTCAATTTTTACTATTATCATATGAAACAGAAATACTAATGATTAACAATAAGGTAAATAGACACTTTTTAAGGTCTCTAACTATTGTACTGAATTCCTCAAGAAGTTCTAGAAAATCTGTTCTGCTTTCATGATATATTTCACTGACTCAACTACTGTGAAAATTAACAAAGTGAAGTTAAACAATTGTTTTCAGTAATCCAGTGCTCTCTGTTCTTTGGCAGTATACAACTAGACTGACTTTCAATGTCAAAACAAAGCATTCACTTAGCTTTTCGTTCATGGAACTTCCTAAGACTGTAGCAATATACATGCAGTCAGTCTCTGACTATTTAAGCAGTAGTAGTTGAGTACTCCTGGAACTATTCATATAGCTATTCATTTTAAGGTAAAATCATGCTCTCTCAGAAAGCACTGTGAGTTTTAGCTGCTAGGTATTTTCTAGTTGATTCATTTGAAACTAGGTTTCAGCCCTCCAGGCACAGCTGTTGATTTCAGGGATTAATGACAGAATGAAAGTTTTTAGGCTATAATTTCTGTATGTATGTGAAAGACAGGGGTTTATTTCAATCAACTAGCTATCAAACTTTAGATCTAGTATTACAGTCTTCTTAAAAGTTTCACTTAGGACACAGATTATGGGATTTTACACTGCAGATGAATAATTTCTTAATCTTTAGCTTTAAAGGAAGAGAGACATCTGTAATACACTATGGAAAATGCTGCTGTTCCTTAATTTTCCTTTGATGGAAAGGGATTATATTTTTAATTTTCTTCTTGGTCCTTCTGAATTAGGATATTGTCTTAAAGAAATAAACATAGGAATTAATTTGAAATTTTTAAAACTCCTGGACTCACAATGAGACTTGAGAGATTGTTTATTTTTAAGAAGAGAAAACATGAAAGTAGGGGAAAATAATACAACATGAAGTAAGAACAAAAGAGGAAAGGCATTTTGTCACTTATCACAATTATGTATTATCATACCTCTGGAGAGAAGTAAAGAGCAAATAAACAGCATACCATCCTTATATTCACAGAAGACTTTTTGATGCAAGGCGACCTTTAAAGCAAATACCTTGATTTAGGTTCTGACAAGTTAGCATCTCTGAATTGCAAAAATTGCTTTTTCAACTCATGTATAGATCTGACTAATCAACAGAAGCAAAGGGATAACCCAGCTAATTCAGGCAAAGATTTCACTGTGTATAAATAAAATATTGAAAGACATACTGATCAGCAGGAATTTCAAAATGGACTGATATGAAATTTATTGCTAGCCCTTTACTGAAGGATCATTACCTTATAAAACTCTTACAAATGAGGATTCTGCTTATAATATAAAAATACTTCACAGCAAAAATTTATGAAGGAAAAATTGTGAAACAGCTTATGAACCATAAAATAATTACTTTATAGAAAAGTAGAGAGAGATACTGGGATCTGGCATCTTAAGCATAGTATTCATATTTTTCAATATTGTATATTATCTTTTAACCTTTTCCCTATGTGTATGTCATTAGCCCCAGTACTGTTCACAGTCCCCCCAGCTTTCATCTGCAGACTTGATGCATGTGCCCTCCATCCCCTTCTCCAGGTCATTGACAGAGATGTTGAGCAGGACAGGTGCCAGGATAGACCCTGCAGTACCCTACTTGTTACCTCCAGACACAGTATGACCCATTTACCATGATACTCTGAGCTTGACCAGCCAGCCAGTTATTTTATCTGGTTGGTGTCCCTGCACCCAGGCTGTAACATCCTAACTTGTATCATATAAAAATATTGTTGCAGACAGTATTGAAAAGACTTCTATAGCCTGGGAAAATTTTTCTCCCCTCATCTACAAATCTAGCCTTTTTATTACAGAATGCAGTAAGGTTGGTTAGGCACAGCTGACCCTTGGTAAATCCAGGCTGACTGTTACCACTCACCTTGTCCTTCATGTGCCCATAAATACCATTCAAGAATACTTGTGCCATGACTTTCCCAAGGACCGAAGCAAGGCTGACCAACACGTAACTTTCTGGTTTGTTCTTCTGGACTTCTTGGAAGATGGGTGAAATGTTAGCCTTTCTCCAGTTGTTGAAGACATGGCATTTCAAATGACCAATTACCATTGTAAAGTATTTATGAAAAATTTATGAAATTTATACTCAACAGATTGAGTCACTCATACCTTTTTCTAATATTTGCTGATATCCTGTTCCAGAAGCTGAGTTTTATTTCCACAAGAATATGGTACTTTTTATTTTTCCATTCCAGAAGCAGAAGAATTTTTCAAAATCTGGTTTTCAGTCCATTTACCTCTAGATTTTTTTTCACTCTTCTCAGTTACTTTTTTTTTTTTTTAAATTCAAGAGATATAATGTCCAATGTAGACAAGAATTTGATTCACTGAAGGGCAGAGCCATGGTCATAGCCTTGCGTCTGAGTGGGCAGAAGGGACAGATGAGAAGCTGGATCAATTCATAGCAGTCCACTGCGTAGAGTTTAGGGGCATCTATGCGCTAAGTTACTTAAGACATTGTTTTCCTCTACATTTAGTTATGAAATAGCAATTCCATGGAAATTTGAAGAAGTAGGACAAAAATAAGGCTTTGAAAAACAAACAGCATTTGACATGAGGAGGAATCTCTGTTAGAGGCTAGTAGTAGGGACTGCTAATATGACAGGAAATATTTTCTTGTTGCAATCCAGGCAACTTTTGACTCTGAGATGCAGTGCTGAGCACAAGTTCTTATTGCATAGGTGCATTGTGCTACAGGACACACAGCCTGATAAATAATATTTGGATTTTCATTTGGGTTCATTGGAAACAATTATCTCCATTTCCAGAATCAAACAATTCAAATATTCATTGTAATATTTTGTCATTAAAGTTCATCTTCAGTTGAATTTTAGTTTCTCTCTTTTCTTTCACTTGAAATTGTTCTTTCTTATCTTCTTCTTCATCTTTTTCCCTGTTCCATAATTTTTTGGTAGATATGTAAAGGAGTCTCACACTTTACACAACGTTTGATCACTTTTTCTTTCTTCAGTTCCTTCCATTCTTCTACTTACTCTTCCTCTTTCTTTCACTTTTTTCTTTCCCTCTTTTCCTTTGTCTTTCCCAGTTTCTCCTTTGTTTATCCAGTTTCCCTCTCTAAACCTGTTTTCCTTCTTTCCCCTTTCCTACTTCTCTTTGCACGCATTCAGTTTTGTTCTCACTCCTGTTCTCTTTCTCCCTTATTCCCCATTCCCTCCGTTCATGCACATGCAATCTCTGTTCTCTCCTTTCATCCAAAATTTATTTTCCAAACTTTCTTCATCTGTGAAGATTTGTATAAAACCCTGAAGAAGTCAAAAAAGGGTCTTCATTTCCACTCATAGCTTTGGATAAGGCTTTGTCTCTCAGAAAATTTTTGCCTATGAAGGACTCAATTATTGGTTTAGAGTGGAGAGCAGGAGAGCATTCAGTCCAGAATTTAGGCAGCCAGGTGTATCATGATGTGACCTGTGCTTTTCATTCTCATTCTCCCCGTGCTTTCTTGTGTTCAACAGTTCTCTTGACAGCTCATGGTTTGTTCCTCATCTTAGAACAGTTGTCTTGTAGAACAAAAAAATTAGAAGCATAAATTGCAAAGATTTGAACTTGCAAATAAGAAATTTTATAATTATTTCAGTCTCAATAGGCCTATAGCTCCATTCAAGCCATGAAAACAGCACCTGAGGTATGACAAGTCTGATACTAGAATAATTTGCTGTGGATCCAGACTGAACACCTGATTTTCAGCTTGCTTTTCGGACATACTTTCACAACTTGTGTCAAAAAATAGTGCTTAGATTAGATCTTCTCACATTTTTCTCTACACTAGACAAAATCCACAATATCTAGAAGTCACATAGCTGGGAAAGAATCTTCAAAGGAATTATGGAATAAAATTTATGTGAGAAATTCACAGAGCCCCAAACTCTGGTGTTATGCAGTACTGTGAAGACTGGTGTTTATTTTCAAAGTGATGAGGATACCACAAGAAAAGCCAGACTAGCAACATGGATATCAAATTTTCAGTATATCAAGAAACAGAGTACAAACTTTTTGTCTAAGTGACAAGTTTGGACAGTAATCTTCTCTAAAAATTAAAGTTTCCTTGACATTTTGTTTATGTCCTCTCTTGAAATCATGAAAAAAAATGTCTGCTAGTGTCAGTTGTGAATCTGTAATGTAAGAAACTCTGCATAAGAAGCCATAGTAAGATCATCAAGTCATTTTATGGTGAAAAAAAATAAAGAAACTGGTATGAGACAGCAGTTGCTTTTAGTCACTCAACTAGTATTTGAAAGTGGATACCTATTACCTATCCTATATTTTATCATTATTCCCAGTATATCCCATCCTTTCTTTGGTTCCCCAGAGAAAATAATTCAAGAAAAAATGGCTTGTTTTATTATCATGATAATACACAGATCCCAGCTACAGTTTTTACTGCCATGTTGAGGAGTTAATCAAGCCTTTGTTTGCAATATATTCCCCTTATAACATAATTGTTATGTGACTGCTGATTTGAGTTTTAATTGCCTGATAAATTGAGTGTAAAATCCTATGGTAGGAGAGGAAATAAGAGAAAAAGAGGATGGTGCTCTGGCAGTTCAATGTAAAAGTATTTTTCTCCTTACAAGTAGGAAACATTTAAATGAATTTTAGCACAGGGACCCTGCAGTTCTAGATCGCACTAAGTTAGAAAGCCAAAAGGGGGGAAATCTGCAATTTTTTAATTCTTGTAATTGCTTTTCATCATTCTAGTTTCTTTGGCTACTCATGGAAATTATTAGAAAATAATAGTTGCTGTTCATGTCATCACTGTGACTGTGTCAATTTTATTAATATCCTGCTGTAAAAAGCACATTTTTGTCTGGTTTCATTAAGGACCTGTTCAGTGATGTAAAATAAATTACAATGTTGGATTTTTTTTATATACATAGATACTGCTTATACAAAGGTTTGCTTAGAAGATCAGTCAATTTTGAGACATGGCCTTTGAGATAAAAAATTATATCCAGCACTTCAAAAGCCCCAGGATCTGCCACATGCTGTACGTTTGTCTAACTCTGCTGTTTGTGTATTATAAATACATATATGTTATGATTGTATTATAGTTATTATTTATTTCTTAAAACCAGAAGATTCTTCATTTTATGCTGTTTGGAATTTCTTGCTTGCATTCATTGTTTTCCCTTGGGGCTGCAGAAGCTTGTTTTGTTTTGATTATGATGAGATCTCTCTGAACTCTGTCTCCATCTGTTAAGGAAAATGTACCATTCCATATGTCTCATGATTTATTTTATGGTATATACAGATTTTTATATGTATGGAAATGCAGTAGATATACATATGTTTGAAAGGTCTGTATATGTCTTGTCAGAACTGAATGGTTTATTCTGTGCTGGAAGAATGAAGAAGAGACCTGTATGTGTACTATCATGGGATTTTCAGAAAAGAATACAAAAAATCTCTCCACCCTTCTCTTCATGATACAGTTTGCTGTGTTTCTAGAGAGTATGAGAGCTCTTCCATCATTATCTTGAAAGTGGAAAGGATAGATAAAAGGGAAGGAAGAGATTAAAATTTTGTATTTTGAAGATGGAAGGCACACTTGGAAGACCACTCTCTGTGATGATGCATCTTCTTTCCCTCAAGATCTGTCACATAAACCTCATGACTCCAGCCTGTTTCCACACTCTGGGTAAAAGATTTGCAAGAATAGAATGATTTCTGTGAACCTTCATTGTGAACACAGAAGTCCTACGTTGTTCTTTATCAGGTAGTTGTGAGGAATAGAATGCGAAGAGCTTGGGATTTACCTGATAACAACACGTGATTTGTCTCATTCTTCATGGGGTTATATGTATGATCCAGTCATATTAAAGTATATTAACACTTCCATATGTTATTTAGTACAGTACTGATCTACTGAGTTTACCAGTAGACCTCTTTAAGGTTCGCTTTGATGACTACTTTCAAAGGACATCCAAAGAATAAAGCAAGAAACTTGTAAAAGAACTGCACAGAGAAGTAAGTGTCAAAATAAAATTAAGTTTCCATATTTCTACATGTATCTTGGAGATTCAGCTAAGGTTCACAGTCCCAGAAACCATGGAAAAACAGACTGGCCTGTCTAGAAGATCTGGTTTAACTCTTATAAGAAAGCATGAGCTTTCCTAGTTAGCTTAGCACTTGTGGCAGTACATACTGATTTTGACTACCTGGATAAATCCTCTTAGACTTTCTCAGAAGCCAGCGACTGAATGAATGTGGAGGCTTTACTACCTTTTTGTATCTCATCATTTGCTAGTAAGCAAATGCAACAGAATTAAAGGTGTTTGATTTATTAATGGCTCTCTTGCAAAATTTTTCACTAAACAGTAGTACTGTTTCTGCCTCTAATCAGCAAATTGTAAAATTATACTAAAGATTACTTATGAATACTAATATATATCCACAACAGTAAATACTATCTTTTTTTTCCACACAAATAGTAAAATTATTCATAACAAGATTATTGCAGATGTTTTATCACTGTACTGTATCTGTTGGGATCTCTGGTACTTTTCTTCAGCAGACTTCTGAATTCATTGTAATATTGTTATTCAGAACTCCTATATTGCAGTGCTACTGTTAGTGCAATAAACGACACCAGCTAGTCACTGCAGTATATATACTTTGAATGAGGCCTCCTATTCTTTTAATATCACAAAGACATAATGTATAATGGCACACAGATTAAAGACAGAGGAACACAGTAGGAATGCTATATTTAAGTTTGCTTATTTTCTGATGATAAGCTACAGCAATTTTGAGTTTAAACCAGCACTTCTCTCTTACCTTTTAGTAGCCCACTGATCTCTACAGGCCAACACAAAAGGGCTGTGTAATTCTTCCCAACTAGTTCTTCCCTTGGAGAACATAATTTCTGAAAGCAAAAGAAATACATAGGCAGTTATCATTGAACACTATGGATTGGAAAATTAAAAAAAACAGTCATGTGCCTCCAGACTTCAGATGTTACAAGAATTTCAGGATGTTAGCTGGAGTGATCCAGTTTACTGCAGCTGTGGAACTGTTCGCATGTGGCACCACAAAAGTGACTTTTCTGTTTGGACATCTGTAACCATATAAGTACCCAAAAGAAGTACACACATCCTGCAAACAATTCAAAAGCCCTTCTGGTTTCTTCAGGCTCCTTAGCTGCACACACCACTTCTGTTCTTTGCTTAGGCATCAGCTGTTTCCAAGAAAACTAGTCAGGAAAAGGTGGATCTGTCTTCTCAAGAATAAGACTACTCTTTAAGCCTTAGAAAATCTGTTACATGTCTCTGGTCTTCATAAATAGCAACAGGTCAAGTGGAAACACTGACATGGATGAACTCTTAGGTTTCTCAACCTATGCCTAAAAAAAGCCAGCACATTTTCTTCACTCCAACAACCACATAGTCATCACACAGGGGTTGGACAACACACAGTGAGGTGAGGTGTAGGCCACTCTTACCCATTTCAGAGTTGTTGCTTGGGAATACCAAGCTGTGTTGAATGTGAAAGATAACACCTTTTGTACAAAGGAGTACTGTGAGCAATATTGTTTCTTACCCAAACAGGTAAAATATGACACACTTTCTAAGAAAGCTACCATTTCTGATACTTCCTTAACCTATGCAAAGTCTACAAACACCAAGAATTTTGACAGGAGATACCATTGCTGCTGTGTACATCAGTAAGACTTGCTGTGTGTCTCTTGTTGCCAGGAAGTGGTAAGGAGTATGTGCCTCATAAGCAAGGCAGGACATTAATCCACTGCTACCAGGTAGTGTCATTCCCTTCAAGCCTTCAAGTTCAAGTAACTTCAAGTTCTTCAGCACTGACTGCAGATCTGTGTAATGGTGAATTTCCCTCCCAGAACATCTCCATAAAGACCAGATTCCTCTGCCACTCTCTGGAGGCACCGTCTCCTGGAAGACATCTTAATGCAGACAAATATTTACTCATTATTAATTATATATGCACATATTAATGACCTTCTGCTAAAATATTTTAAATACTTCCATTCTGGGTTTTGAAAATGCAAACATGTTTTGTAACTTGTAAAAATATAAAGGGGGCATGCATGGGGTGTTGTGTGTTCCCATTAAAAATGAGGACATTTTTGACGGATGCAATATGGCAGAATATATTAAGATAATTAATTTATGTTCCTTCCAGCTTTTTTTCATTTCTCAGCATGACCTCTGTTTCATGCATAACAGAACAATCAAAAATGGATTAGTTTATAGGCTGAAAACACTCAGAGTTTTATCTTTCTATAGAAAACTTATCTAGCTTAAGTAGGTTTGTACATTGATAAATGGAAACGATAATTTCTTTTACTTAAGTCAAATACTGAAATATTTCAGTGCAGTCACAAGGTTTTTGCTGTTTTCACAGCTTTCTGATCAACTACTTTGTTTTTTTGTTTTTTTTTTTCTTCACATAAATAAAATTGTTTCCAGGACACAACAGCTGGCACTTACTGGCTGAAGGAATGAACAGGAAGACAGGGTGTTCATAGGATTACAGAACAAGCTGAGAAGTAAAATTTATGCAGAGTTTGTAAACTTACTGAAGCAGAAAATAGATTGGGGTGCAGACAAGAAATAATATGTCAGTTAAAGCTAAGGATACAGACATAAGTGTCCACAACACGAGAGCAGTCATGTGATTTCTTAGCTTTTGTGACTTCAACAGTTACTTCTCAGTTTGGCTAGAACAACAGATGTTTTCTAGAGATTATACTCTGAAATTACTTTTTACAAGTCTCTCTTAAAGCCTGGCAAAAGCAAGAATAAAGCTGCCCTGCAAGATGTGAGAGGTGGTAGAATGGCTTCAAGGAAGGGTCCTAAGGATGGGAAAAACTTGGCAGCTGAACACTGTAACTTGGCCCTTCCATTCCCTTGTGTAAACTAATTTTCTTCAAATCTATAATTTAATCTCAATACAATCATTTTTTTTCTGTAGTATAGTATAGGTCAATGCTTTGTACTCAATACTGACAAATGAAAGCAAGAATTATATGCTGGTCGTGTATTGTAATAGTCTTTGTGAAGTCAGGATCCTGAAACTGTTTTTCAAGCCCTCCTGGGTGGATATTTTTGTCTAATGGCTTCTGCTGGTCTCCTTTCTTTATTTTATTTATAAGCAAGGAACTGCTCCCTGAAATGACTAGGAATGACAAGATTTTACAAGCAAGATTATACTACGAAGTATTATTGGCAATACTATGCAAATTGCCAGAAAGGCATTAGACTGCAATTTAACTAGCACCTAAGAAAGAATGTCTGTTACAAATGTGACACACAGCAATTAAAGAACCTGTTCATTTGCGTCCAAAGTATCTATTTCATTATTTTACTTGAAGCATATTCTTAGCTGCTTTTGAGATAATGGTACTCAAATTTCATGACAATAAAGAGGAAAGAACAGCCTGAAAGAATCCATTTTAAAGGTAAAGAAAGGGGCAATGATCATGTGTCTTCGTTAGTCTGGACTACACACAGGGCTATCAGCTGACTTCAGTTATATCCCCCCAGTAACAATTTGATAGGTTCTGTTGAATGCCTGATTAAGATTTATATTCTATAGGACAATGTTCATTTAATAGTACCATAGTTATTAAATCAGGTACTTTATTGATACTTTTATGGGTTAGAGCTCATGTGCACAAAGAGTAAGCAAAATCACTTCACTGTTATATGGTGAAAAAGAAATAATAGATCATCCAAATTTCCAAGACATGTTTCTCCTATCTCTTAACAGCACATTTCTATCAACATATTTAGATATTCATGGCAGGTTAATATGGACCATTTTCACCTGGCAACAGCATCAGCCCTAGCAACAGTTCATGTGTATTCAGACCACTCGTAACACTGAGTCAAAATGGAAGGTCAGACTATAGAAACCTTTGGATGATGTATGTCAGGAATTCTCAGGAATTATTCTGCCTTAACAACTGTCTCATCTGATTCCCTAGCAACTCTGAATATAAACTCAGTTTTGTTTTCCTGTTCAAAATTACCTCTTGGGAACAACTAAGAGGATTCCCTTGTTAACTTTAATAAATTCAGTTTCACTTATTCCTAGTTTAAGATAAATGGCAGAATTCAATATTGCACAGGAGTGCTCTAGTTCTATGCAGTATGTCATAGCTTGAGAGTTATGAAAATTAAGATGGTAGAATTGTATTTTAGTGTTATTCTTCCATTTCTTTATATGTACTTATATAGAGCTGCTATTTCACAAAATTTTATTAACATTATACATGTACAAAAATCACCGCTTTCGTCTGTCGGGCTTCTTGCATCCTGCCTGAGCAAGCTTTTATACTATTTGATAACCAAGGCCTACATATACTTGTACTGGAATATTTGAGGAGAAAAGACCTTGTCCCTGAAGGGAGTAGTAAGCTATTTTATTGCCATTCATATGTATCCTATCTACTTATCTGTTGGTACAGAAGTATCAGCTAAAATCATACAGTAAGTCTCTTATGATGAACATAGATTAGATTTCAGCAGTATTTCTGTAGTGCAGTGGATACTTATCTTGCAGTGGATACTTATCTAGCAGTGGTTCCTCAGTGTGCTAGCATATTGTATAATTTTCATTTTCTACTAGTATCTCACTATATTGAAACTATTCAACTTATCTTTTTCTGTTTAAAGAGCCTTCTGGACTCTGTATTTGAATAAAGAAATATGATCCCACATTGTATTCTTAAGAGAGAGTAATTGATGTTGTGTTAAAACATATTTGTGTATACCATAGACTTCAAATGAGAAAAGGAAAGAAGGAAATTAAAAGCAATGTGAATGATCCCAGAGCTTGTTAGTTCCATTTGTGTCTTCTGGTTGTCCCCTGTTTCCTTAATCCACTGCAATAACAAACCATAGATAGATAGACATAAAGATAGACCAGACAGATAGATAGACAGACAGATAGATAGATATGGATAGATTAGATATAGATTAGGTGTAGATGTGGATATATGGAGATATAGATATAGATTAGAGATAGATAATATAGATTAGATATATAGGTAGAGATAGAAATAGGGATAGAGATTATATAGAAAAGAGATGGGATAGGGATTGGGATAGGGATAGGGATAGGGATGGGATAGGGATAGGTATAGGGATAGGGATGGGATAGATGATATAGGCAGATATAGATAGGTTTACATATAGATAGATGAGAGAGAGAGAGAAAGATAAAGGGATACAGTTAATGGTCTGCACTGGATATGAATTTTGTCATTTTTTCAATTTTCAGTGCTGAATTTTTCTTACACAGCCTTTATAATGTTCATATGGGGTTTTTAAACAATAAAACAATTTTACACGCTCAGAGTATGTGTGCTTGTAAGAAAGTAAAATACTGTGTCGCTGCTAAGTGACTTGAAAGAAATGAGTAATCTGACCAACACAGTAACTTTTCAGGGTATTTTGTAATCCAGTCTTTAATTCTGTGACTTAGTACTTGCACACGCTCTAAGTAATATTATTCCTCTTATCTCACTATGCAGCATTGATCTGTTTCCAAATCTTATCTACAAATTATCTTATTTTATACACTACACACACTGAAAAGTTATACAAACCTTTTCTGTGTATGCAGTCATTTCTACATATCCTTTCTGCATCATCAACCAGACACAGAGGGCATTGCTTATTGTTATCATGGGCATGCTTTGAAATGTCTCCATTTCCCACAGTCACTTCCACTTAACTAGACTCAATTTCAGCTTATTAAAAACAAGGTCTTCCTGATCATAAAATAGCCTCATAGCAACAATAAGCTAGAGCATGAGAAAAAAAAACCCTCAAATTCTCTCCTAATTAAAAGTGGCACATTTGCTTGAATAAGAAAATATATGACCAAATGTGGTGGAATAAATGATTTATTGTCAATATTGTTATACTTCAGTTACTCGTGTTCTTTTTGCGTGCTATTCTTTTTGAGGTATGGAAATTCTGTTACTGTATCAGACAAGAATGTGATTTCTTTTATGACAGTTCTATATATGTATACAATGTTAATATATCTGGTTATGTCCTTTGTTAATGTTATCACACAAAGTCACAGTTTTCAGATGAAAAAACAAGTATACCTTGCATATCAACCCATACAATTATGCATACATATAAATATATTCTCAAATACACACAGTCTAGTTAATCAGGAGAATCAGTCAATATATTGTGAAATCTGACCTCAGGAATTCCTCATGAAGAAATAGAAGTCAGAGTTTCATGATACCTCATTAATATATAACCTGCCACTTCCTCTATTATTCCTATAAGTACTTCACATTTAATTTAGCTTCAGAATACCAAAACTGCAAATTCTGCTTATCAACTTTTTAATGAGAATCAAGCAAAGGATATCATGTAATCCCTTCTTTGGATATAAAGGCAGGTTAAGACACAATTAAATGGTAGTTTACCATAGAAACAGATAAAGCTGCAAGGGCTACAAAATGGCAGAAGTGCTCTAGCACCATTTACAGAAATAAGTGAGATGCCACATTAAAAATTTATTATGAATAATCTAGCTTTGAAGAAAATATTAGAAAGAAATTAAATTGGGTGAGTGATTAGTTTATCACTTTGGGGAAAACAGGTACAATGGGTTTAGTTTTTAATAATGGAACAATTGGAAAACTACTATTTGGATAGAGATTTCTGGCATGGCTGTGAAATAGAAAACTGTTCTAAAATTAATTTCTTGTGTTAATTAAAGGCCTGTTTCAAACTCCCTCTTGAGGCACAGGAAAATTTATCCATTGCATTCAGTAAATTTTGGAACCAATCCTATGACATCTCTACCACAAAAGAAAAATGCTGAATATTGTAATTCAGATTTTAAAAAGCAGATAAAGAGTTTGTAAAAGAAAGATGAAAGATTAAAATGCTGATATCATGAATACGGTGATGTCAAAATAGAATACTAAATCAGAGTACAGAGATTTATTTTTGTATTTATCTGCAGTTACAAATAATTTCCTAAATTAGGAAAGGGTATTCAAAAATAGTTCTGAGATTTCTCTTGATTATAGCCAAATTTTGGGAGGATCATCACAGTGGAAATTAGTCAGACAAAATAACATAATAAGAAGATGTAGAAGTATATAAAACTCTTACATGACTGGAAACATATTTTTAAATGAGAAACATGGGCAATATATTTTTTGGGGAAATGAACCAAACCAGTAACATTTCATTAAATGGAAAAGACTTGCCATGTCCTACACAAGTCAGGAAAACTAGTTGCTGTAAAAAACTTACAGACACTGTTCTATAATGCAATATACCCCAAGAGATTTAAGGTTTTGCATGTCACTCATCAGACTGCAGCTAACATGAGTTAAACTAATTTTCCTGGAGTGGATACACTTTCTCACAGTGTGTGATGCTGTTGTTAATCATTTTATTGACTGAAGTTCATCCCTGTGCAGAGGACCTGTCCAATATCCATGGAAAGAAATTAAAACCTGTTCCTGCAAATACTTATTTTTGCATGAGTAAGGAGCTCTTTTCAATTTTAGTAGGGTGCATGATGTGTATAGACTTCAGTGTTCATAAATGTTTCATAACATTTCTGAACATAACTGTCAAGAAAGACTCTTCTAAATGTGTGGTGCATTTATCTTGTACTGGCCTTCAGTGTAATGGTGAATTTGCAGTAAGTAAACTGTTCAGCATAAATATAAAAAAGTCAGTTGCTTGATTCCATAATTAATATGTATTATGAAAAATAAAATATGATGCTACAGTCCTTACTTTTGTCTCAGAGGAAATATTTTACTGACAATAAGTGGAACAAGATGTAAAGGTGCAATACTATTGAAATTAGTGGAATTGTAACTGGTACAACTAGTACTGGTACTAGACTACAACTGCAGAATTTCTTGCAATCCTTTTGGGTAAATTACTGCTTGAAAAGAAACTGCATCTTCAGGCTTTTCCAATAATAAATATAATAAAAATAATAAAGATTGACAGAAAATCTTGCAGTATCAGCTTCTATGTGCAAGATTGTCATTGAAAGCCTGAAAATCCTGGGTTAAAAGGCCTACTAAAGAGGACACATACCTTGATGCTGAAGACAGAATCTGTATTTTTTTTAAAAAAAAAACAAAGAAACTGAACAGAAAGGATATATTACTAAGAGTGGGAGAAAAGGAAAGTAATAGAAAGACTGAGCTGCTCCAAATCCAATTAATATCTTTTAAATGGTAGTTGCCATGACTAAAGAGGGGGAGAGAACTATTGAAATATGAGATGAAGGGAGAGAGAGAAGACTGATGAATGATAAAGAGAACTCATTACATCATTTTTACTGGAATAACTATATACGAAATAAACATCAAAAGGGCAAATCTCTTCAGCAGTGGAGGTCTCCAAGAAGAGTTGAACTGGTGCTTTGAAACTATTCTGACAAGCAGAACAGAAAATTCTCTGGGGGCACAGAGAGAATTCTTCATTTATCTTAATTACATTTTAGGTCCCAAGTACAATAAAGGCTGTACCCACTCTTTGCACATTAGATATTTTATTTATGCAATGGCAGCATATGTAATTTACTTTTCTAAAAATACACCTTTCTGCTGAACTATTTTTAAATACATTTGTATTATTTATTTTTATGTTTTTGGAAATACATGTCCTAAATTGCCTTAGAGCTCAGTGACATTCCTTTGCTCAATATATTTAACACTCAGTTGGTCATTTGTATTGAATGCTTACTGAAGAAGCTAAATCATGTATAATTTATGTCTCTTACACTGTCAGTAGAGCTTCACTGTGACTATTCACATGTGAAAAATTACTCATTCAACTAAATACTTTCAAAATCTTCCCTTTAGGTTAGGGGTGGGAGGTATTTTGGGGGTTGACTTTTTTCTCTCTTTTATTGAACTTACTGATGAAAGGAACAGCTAGAGTAGTAAAAAGCACCTTTTTGTCTTTAAATGGGAACTACTATTTATTACACATTTTGCTAAAGCATCTGGAAGCATGTGGCAAGAGGATGGAAACTGCAATGAAATCAAGAGCCATGCTAACATGCTTTCTGAACAGATAATACATAAAAAAATTTACTCATATGTCCTGTTAACTTTTTGACTCTTCTTTTTTGTATGAATTCATCATTTTACCATTACCATTTTTCTCTGGCAAGCATCAATACAATATTTCTGTGAAGAGCCACTTTGCCATATTCTGTCTTTGAGGATTTCATGTACCTCCTAATGCCATTTCATCAAAAAACAAGTATAAGAGCACTAGCAAAATGTGTCATAATAAATTGCTAATACCAGTTAAGAATATTGTTCCCTTTAAATGTCATCAAATACAATAAAACAACTGTGGAGAAGTAAAACCAGATTATCTTCACGATCTAGAAACCAGAGCCAGATCTAGGGCCAGATTAAAAGGAACGAGAAGTGAAGCTATTTTGTTGAACTTGGCCTGGTACAGAAACTTCCATGAAAAATGAAGCTATGAACAAAACAGAACAAAAAAAATGTGCTGATGGTCTCAGTGTCTCCTCTTGGGTCCTGGGGCATCAGCTGCACAGAGAACAGATGTTTGGATTTGCTTCTTTTGATCATCTTCCTTCCATTTTTGTGTCTGCTGCTGCAGTCCCATAAACTGAATGAAAATTGGCTTTAGCCATACCTCTCCTGTTCAGTCTTCTTTGGCCAGCAACATGGGCAGAATATGGGAGAAGGCAGCATGGTGCACATAGGACACACCCACTGTTTTCCAGCTACAGGCAAGGTTAAAGCCCAAGGTCCAGCAGGATGAGGTATACCTAAGCCAGGCCATCATCTACTCCTGTATGATGGGAAAGTGAAAATAGTCAGGGAAGGCAGGAAGACCTGGTTGCCCTGTGTTGAACATAAACCTGCAAGTATCAGGGGGCTTCTGCAAGAATAAAAGCATGTCAGTTCCACTTCTCTGCACAGACTTTTCAAATTCACTGACCAAGTTTCCATAACTTGACTTTAACTTTTAGAATTTGAAATATATTGGTGTTTACTAAGGAAAATTATAACTATTGGATTGTTTCTTTGTAAAATGTATGAAGCAGAGGAGTTGTTCAACCAAAGAATTTGATTCCTCCAGAACTGTGTCAAGCAACACTGTAACATTAAAGTAACAGCTCTGCTCTCTACCCCGGTTCTTTTAAGATTGACTAGGAAAACGCTAAAAACATTGGTAGAAAACTGAGAATGAGTAAATCTTCTGCTATGGAAAATATAATCAAGGAAAGATATCTAACTAGCATAAGTCCTTGTCTATGCTATTTACAAAACCACCCAAAAGTCTCTTCTCTGTTTCTCTACCAAAAAATATGGAAAATAGTTCTGTAACTTTCAATTAAATAAAGAAAAGGATACTGATCTTAAAACCTTCAACTGCAGATCAGAACACAAATTTAAACTGAAGACATTCTGCCTTTATATCCTGAACCTGATAAATCCTGTCATTGTTAGATACTTCAGAAGAAATACATCTGCTCATTAGAAAGGTGCAGAGCCTTTTAAGAGCAACCCCTCATTCATAGCTGCCTCCAGACCTCGTAGAGGGAGTCCCCAAAAGTTTTATTACTACATTAGCTGACCATTAGATCAAGTTCTTTGTTTTATACCTATTCTTATGTTTGCATTTTCTCAATTTGAAATTGAAAATATTTATTGATTGCATGCAAAGAACAAGCATGGTACATGACACTTTCTAAGCATTAAATCTATAAAAAAATATTTCTCTTCCCACAGAATATGACACTGAATATCCATTTTAGTGCACTGAAAAAAGATTGAGTTTATGTTTTTATAAGTCATAATTCAAAGGATAATTTTTTTTGTTTTTTGTATTATATGGATTAACTGTTACATAGATTGAAACCAGAGAAAGTGCGAGTCCTTTTAAAATGTATAGAACTCTTTGCTGTTAGAGATTGAATACTCAGTACACAGGATGTTCCCTTCACTTGGATTCAAAATTAGAAAGTAAAAATGAATCTTGCTTGTGATAATTTTTAACTTAACTTCCCTAACAGAATAATGTATTATTCATTTCATAAAGTTTTATTTTGCCCCTTTCTTTTTCTTTAGGTGAGAAATTCAGTGGACAGCAGCAAAATCTGCAGAGATTCAAAGTAAGATCTCACATGCACTCACTTTCTAAGTGTTCATTGTTACAAATTTTTGCAATGTTAGCTATTTTTTTCTAAAAGGCCTATGACTTCTTTTGGTTTGAATTTTGTGTTGTAAATCACAAAATTCCTTCTACTTGGCAATATTTAGTACATCTTAGAAAGTGTATCCTTTTTTGAAATTCCAAGAGTTTCTAGTCAGGAAAAAGAGCATAATGCCTGGATCAGTAGATCATGTAATAAACTGTTGTGTCTATCTCCTAAGGTGCAGGAGTGAGATCATAGTTCAGATTTTGCAGTGTTGAAATAAAAGAAAGTCTTACTGCTATGGTATGATTCCTAAGGTGTGCTATAAATGAAATGGAAATTTAGAGAATGCATTGAAGGACTAACAGCAGTAACAACAAAGGGTACTGAGCACTTCTAGCTTTTCTGTTTCATGTAATGTCTTACACTAGCCTTTGTACAGTGAGTAATATTCATTTGTAAAGACAAAGTAAGACTGGAAAGCAGTTCACTGATTCTGGTAAGAAAATATTCTACAAGCTATGGCTGTATGAAAAAGACATGCCAAACCTTTAATACTCTTTCTACCTACTTTGTATGTAGATATGGTAATATGGTAGATAAGGTAATGTGTGTAGATAAGGTAATATAACAGCTAGGCACATATGACCTGACCTATCTCTTTTTGATGAACAAGGCAGGGTATTCATTGACATGGCTATGAAGCAGATCAGTCCCTAGTGAGAAAATACTTTATGGCTAGTAAAGCATCACAGCAAATTTGTGATTATTTTATATGTGTACAGTCAGTTTAGCAATTTATAATACATACTATATGATATACGTATGATAATGTGTAGGAAATTTTGAGTTCTTGATCATATTGTGAAACAGTTAAATTATCTCTGTATTCAAGGGGAGTCTTCAAGTTTCATACATTAACCCATTTTGTTTAACACATTGATAGCAGAGCTGAAAAGGTGGTGAAAAATAATATCACATATATTTCTGGAGTTATTAAGCTACTTAGTGAAGTAAAACTGCTGACTTCATTGTGGCGAAAGACAGAAGAATCCTAAGATGACCAAGCAAATTGGCA
Source organism: Elanus axillaris (assembly GCA_026212715.1). NCBI lineage: Eukaryota > Metazoa > Chordata > Aves > Accipitriformes > Accipitridae > Elanus > Elanus axillaris. Next base: position 50,817,179 of record JANZLQ010000079.1, read on the forward strand.
AAAATTTGCCAGATGAAATTCAGCATGCAATAAATATGAAGTGATGCTCAGAAAAACAGTCCTAATATCACAAACACTCACAGCTTGAATGTGGTTAATTTCCATTCAAAGTTAGATAGTTCATCTCAAAAGTAAATACAGCAACATTTAGCAAGATAAGGAGCAGGACAAAAAGGATGACCACAATAATAAGACAGCTTTTGTATGAGTAATGACTATATACCTAGCATTCTTCAATCTGGATCACAGATAAACTGAGGAAAGACCAGACAGCAGGTTATAAAATCATGCCTGGGAGTAGGAAAAAAAGAAGGGAACAATCATTCTTTTTTTTCCAGCACAAAACTATAGTCCTAAAACTGAAAGTAACAAGTGCAAGGTTCAGAATAAATACATCTTATAGGGTAGATGAGAAACTCCTTGGAAAAAAGTTATTGGGATTCAAAATTTTCCATTGACTCAAGGGAAAGCCAGAAAATAATGTGGAAGAAAAATCCCATAAAGCTGTAAATATACTAATACTCCCTCTGGCTTCAGAAAATCTCTAAGGTGCAATTGTGTGGATATATACCCAGGGGTAGTATGACTACATATTTGCGCTGTTCTTACATTTCCCAAAATTTCTATTATTAGCCACTCAATATCCCAAGGGTAATATTGTGTTACAAAGATCTTTGGCCGTTCTTGCTTTTATGGTACAGATTATAGAATATGCTACCAACTGTAAAGTAACACACAGAAATATAGCTAGTGAGTTAAATAGGTTACCAGACACATACTTAAGTTAGCCTCCCTGTTTTGATGTAATTTTATACTTTAAGTCACTCTCAGTCTTGTGTTAAATGGCAGTGGCAATACCAGAAGCCCAGAAAAGGCTTGCTCTTAAGTATCATGTTCCAGTAAGATTCATCCTTGCTTAGTTAAATCATGTCGGATATTCACAGCAAACACAAACTATGTTTTATACAGGCCTCAATGGAAGGACGCATTCTAAGCCATAAGAGACTTAATGAAATGTCAGTATTTTCTTCTCAGACATTCCTCAATGAGATGTCTACACACAATAATACCATGGGAAAGCCATTACAGATAAGAAGGAAAACTGACCACACCATGTAAGAAAGATTGTTGTGACTCTAGGAATAAAACAGTTCTTATAAACATGAAAGAGAGAAAATAAAAAATCATAGATTGACAGGAATAAGCTGCCTGAGACATCCCTCTGTGATCAAAAGTCAACTGATATTTAACTTTTGAATAGAAAAATCATTTTTTAGAGTCCTCTCCTTTAAAACTGTGTAATAACCAGGTTTGTTTTATGAGGAGAATATTTTTTATTTGTTTTTCTGTGGAAAGAAATGAGTATTAAAAATCACAATACAAAAACACTGGTCAATATAGGAGAAGCTATTCTCACAATGACCAATACCTCTCTTGCTTTTTGTTTTTATTTTCCATACTGCCATTAGCTAGATAACTTTCTGTTCTTTCTGGCTTATATGGTGATAAGGGATTGATGAGCACACACATCACTGTACCCTTGGACAGGGCCTGTCCAAGGACTGTGTTTATCTACAAGAAGTGCTACTTAATAGCTTCAACCTTGATTAGTACAAGGCATTATTTTAAAATTTCCTCTCTCTGTCTCTTTATGTTTCAAGTCAGAAAGGAACAATAGAGACAAACACTGGAAGATGCTGTCTAGAGCTAATTGACTAGCATATTTAAAGTGGGTTGTGGTTGCTTAGAAACATTTATAGCCTTTAACAGAAGCCTGACTATTAAATAGTCTGCAGGGCAATGTAGGACAACATGTTTTTACAAGATCAAGAATCACAGTGAAAATGGTCTGTGGCTTAATATTAAAGGGAAACATATTTACAAATAACATTTTATTTTCTAAGCCCAATTAAACAAAATTACTGAACAAATTTTGAACAAGGCTTATGCCAGTGCAGTAAACAGAAACTCAGTGTCATGGTGACTGTGCGCCAACTCGCTGTTTCCTCTGTAAGGCCCTCTATTAATTCCATCAGTAGCTATTTCTTCTCTGTGGCTGATTTTGAGAGCTTGCAATTTACTTATTATAGTAAAGTGCATATTATGTAGAAAGAAGCTGATTATGGAGATCAAAGGACACTGAGATGTCTAAAGTGTGGCAGCCTTTGGTTACATAACAGACTTATGACAAAAAAATCTTACAGTGAGGGGATGCTCAAAGTCTGAATTCTGCAGAGGACAGGACAAGCAGTATGTCCTACAACGCTACTGATATTTCCAACACAGATGACTTACTAAAAATATCTGAAATAAATCTAATCTATAACCAGCTATCTTCATCTGTTGAAAGCTCATTGTCTAATTAGGTATTTCAAAGGAATGTAAATAATGCCTATGATGTCATTTGTTTTGGGATCGTCAATGACAAAAATATTCAGTCTTTCTAAAGCATGTCTCAAATTTCTTCACAAAGCATTGTTGAAATCTCAGGGAACTTTGATTCTCTAAGTAATGTGTTCCTATTTCCTTGTTACACATGAAACCATTCATATTTCTGTTGCTGCAATGAGGTCACTTGAAGCACTGAATCTTCATGAAAGACATGGATATTATAAAAACTGACAGATTTATAGTACACTTTTTTCTTTCCTGTAGGCTAGCACAAAGTATTATGCAAAGGGTAGGATGAGAATAAGTCTATTCTCTCTAGCTGAGATTTAGATTTAGACTTACAAACCCAGGTTTTGTCAAGAAATAATATAAATCATGGGAACATTATAGGAAGTCTGGTCTATGCATGAATTAGCAAACAAGGACAGTGATTTTAACAAAAACTTCTTTTACTAGGCAAAGTATTCTACTATTTCTAATTACAAAAATTCTAACTATTCTAAGTCAAATTAATAGCTGTTAATACCCACCACACAAAAAAAAAAACAAAAAAAAAAAAAAAGGAGTGAGGGGAAGACAAATAATGCAGCATAAATAATTAACAAATCCGAAGCTTCAGTGTTAATAAAAACATTCACTATCAGGGCTTCAAAGTAAATGTAAACATAAAAATATGATTCTTCTAGCCCTCTTAGTCTTCTATCTTAAGATGATATTATAAATGATGAAAACTATTCAGTAACTTACTGATCTAGACTAAATTTCTCTTATTTTTTCTTGAGTTAAGGGTCTGTAGAAATAGCCATCCTTCTGAGCCCTATGGATTTTTAGTGCAAACTTCCCTCTACTGCCACTACCTGGGATTAAGTCTGCAAGGAAAACAGGAAGAATATTTAACCAAAAAATGAGTGATAATAATTTCAAACAAAACTCTGCCACATGCATAAAATGCTGCCACATGCATAAAATGCTGTCACATATATAAAGTAAACGGCTTAAAAAGTGGAATTGAAAAGAACATCCAAAATGCCTATAAATCTAAATCATTATTTGTTGCCATACTATATCAACAATATTCAGTAAAATACTGTATTATTCAAAACTATAGTATGTCTTTAATAAACAACAAATATTAATAGAATAAACAAGAAAGTAAGATTGATCTTATTTCCTGTAGATTAAATCCTTTTTATTTTATAATTTAATGGAAGGCCATTAAATGAAACTATTATTGGAAAAGATATACTCAGGAAGTCTATTTAGGAGAATTACAGTTAAAAGCATATTGCACCTCTGGACAGCAATAAAGGAAATGGGCATGATTTCTTCAACCTCGATGAGTCATATGCCATTTTGGGTTTGAAAAAATGATCACTTTTTGGAAAAGGTCAGGGGTTGTTGTAAGATAACTTACTGGGACATAAACTTATCATAAGATATTTCAGAAAACAATTGGTCTTATAATTTTATATTATTTACTTAGTATTTTTACATCAAGAACTTCATTAACCAAGTTCATAAATTTAATTCCTAATCTCTATTAAAGAAGTTATTAGACTCAGGATTACAGCACTGAGATACCTGGCAGTTACCAAAGTGAAACTCTTCACATAGTTTCTGTCATTTTATATAACGTGTTCCTGGAGTTCCAAGAGTTCAGCAGAAGACTTTCTTGCTTTATAAGGATAGCATATTCGAAGATGACCTAAAAGTTTACAGGATAAGTAATGACTATCTCCCATTCAGACACTTTATTTTAATTCTACTGGAGTTGAGCAAATAATTTATTTTTGGTCTTTAAAAAAAAAAACAGTTAGGAAAGGCAAGGAAAAATATATTTCCAGTCCAGATAAAAAGATTTGCAGGAGTGTGCTTAAATGTCATGAATGCTTTAGTGTTTTTCTAACTATGAGAAAGTTTCTAAGTGAATTACCTTTACAAATAAAAACAGTACAAATATTTTTTTAATAAAATAAGTTCGAATTATGAACCTTAATCTTTTGCTGGTATTCTTACGTTGTTGTTTTCCATAATTTGAACTAATTTGACTATCATTGAATGAACTGATAAAAACTTTTCTTCAATGATTACTATAATAATAAGATTCTAATTATCATTGGGTTTTTTTTAAATAAAACAGTAAAATTTTATAGGCCTTAGAGTGCACCATATTTTATTCCCTCTGTCGTCAGCTAGATGGTTAATAGAAATCCAGTATTTAAAAAGACCCTGTAAACTGTACCACCATCCTACAAAAGGGATGCTAGCTGTCTTTTCACTTGAAATTCGCAGAAGGAAACTGCTTTATCAATTGGAAATGGAGAAGGAAAAGACTTCAGACTAATTTAACAAAAAGGCATGACTTGTGATTTATCATGTTAAAAATTGGTTGGAAAACACCATTAAGTCTATTAAAATAGGAATGAGTACACAGGAATGAAAACAAATGGCAAGTTGTGCCCTTTCCCATGTTATTATCTTATTATACTAAATTGCCTGTAGTGCATACCATTTACATAATTAAAACCTCTTCATGTCTAAGTTTGCATAAAGCCACTAAGAACATGTTTCTTCAGCCATTCTAGCTTTCATTACTGAGTTCTAAATATACCATCATATAGCTAAGACTGAAATTGCACTCTTTACACACATGTAAGTTCCATGTGAACACTTTCCATTTGCACACAAGTAGAACTGAATACCTGGTGGGATAAGAATTGCTCTAATATTCCTTCGTGTATGAGTGTGTAACTTGTATTACAGTAAATATCCAGATTTGAGTTCTACAATTTTTTAACTGGATAAAAGTACTAAAGTAGACCTGGGGATGCCTTAAATGGGCACCAGCTGAACCTCTACTCCATTTAAGGAATGTATCAGCACTGACTGCATAATTGCAATACAGAATCCACAGGTTCCAGTGGCTCTGAATTGAAATTACATGTTATTTTTGTGTTTACAAGACAGGAAATTAACTGACGCTGTGAATCTAAACATGTTTGGGATTGATTCCATGCCAGTTTTATGAAACCTGCCATTAATATACTATTTTCTTTTTGGACAGATTAAACTTGTGGAGAGTAAAAAAACAAATTATGGTCTAGACACCAGCAATTAATGTTGCAAGTCCTGTTCTCTTGCTGTGGGCACTGTGTATCTTAATAACATGTTTAAAGTTTTAGCTTATTGTTTCCCTTGGTTGGAGGCTGCTATAGACTTTTTTTTTTTATCCTGCTGCAATAACAGACATTGGTTCACCTGACTTCTTCTCAGCAATCAAACTGATTATTATTAGACAGCTTAATAATATATTTTAATGCTGATTTTACTATTTGTTCATGGAGATATCTATCCTTTTTTTTCCTGTAACCACTTTGTCCCAGTTTTGTGTGAAATAAAATGTTCACTGAAGCAAGCTATTCAAGAGCAGTACATAACTAAATATTTTTTCACAAGCATTAAGCAGTGTCTGTTTGATGTAGGTAAGTAGGGATGTCAGCCCTACAATATAAAAACTAGTAACAAGAGAAATAGACTTAGTCACTCTTTTTAGTCTTGTATTTCCTCTGGACAAAAAGGTCTAGCGTCTAATTAATTGAAAAAGTGGGCAGGAATTCATGTTTGATCATAAATAAAGTGCATTCTGAAGCACTGCAAACATGAAAAAGGGTAATGAGTTGCTAGTCCTAGCAGTCACCTGCTAGGATCAGGTGAAATGTTTTCAGAAGAAGCAAGTAAGTATTCAAACCATTAAGAATGCCTTGCAGAGACTCCAGTTGGAGTGCTATGCAACTCTGAATGTGTGAAAAACTGTGTGAATTGCTCCTATGGGGCACCAGACAATTTCTACTTAAAAAGTTTCACTACTAGAATCCACCATTTAGCAATTCAATGTCCCTCTTCTTCTCGTGAATCTCTACCCCTACACTCCATCCCTAAACATGTTTTGGAGTATTTTACTGCAAGGTAGCTCAAACATGCCCCTTTATTTTTATTGGGATTAGTTATCCTAAAGAGGTGACATAACCCAGACAAAACAGCATTTCCCTCAAGCTGCAATTTTCTTCCAATATTTTGTGTCCATTATGACACAGATATGTGGACTAAATAAAGTGAATAGATGCAGGTGTGAAAGAGTCTCTAACATAATTAGGAAAATGGAGACCTTCTCTCTCTTCAGTTTAGACTAAGGTACTGGCTTGTTAAACTTAGTAGAATAAGGGCTGAAAGGCTATATAAATCCATTATAAATACACTGAATAAATGTACTTATAAATGCATCCTGGAGATCAATGACAGGTAGGAAAATCTAATTGACAAGCTATAATCCTGATATAAAATGAAGTATAGATTAACAGATCAAATTAGAACAAAAAACAAAAATTAGTAGAGTTTTGTGTAGTGTTTGTGTTTTTAACTGTCAGATGTATGAAGTCCTGGAAAAGCCACACGAATAGTGATAGGGAGGAACCAAGACAGTTTCAAGACACATTTCAGTAAACCTTCAAGTGACTCATGGACAGGAGAAAGGACATTCAGGTTGCTGGTGTGAAACTTCAGGAACTGGGTTTGTTGGGCTCCCTAGGAGGGAAAAGGGAAGACAATTGTTTGTTTCATGTTTTGCGTTACTTCAGAAATAATTAACAAGAATTTTGATGTGCTATGCTGTATTAATCTCATGCTCCTTGGTTTCATCACTTATGGGGAAGGGTCAGAAAGATACTGACCTCTGCATTCCCCATGTTTCACAGCTTGGCTTTGAGGCTTGGGTGTATTAGCCTTCTAGTGAATCAAAGAATGTTCAAAGCAGCAGTGGTTTTATGATGTCAGGATGGTTGTTCACCTGGTGTCACCCAGAACCACCTCCTGTTTGGCATTACTGTTGGGAAAACTGTCTGAAAGTGAATTATGAACCACAGGGAAAAGCGTGGACCAGGTTTAAGACACATTTACAGGCAGCTTTTTCTGTCTGCTACCTTCTTATTACTTACACACACACTCTTCAGAACACACACATATCTTCAACACTGAAAACATGTATTGCTTCCCCTAATGGCAGTAACACTAATATTTTGCTTCTGATGAACAAAGGATTTTTTTTTTTTTCCTTTTTTCTATTAGTCATCTTAAAATGTAGGTTATGTGGTGGTCTTTGTAGGGAAGTGGTTAGGCACTCAGTTCATTATATATGACTCCAATTATTTTGGTTTAGGCTTAAAATTAGCAAGATGTTATCACTATCAAGTCTTATTTCTGGCTCTCATTATGATTTTACGTTTCAGCTAAAAGCTTTCTACTTGCAGGAAAGTGAAAGCCCATGGAAAACAAAGGAGAAATTCACAGTTATGACTAGAAGAAAGGCAATCACTCATTTGTGAATATAAACATAATCTACAATTCCTAAATAACTAAATTATTAATATTAGCAATAAGAGTGCCATACAGGCTTAACATGGTTATCATCCACACAGAATCTAGAGGAGTACCTAAAGACCCTGATCTACAGTAGTGTTACACTATAAATTATTCATGTCTTCCTGTCATACAGAATACTTCCTGTGCTCTGACCTTCTATAATTACAGATGCTAGTATGTCAGAAAGACTTTCCTGAAGTTAAAAATATACGGTATTGTTTTAATAATTCCTTAAAAAAACTGATTAAAGTATGTCTGAGAGCAAAGCATATATAGTTTATAATTACACATGTAAGTGGCAAACTCAGTGGATCAGTCTTTTTCTTTTTTTTTTTTTTTTTAATCTCAAGGGATCATGTTTGAATGCAGCTTGGATCTTAAATAGATTTTCTGTAAACCACTTTCCATAACGGAAGTGTTCAATACTTCAAGTTTTTTTCCCATGTCTTGCATTATTTAAAAAACATTTAGCAATAAGAAGTTTATATAATAGTTAACTCACACTTCCTCAATTGTCAGCAAATATAACTTTGGTGCAAGTATTTGAGAAAACAAGACATTCATTTTAAGGATTTCTTTATGTTTAATGTCTCGCCTTCATCATAGGTATTCCACCCCACCAGCACATATTGTTATAGAAAAGAGGGTATAAGATGATGGTAAAAACAGTCTTTTGAGCTTTGTTATAACAGCTGAACATTAGCTATCTGCCAGTGTCAATATGAATGAATAGAAGCCTCGAATGTCAGTGTTTCTGATTATAAAACACACTTCTTTCTTGAAAAAAGTAGTCAGTTATCAAATAAGTGGGCAAGAATTTCATGGTGAAACCAAAGAATAGGTAGGCACTTTTACAGTGCCCAGCAAGTCACAGTGCCAGAGATGCCTGCACTGGCAGAAATGTCCACTAGTAAGTCCATGGGGGACAATGCAGAGATGCATGGGTAAACTTGCTTGGTTCTAGAAGCAGATAATAGCATGTTAATGCAACATTGCCCATGAGCTATCAAGCTCTGAAAAGTGCCAGGACTTGTTAGATACAGACTGTGCCTTGCTAGCAGAGGCATACTGCTTCTAGATGAGAGTTGGCTTTCGTGGATGGGTGAAGTGGATGCAGATGTCTTGATTGCTACAAGTGTGGGCAGTCCTGTTCTTATAGGATAAAAGTCTCCTTGTACTAGGGCTTAAAAAATGCTACACCACAGCAGAAATGATATCTCAACATTGTATTAAAATGATTGTTGGCATTTGGCACAGATACCAAATTAAATAACATCTGGATTTGAAATAGCTGTAAATAATGTAAAACTAAGTTTGGGGCTATGAGTTTTTGCCATGTGTCAAACCAGTTAAATAATTTGTAGAACTAGATGGAAATTTAAAATTGCATAGCATTTGCTTATTTGTATATACGTGGAAAATATTTCCTACCTAAAAAACTGTAAAATTTTTAAAATTATAATTTCATTTAAAAATTAAAAATTCTTTTCAGAATTACAATGCTTATAACCCATTTTTATTAAATTTTGTAGTTCATATCAGCATTGTGTCTCATAATTGAGATGCAGAAAGCAATTTCATCTTCTAAAGTGTCCTGGTTTCAGCTGTGATAGGGTTAGTTGTCTTCCTAGTAGCTGGTACAGTACTATGTTTTGAGTTCAGAATGAGAAGAATGTTGATAACACTCTGATGTTTTCAGTTGCTGCTAAGTAATGTTCAGTCTAAAGTCAAGGATTTTTCAGTTTCTCATGCCCAGCCAGTGAGAAGGCTGGAGGGGCACAAGAAGTTGGGAGGGAACACAGCCAGGGCACCTGACCCAAACTGGCCACCGAGGTATTCCATACCATGGGATGTCACATCTAGGAAGTAAATTGGGGGGAGTGGGGGTGGGGGATTGCCACTTGAGGACTACTGGGTGTCGATCGGCGGGTGGTGAGCAACTGTACTGTGCATCATTGGTACATTCCAATCCTTTTATTATTACTGTTGTCATTTTCTTAGTGGTGGTGTTGTTGTTGTTATTATTATTATTATTATTTTTCTTCTTCTTCTTTTCTGTTCTGTTAAACCATTCTTATCTCAGCCCACGAGTTTTACTTCTTTTCCCGATTTTTCTCCCTCATCCCACTGGGTGGGGGGGAGTGAGTGAGCAGCTGCGTGGTGTTTAGTTGCTGGCTGGGGTTAAACCATGACATAAAGAAATTGTTTCTTTGAATATTCAGCACTAGCTACTCTTAATTTTAAGATATGTATACTCCATCTTAGAATATGCAAACATACTATTTATTCCTAGAATATATATTTTATTACTGCTACTTGTATTTCAAAATATTTAATGAAATGTAGGAATTAAATGCATTTTGAAGATTAAATGTAAAAAATTTCCCAGAATGTTTTTCCTAAACTGACATTTGTGAGAAATTCTGCTTCAAAAAACATTTTTAAAATAGTTATTCTCACTCAGTCAGTACTTTGGGAAATATCTGAACCTCTGATACGTGAAAGCAGAAAGCCAAGATATGACTGGATTCTGCTGAGCTCCAGAAGGGAAACTATATGTCTTCCTCAAAAACGTTCTTGTGTTTCCGTAATAATATTTTAACTAAGAAATATCTATGTTCTTTAGAGTATACAGAAAGTTTATCTTTTTTGTTTAGAAGTTGGGATTGACCTATTTCTTAAACTGCTTTTGCTTGAAAGACTAGCTTGTTGTGGCAGATCTGTGTTGAGATGGGCGGCAAGAGGAAGAGGAGAAGGAGAAATATACAGTTTTCTATGTTCTCCACTATAGTTCCTTAGACAGCTGATAGGAACTACCAGCTAGCTTTTCAATACTATTATTTATCTGTAGAGCATTCTGGTACTTTTCTCATTATCTCTGTGGGGTTCAGAAAGTAGTAAGAAGTTTGGAGTCTACATCTACTGCCTATCAAATGTGTGTGTGCATGTGTGTGTGTGTGTGTGTGCGTGTGTGTGTGTTTGTGTACGTACATATTGTGAGATACTTTTTGTCTTTGTACTGGGAAGAGTTACAGATGATTTTTTTGTTGTTGTTCCTTCCTAATCTTTTCTGGTTCAAAATCAATGCTAAGGGAAAAGTGTGGTTTGTATTGGATACTCAGATTTCATTTTAAGTATGAACTTTAGCTCCACTCACTACCTGGCCTTTAAAGGGCAAGATAAATACCCATAAGTGAAAAATGATGCATTTGTGTTCTTTTTAAACAAACAGAATTACATGTTCTTAAAATCAAAGGTCACTTCTCTTTCTAGCAGTCTTTTGGCTTTTCTTTTTGGTTCCATGAAAAACCAAGGAGTTATATTCCATTACTTACTCTTTCATTAGATCCAGTAATTTTCTGAGCCTTAAGTAGAATATATGTCATTAAGACCATATGAATTGTGTTCTTTAATTTTCCTGGGATCACCAAACTGAAAAACTTGCAGCAGAAATCATTTTATGTCAAATTAAAACAAAGTTAATGCATTAGAAATAGTGGTACAGAATGTTTTGTTTAAACAAATAATTTTTTCCAACAGATAACTTTTTTCTTCCAAGTTCCTTTCCAGGAGAGAAAGGGCGGGAGGGGGAGCAATGACACACAAAAAACCACACAAAACAAACCCCAACCAAAACACAAAACACCAAACACCCAACCAAGAAAGCTCTAGACTTGTATGAATACACCAAATTTAAAAGAATCAGCACTTATCGCAAGAATGGGCTCAGACAGCCCCATACATACTGAAACCTACCATGCCTTCCTGCATCTGCTCACATGTGCCCAGTGCACCCAGTAAGACTGTATCATGCTTCATTGAAACAAAATGCAGGGAATGTGTCCCAGGCTTTGAAAGTCTTTCATTGTCTAAATAAATAGAATACAAATGACCATTTTGCAGTCATCAGTTTCAGCTGAAGCCGCACTTACAGATTATGACAGAAGCTGTTCTTAAAAAGTAGTAACAGTCATCACCTTGAATCCTTTAATCCTGCTGCTCTTCTTATGTAGACACCTAACTCTGTACAAAGTCTTACTGTCTGCTAGTGCAGAAGTTTTCATTAGTTCTCAGCTCTGTCCCTCTTCTTTCTGCTGGTTGCATACCCAGAGAGTGTTTGAATAAACACTTCCAATCCATAAATCTTTCTATTAGAAACAGTCTTTGAAGGGGGTACATACTGGTTTTCATTTTAGCTAACTAGATGGGTAGATTTCTACCTTTAATCCACGGATTTTAAGGGGTTCAGATCCAGTTGTTCCTATTCATGCCTGTTAAGCACAGAGGTTTTGATTTATGTGTTCAAAAGTCCTGTCAAACTAGGTCCCCATCAGAAATAGCATAGCTATTCTGGTCGAGGGTCTCCTATTCTTCTGACAAAGTGGAAACTCCCTGGAGAAGGGGGAAGTAGAAAGAACAGAATGTTTTATTATTGAATAGTCAAAGGAAAACTTCAATGTTTGGTTCCTTTGGAAAGGAAAAGAGGATGTGCAAGGCAGAATTTGAATATTTTGTTCCTTTTCCCACTCCTTTAAACACCAATACAGATAATAAGGGTTAAAATACTTTTTCAGCAAAAGGATCGATGAACAGTTACTTTAGTCCTGTATTTATCTGTCAATATGTACACTGTACACAAATGATACTATTGTGTAAATTTTTCAGAAGGAAGAGCACAAGACAATTAAAAAACAATTACACACCATATTTCTCTCAGCAACTATCAGTATTTATATTTATACTGAGTTTTGTAGAAAACATTTCCATTGTAGTTTTGTTAATCCCAAACTACCTTTTTAATGAGGGAGGAAACAAAGGGCATGAATTACCTCCAGTATGTTTGCTTAGCCTCCCGAATTTGTTATTTACAAGCATATTACAGTATGAGAATAAGGGGAGGTTAATGGTTCTTTTTTTCCTCCTAGTAATCTAGATCTGAGGATAAACTATGCAGATTTAAGAGTGGAAGGAAAATGTATACTCTTTTCTGTTGCTAATATCACTGTTATGAGGCAAGGTTTCTTCAGTTCTGGTTGTGCATAAAATACTAATACACATAAAATTACCACAGAGGAATTTCTGTGATGCAATGTTAATGAATAATTATTTTAATTCAATTAACACACTTTATTTAGTCATAAAACTCCTCATTAATGACCAAAGAACTGCACAACTATGCCCACATTTCATATTAGATTTTTTTTGGTGGTGGTGGGTTTAGATGAATGAATAGTTCTACTTCTGCTCTTTGTAGACTTAACAAAGTATCTGTTTCTGACCCATTTAAGTTATCTCTCTCCAGGGCATGAATTAACTACTTGTAAACAGATATTAAGGTTTAAGCAATGTAAGTGGTGCTAGAGAAAGTAGTTTTATTTTTTTAAAGGCATTTATTTTAAATACCTGATAAATAAAATTTGTAAATATAAAGGCCAATTAACATATTGTTATGTAGAGATTGAAAGGGTTTTACATTGTTATAAAATGTTCATTCTAAACAAAATACTTGGGACGGGTAACTTTTCTCTCCTGATGTTTCCATATACAATTAAAATAAATTAAGCAAAATTTCCCAGAAAACTCAGAAATTCTCTATGTTTTAAGCAACTACCCCTTCACCTCTGATACATACTTTGTTAGGCTAGAATAAAAACATTTGTTCAATTCTTTACAGGGAAGGGGGTTTTAGTGAGTAGACCAGCTTTTTAGTAAAAATTGCTATAGATTTGTTATGAACAAACTGACAGCTTTGACAAGAAGCCTTCATAGACTGCCCTGTGCATAACAAAATTCTCTCATTCAAGAAAGGACTATCAGATAAAAAACTGTCAAAAGTCAGATATATTAATAAGTGAACTTTACTACAATAAGATTTTCTTCTTAATGAAGAGGACAACACAGATCTTTATTATCTCTCTCCTCTCTTTTTCTAAATATCAAATATATATTAAACAATTAACAGCACAGCATATTGAAAAGTACCCTGCCCTTCTTTCTTTCTCTGTGTCCAAAAATATTTTCAAAAAGATATTTGTAAATTGGTCCCACTTACCTCTGAGGCAACCTTAAGAGTCTGCACCAGGACTTAACTTCTAAACCACTGCACTGCCTCCAGCACAGAGGATAAAATATGCTGTGATTATGGTTCAAATAGTTGGCTCTTGCATGCTGAAGGCCCACCTTTTAATTGCTGCCCTGAAGAATGCATAAAGGAATTAGTAATGAAATACCAAACTAGTCTAGCATATAATCCTGTGGCCTGTATGTAATAATGAGTAGAGCAGCTGGCAAACACTGCAGATGGCACTAGAAATTAGAATACTTTGGCTTTGTTATTTAGTCTGCTATAGAACAAGACTTAAATTCAAAAGGAATTCTTCCATGCTTAAACACAAACTTACATAGACAGCTAAAACCATCCACACTACATGTCCATACACACATATTTTGCATCTGACATTTTTTCTTCAGTATGCTTATTTACCAGAGCATCCTTGCTTTTGCATAATGAAAGATATACCACCCTTGTATTCCTTATCAAATACATGAACTGTTAGCTTGAATTTTAGCCCAAGGTAAACTTCTTATGCATAAATATTTTCATTCTGGTTTATATCATCTCTTCTCCATGATATACCTTTCTAAAATATCTTCCTTTTCCTTTTATGAAGTGTTGTTTTGCATAAAAAGTTTGAAGGATGCAACACATTAATTGCTTATAAATCTTATTCATCACTACAATCTTTATCTATCATAGCATAGAAGAAGTAATTAAAGACCTAGCTGAAAGAAATCAACACAAAAAATTTGGGTACAAAATCACAATACTAGTTGAATACAGTTGCATAAAAATTTGCTTCAGAATGATAACAATTCTACTTTTAAAAATAGTTCGGTGCACTGTGACTCTAATAGAAAAATGCCCATGTTACAGGGAAAACTTAAACAACATTTAAAAAAAAAGACTGAAAAAAACAGGTATTAAGTGATTGGTTAAAAAAAATGGATTTAGCATTTTTTTTAATGCAAGATATGCTGGATGGCAATGGGAAGGTCCACAAGACATCATTAGTACATTTTTCCCTTCTGGCAGTGTGTCCTGGTTTCAGCTGGGATAGGGTTAATTGTCTTCCTAGTAGCTGGTAAGTGCTGTGTTTTGAGTTCAGAATGAGAAGAATGTTGATAACACTCTGATGTTTTCAGTTGCTGCTAAGTAATATTTATACCAAGTCAAGGATTTTGCAGCTTCTCGCGCCCAGCCAGCGAGAAGGCTGGAGGGGCACAAGAAGTTGGGAGGGAACACAGCCAGGGCAGCTGAC
>JANZLQ010000079.1:50844282-50872558 GCA_026212715.1 Elanus axillaris
GGGGGCAAAAATGTTGGGGACACAGCCTTGATGCTGTGCCAGCACTGCTCAGCAGTAGCCAGAACACTGGTGTGTTATCACCTTTCTAGCTACCAATGCAGAACACAGCACTATGAGGGCTGCTATGGGGAGAATTAATTCCATCACAGCCAGACCCAATACACCTTTCTACAAAATGTAAAGAGAAGAAATTGAGTTTGAAACTAATTCTGGCAACCTTGCTACTTTTTGTAATCCTCTTTTAAGGTAAAGGTAGTGTGGGGGGCAGGGGAGTATTATTATTTAGAAATAAATATTTAAAACAGCATGTCAAGTAGAATCATATTGGCAAGACTGGAATTTTGAAGACCTTCATCACAGATCTTTCCCAGCTGATGCTTACAGCTGAGAAATGGACAATAGTGTGATGTTGGTGACATCCCTCCATTTCCTACTGGACAGCATCTGTTATGGCTGGCTGTGTAAATCCTGCACAGGTATAGCAAAATCCTGAGGCAAGCAAGACAGAGGTTTTAGGGAGATTTCCTTAGAAAAAGAAAAGCCAAGACTAATGAATCTTGAATTGCTCCCGACTGTGGAACTGCTTGGGAGATAGTAATAACAGCTACTTCTGTTCTTGAACACTTTGTTCTTATTCTTTTCAGTTTGTTCTTTTCTTGGTTAACTAGTTCCTCTCTCTACTGCTTTTTATTCCATTCCTCTCCTCTATTCTCATCTTACATTTAAATGTCTCCACCACAGCCACTTTTCCCAGTGTCTCACTTCTTTCCTACCAAATTTCAGTCCTAATTATGCCTTTCATTTTGTTCCCACCACCATCTCACCACTCTCAGGTCTGCTTCTCATTTCTCTACTTTGTCTCCCAGGCAGCCTGGGGACCAGCAAAGAGGCACTGAGTGCTTTATTGAGGCAACTTTTTTTGCTTTTCATACTGATAGCCAGGACCAAGTCATCCACAGCTGAAAGCAGCTCAACCCCTACAGGCTTAGATTGCAGATGGCATATTTGGAAAATCTGATTGCCAAGTTCTTAAAGTCAGTCCTGATGATGGGTGAACACAGATTTTTCAGATCCCTGTAGTTTAGCCAATTTGCTTAATTTTACATAAGAACAATCAAAGAGTTGCCCTTAACACCAAGAGGTTCCCTTGCCAATGTTTGACTCTTGCTCTGAAACACAAGCAAGATGCAAGTGAACAGCACTGGGTTTAGGTCTTTTTCTTCTTCTTTAAAACAAAGTAGAAAGTATGTTTATCTTACAATGTGCTTTACAAAATTTTGCATCAAAGACGGAATTCTCATCTCCAAATAGTTAAAAATTTGGCTAAGTTTATCATATATCTGGTAAAACAATCCAGCAATGGGATATCTAACCCTTACATAGTAGTAGGCTACACCTGTTAAGATTCAGACTGCTTCTTAGCCTGGTACAGTGTATAAAAAGGAAGATATCTATAACCTTTCCATCTTTTGCAGACAGATCCAACACTGTGATAAGGAAGAGTATAAATCAAAGTGAGAACTCCCACTAAAGGTAGCTTCTCCAAAGCTGAAAAGACCATGTCTTTTCAAGATAGGAATCAGAAAAGGCACATTGGAACTTCTTTTCTTCAGGACATTAACTTCAGTTACCATAAAAGTGTATGTCATGAATATAGTCTAACTGGGAAGACTGTGTCTTGATCAATCTGAGACTGAAAAAAATGTAAGAATATGAGATAAGATCCTTATCATGTTTTAACCCCAGCCAGCAACTAAGAACCATGCAGCTTGCTCACTCCTTCCCCCATGCCCAGTGGGATGGGAAGGAGAATTGGGGAAAAAAAGGTAAAACTCAAGGGTTGGGGTAGGCACAGTTTAATAACTTTAATAGTAATAATAATAATAATAATAATAATAATAATAATACTAATAATAATAATAATAATAATAATAATAATAATAATAATAATAATAATAATGTTGAGCAAAATGAAAAGATAGAGAGATAAAACCCAAGAAAGACAAGTGATGCACAATGCACAATGCAATTGCTCATCACCCACTGACTGATGCCCAGCCAGTCCCTGAGCAGTGTTTGGGTCCTCCTGGACAACTCGCCCCAGTTATCTACTGAGCATAACATTGTGCGGTATGGAATATCCTTTTGGCTAGTTTGGGTCAGCTGTCCTGGCCATGCTCCCTCCCAGCTTCTTGTGCACCTCTTCACTTGCAGAGTATGGAAAACTGAAAAATCCTTGACCTAGGATAAACGCTACTTAGCAACAACTAAAACGTCACTGTGTTATGAGCATTATTCTCACGCTTAATCCAAATTACAACACTGTATCAACTACTACGAGGAAAATTAGTTTTGTCCCAGCCAAAACCAGGGCAGTCCTTTTCTCCTGAAGAGTACTATACTTCACCAGTTTCAGCTTGCATTGGGCATATTGCTTGGTCTTGCTCAGGAAATAGACAGCAGTCTTCAGAGCCACGTCAGGCTTTCAGAAGTTTGTGTTTTACAAGCTTGGTTAACCTTATGAGGTTTTTTCACCTTTACCTATCTTTTCCTGAGGGTGGTTGGTGAACTTACGTTATAATTCCCTGCACAGTTTTTAAACTACTGCTAATTGAAAAATCCATTGCCATTAATTACACAATTATTATTAATGATTTAGATATGGTGATATGGCTATTTCTGCAAAGAGAGTTACATTTCATCATCAAGACAGAGCACAAAAGTTCAATTGCATGTCACGGGTTTTATACTGTACATGTTCTGAGCATGATTACTGTAGTATGAAATCCATATGCATTTAGATGTGTAGTTTCCATGACATAGTAAGAAGCAAAACTGATCAGAACATTTTTTATAAAACACATTAGTTATGCAAAAAAAAAATGTATACAGTTTCAAATCTTATATAAAAGCTTCTTAGTACCATTTTAGAAAAGGACTGGAACATAATGTATCACCTTTACTAAAGGGATAAGAGATGAAATAAAGATGAGATTCACCATAAAATAGCTTTTCTGACCTCATCTGGCTTCCTTCTTTCCCTGAAGAGCTGTGTTTCCATGCTCTCCAGGATCAGTTATAGCAAATTGACCAACTAGAGAAATCTTAGATATAAAAAATACTGAGGTACTCTTCTGTTTTTTATGTATGGAATGCACATAATTCATTTTCCTTACTCTACAATATAAATATTCTAATTTAAGATTGTGGAGATAGATGCATAGCCACATGGGACACAATGTACTTTAAATTTTCAATTTTCTTGCACCATTCACTAGGTGAAAGCATGATGTTGTAGTGCTTCATGGCCTTAATGAATATATGTAGTCCTGTTTTAACAGCAGTAGAGTTAAACACGCAAGTAGATGTTTGCAAGCTTTGGGTTCAAGCAAATGCAAGCCTTTCCTATGTTAACACAGAGAGATATTAAAACACAATTCTTAAAATAGATAAAATTATTTTTCTGTTTTTTTAATGGAAATATATCGTATTATATTTTATAAAAGGTGGTGAAGAAAAATAAGACACAATGTAAATGGGGAAAACAGAATATTTTCCCCTTCATCTGACACATAACAACTGTGATTTTGCCCATTTTCAGTGTGCTTCAAGTGATCTTTTCTGATGATTATTTGTGTCATTAACAGGCATGGAATAAGAATTTTTAATGATTTCTCTTCTATCTGTATTATCAATGTTTCATGATATAGTGAACTTTTAAAGCTGGGAAACTCTACAATGTTTTGATCATACACTACCAAAAGGAGATGCTTGAATCCTGTCCTTACCTACAGGAACATTGTGATCTTAGTTTCAACAAGGGAAACCTATGTTTATCATCTTGTATTTGTTTTAAGTAATCACTGTTTTCCTCAACTGTTTTTAACTCCCTGCAGAAATGCTAGTTGTGATGCAGCATATCAGCATTGCCCAGCCCTTTTTGTCAGGTAGTCTACATAGTTCTTTTTATTAGCAGGGAAGGACATATCCTCCAGCCTTCCTCTTCCTCATCAATATACCAACTGTGCCCAAAGAGCAAGGTTGTTCTGCAAGTGTGCTGAAGGCTCCCTAAAGCATGGGGTTTATTGTACATGTACACAGACATCTCCTGATTTCCTCCTCATAACAAAAGAGTACGGTTTGGCAGCTAGTTTGCACAGAGAGAAAAAAATCATGCAACTTGTTCTAGCTGCTCTTTTTTTTTTTTGAACACACTCAAGAGAAACAAGGGGAAAGATGAAGTGCTCTGGTGGTGGCATCTGACAGCCAAATACAAATTTCCTGGGGAGTGGAAAAGGATTTAGCTGTCCACCTCTGCTGTATAATGCATGATCACTAAGCCCAGTATGGCAAGAGATGAGCTGAAGTGACCCTGGAGAAAGCAGTGACCAGAAGCAATTCACCTACTTCTCATTAGCCCTTAACCCCTTTAGTATCTTTGGGGAAAAGAATCTTCAGGTGGGGAACCCAGCTGGATAAATGGCATCTGCAAGCTGCAGATCACCTAGGATGACAGGTGAAGAACCCTTTAATACCCTTTGGCACTCAACTTTCTGGAGAGGTGTCCTACACAGCCTCTCATGGAGGATTTTGAAGGTCATGTACTGCTAACTCTTCTCAGTCACATGCTCATCGAACAACATGTGGTGTTGTGGTCTTTGTCATGTGACAGAAGTAGCAGCAAAATGCTCTGCCACCAGGTGTGCTTAGGTCACCTGCCACAAAGTTGTGAGCTGCTGGCTCATCAGCACATTGTGGAAGTACCCACCCCCTGAACAGGCTTTCATGCACAACTTGCCTAGGCATCCCCCCGCCTTGTTACTGTGCAGGGGTGACTCAGTTTGAAAGCAGTGCTGTGGAACCACCACAAAAGTGAGCAA
Source organism: Elanus axillaris (assembly GCA_026212715.1). Classification (NCBI taxonomy): domain Eukaryota; kingdom Metazoa; phylum Chordata; class Aves; order Accipitriformes; family Accipitridae; genus Elanus; species Elanus axillaris. Next base: position 50,849,163 of record JANZLQ010000079.1, read on the forward strand.
CAAAGAGGAGGTTGCAAAAATAATTCACTGTATCTTCTGCAATACAAATGTGAACTAATATAAATAGATCAAGCTGCTAACTTCCACTGCTATGTCTTTTCCTCCCTGCAATTTAAAATAGATTTCTTAATACTAGCTAATCCTCTAAAACTGTAAATGCCAATAGATTATAGACTGCATAATGCAAAAAAATTTATCTACTCTAAAAAAATTGGAAGGAAGACTCCTACTTTTAGGTTACTAATTTGACATAATTGTTCTTCAAAAGTAAGGTGACATTTCCACTAGCTAATACATAGCACAGTTAAGTTTTATGGTCTATAGATTCAATGGCACACAGAGTTTATATTAATAAGCCTTAGGCACAGCAACAGTGCCACCAGATACCCTGCAAGGGTTTGATCATACTGCTTAAGGCCGCGAGACACCTTACAGGGAAAGGACAAAAGGTGGGTTGGCAGTGGAATTAGAGGGATACATCATAGATACATTTCACTTTTTTATTTAAAACTTTGGGAAATTTAAGTAATTTTCAGTTTTTATAACCACATTTTTAAGCAACTATGAAATATACTGAAATGCCATCCACTAAAGCTCTTACAGGTTTGTGGAACTATATCAATAATCTTATCAAAATACGCTTAAATAACTTCAATGTTACCTCTGTGTGTGTAGAGCATATGATAATATAGAGGCATGTAGTACATAATGTTCAAAAGTATGGGCTAATAGGCTTCTTTGTGGTATAAAAACATGATGTGTTTATGACACAATGTTTCAGGACTACGTCATGGAGGTAGAAATATGTGTATTTTAATATAATTTGCAATGTCTCTGTTGTTCTCCCAGTATCCCTGACAAAATTACTCTGACATATTGATAACCTAAATGTTCTTCTCTTTTATATGCCAGGGGATCCTATCACTGCTGTTTAATTGCCCTTTAGTTCTGAGGTGCTTTATAAGTACATTTCAAATACACTTGAATTACAAAAAAAAAAAAAAAAAGTGCTGCTGCTGGCAATTATGCATATCTTCTGTCCATGGAGAACATGGAAATATGGCACTGCATGAAAACAAAGTTTGAACTAGGTCACAAAACTTGTTTTCTTGAGAATCCCATCATTTCCAGTTTCTTCTCAGGCTCTGAAGGCCATAGGAAATGACTCCTGAGCGAATAATCCTTAAAACATAAAATCACCAAATTACTTTCTTGGTATAACCGAAAGCAAAAAGGAATACATGCTAAAAAATGAATAGGCTTTATTTAATGCATCATTCCTGAAACTACCTATTCATGTAAAATACATGAGTCCCAGAAGCAAATTCTATTCAGGGATCCAAAGCAAAGTGCTCCTCTGGGCAAACCTCCCATTCAGAACAGTTTCTATGTTTCTGCAGAGTTGTTTTGACATGTACACATAGTGGATGATTCTATATTCATCAACATGACAACATACTTCTTAAAACCCCAAACCTATAAAAAGAAATGACCTGGTTACAGGTTGCTGATCACTGGAAGAATAAGAACCTTAAGTAGTAGTTCACCAGATACATTCAGTAGGGCTATTCTTAATGTGTTGTATGGACCGAAAAGGAGATTATATTTTCATAAGTTTCCTTTTCCTATTTTACTTTTCTTGATTTATTACTAAGATAGTAGTTAACTTCGAAACAGAGATTCCTACAAATAAGCTCTTACAGTCAGAATTAGATTAAAAACTGTATATTTTTACTTTTTAACTGAAGAATATGAGTGCAGTGACTAAAATATTTGTTGTTAATAAATGGTAAAGGTGTTTATGGGGGTTATTTAGTAAAATTATGAAAATACCATGGTACCTCACTTTGGTTTTCTTTTTGCAGTAACTTTTAATTCAGAATTTCTTTTGACTTCTGAGAAAGATAAGTTTATTTTCATGTTAAATAATATAGTGCATACTGGTAATTTTTTTTCATTTTTTAACTAACTATACTTTTAAAAAATATTGTTAGACATACTTAAACAATTTTGTATATTGTTTTAGAAATTCAGTAAATCAAGAAATCAACTTGGGTTTGCAGTTTTTCATGAAGTCATGAGCAAAAATTAACATAAGTGTTGTAATTCAGGAGCTTCCCTAAATTAAAGTTCCAGCTAGCAGCCTTCACTGGAGAGAACTGACTTGCATAAAGGAGTTCACTATCTCCATTTAGTAAGAGCAAGTCAATAAATGATTAATATAATAGCAAGACTGAATTTTTTTCTTGATTTGAGTACATATTAAATGTACTTCACCTCATAAATACCTTTATCTTCATTTCTAGAATCACCTGTATTGACAGTATCTGAGTTGATGTTGCTGGTTAGAGTTTTCAAATTAACACGACAGAGAAGGGTTAATACCATTTTCAAAAACTATTTGTGCTCTGTGAAAGCTAAAGATACACAAATTCTAGGATCACTGATTGCCATCTTTTTTTGTTGACCTGACCTAGTTTCAAGCACAAACAAGTTTACTTTCTGCCAACAGTATGGATGTAGCATCACCCAGTTTAGTTGCGATGAGCCACTTCCCCACGTTGCTGCTGGGCACGCTATGAGGGCTGTGCCATGTTTTGTTCTGGCTGTGCTGCCACCACCCAGATGAGTTACACTGCATTTACCTATGCTATCTCTCATAATTTAATATGGCATTCTGTCACCTGAAATGGTTCCCTGGCCTACATTTAACTTCGGCTGTCATGGCAAGGTGGTTCTTGGTACCTGAGATAGCAGATTGGAAGTTTTCTCTCATGCTCCTTAAGTTCTATGCCGCAGTCCTCAGTGTAGACAAGTATGCTTTCAAATAACATCAAAATACTCTTAAGTACTTTTTAAAAATGCAAGATCTTTAACCCAGTTAGGTATAGGAAAGCAGGCCAAATGAGCGTGTGCTTCCTTTCTTTTGCTTCTTATTGATGCATTTGTCTGATGCTGTATCACTTTGGACAGAGCTACATCATCTTTGTAAGTAGTGCTTACCCACCACCCTTCTACTAAAACATGCCAGGGCTGAACTCTGAAGGTGTGGTTTATGCAATGGTGGGGCTGAAAATACAGAGATGATCGTTGCTATCAGCTACACTTGAAATATCCAATTTTATTTCTCCATATTTGGGGATTTAATCATATTCAAAAGAGAGCATCTCATAGAATTATCTTAATGTTGCATGATGACTGAAAGAGCAAAACTGAGAGACAGCAACTGCCTACAAAACAATACATACACCGGAAGAAGACGATATCACTTTCATTGTAGGTGTACTGTTTCAAAATGTTAAGGGATTTTGGATATTGACTGTGATCAGAGAATCACTGATTAGAAGGAAACAGTAGTACAATGCCCAAAAAGTTTAGACTCTCTAAAAACAAATAACATCATACACTATGGTTCACTCCCCAGAGGCTTAACTGATAATCTACTTCTTAAATAAGAAATGTCAGTCCTATACACATCCTTCCCCTAACTACTATTGCCTACCTACATTCCAGCATTCTTATTGCAGTCTGATAAGGAGCCAGAAAACATAATGCATGCAGTTTATAATTTACATGTGAATACCGGCTGCCTGAAGACAATGAAGCTGTAAATTTGAGAACAGACCATAGCCATGGATATTGCTGAAATTGCCAAAAGTTAAAAAAAAAAAGTGGCTAGAGCATTTACTTTCTGATCAGAATAGATTATTGAATCTAACAATAACATCAAGCAAGGAAAACATTAGAAAAAAAAGAAAGACTGTCAGGTTAAGCAAAGTGTAAAGATAGGCTAGGAATGCAGTAGCTCCATTTGACCTAAGAGTATACACAAAAAATAATTTCTGAGACAATGTCTTTTATGGAAAAATAACAATGCTGGGGAAAAAGAAATGGGCACATACTTCCAGTACACACATTGTGGGGGGGACGTGTCCACCAAAAGTTTCTGTTTCAGTTACCACTGAAACAGCCTGTTAAGACTGTAACATATGACCCAAATAAAATCCTACACCTTCCCAGAAGCCCAGTTTTGCTGAGGTAAATTACTGAAGGCATTCTGACAAGGATACTTTACTGTATTTGTAGAAAATGCTAGGATGATGTTGTAGGACAGAAGGAATTCAGGTAAGTTTTATCTAGGAGTGTAAAAAGAAAGAATCAAGTACTATAAACTACAGGCCTGTCTGTCCTCGTCCCTTTTAAATTTTTAAAATCTCTGTTCCCTTTAAAAAGAAATTTAATTCTTAAATTCATCTGTGAAAAACAAATTCAGTCAGAAGAACTCAAAGTCAGATGCTTTATCAATTCATGTAGGGCACTGCAGAAATATGTATTCTGATTTAAAATGGTCCTAGAGCGCTCTTTGGCACCAAAGGTAATTTAAAGACACTGGACTCTGGCTAACTTCCATCACTATAATATTTCTAGGAAAGTTCACATAAATCAAGTTATAGCAGAAATCCACCCATTAATAAATCTGTATTTCCTTTCTTAAGACAGTTGAGGTTTACTGGTTAGTTAAGGTCTCAACATAAGACTTCAGGGTAAAAGAGGGTAAATAAATTAGTGTATCAAATCCAACAGCCTCATAATAGAATTTTAAGTAATATTTCAGTTTGAACTCTAGAATCTCACTTCATTATAACTTGGGTCTAATATTGTGTTTCTTTCCTAAAAGGTGCTCAGCTGAAAAATCTATGATTGTGAAAAATATAAACTACAGGCTTTGGAAAAAAAAACAAAACAAAACAATGGAGAATGGATGAACACTAACAATTGCTAGCACTTTCTAACATTAAAATTTCTCCTTTTATAGAAAAAGTATTCATAAAGGATCTATTTTTGGAGAGTTTTCTTTAATACGGGAACTCTTCTTTATCACGTGCACATATTGCAGCTTCCTATATATTTTGCATTTTTCTTCAAATGCAAGGACTGTGAAAAATGCTGAAGCATTTGAAAGGAACTGAAGCTTGGTCCTTCTCCTACATGCCTTGTCATGGCACTCCCACACAGTAGCTTGCTCAAAATCCTCTGAAGTCAGCTGGACTCTCAGCAGTGTTTCAACCTGGGCTGCATCTCTGCAGTGCATGCATACACAATTGCAGTTTCTCAGAAAGAGATACATCAATTCCATCTAGAATACATGGTCACATAGTTTTGTCTATTATATTAATGGTTTTGTCTATTATAATTAACTTTACTCATGCTTGTTCACTTCTCTTCCAGTGAGGTAAATGAGGGTTTTAATTTTCTCAGGGGTTTGATTTTGTGTTATTAATATGTGTGATTATGTGTGCATTTATTTATATAAATGTAATGTGCTATGCCTTTGTTAGAGAAGTTATGTCAGAGAAATTTTATTGAACTGATTTGTAATACAGCAGTGTATATGACCTTTACCACTTTGAAGAGCTCATTTTTCCCAATTTTTCAAATGCAGGATTAGAGGGAAATGGGAAGGCCACTGCTATTAGCTTGTGGTATTTGTCCAAACATGAACATTATAAAACAGAGGTCAGATGTTCTCTCTTTTATCATCAGAATACTGGAAACTGCTCTGTCTCTGTGATACTTAGTAGTGACATTGGGTAACTTTCTCAGCACACTTTACACATCTTTCTTTAAGCAAGCTGTAGAAAAAACAATGGGGTGATAAAGCTGTGAAGTGGCTAGCTGGCCAGCTGGCCAAATACAGGCAGGTTTCAATTAATTAAATTGCATTTATCTTTGTTATAGAGTTAATCGAATTACATTGTGTTAAGCCTTGAATAGGTATCAGAGCAACATTGAAATGCCTATGTGTATAACATCTTAACCACATCCCTACATATTAATATGAGAGATACACCACTAGAATAATAAATAAATAAATGAATAAAGAAATAAATAAATAGATAGATAGATAGATAGATAGATAGATAGATAATTAAATAAATAAATAAATAGCCCCCCTAATTATTTTCTGTTTGCCAGCTATTTTACCAGCCAGTGTTCTGATGTAGTATTGCCTACACCCTATACTGAGTTAGTTGCTGTTAATCCATGTAGCCCATCATATTGTTACTTCTTACAGGCTGGTAATTTTTCAAGTAAACTTCAGTGTACTGTTTTATATAGTAGAAAACTTATTAAATTTTATTTCCTGAAAATTCATCACTAGAATTTGTAATTTTTTGTGAAGCCCAATGACATTTATTGTCTGACATATTAAGGATGAAATAATATAGATAAAAATTCACTGTTGATATTTTATCATGCTCCTTTCTTCATAATGAAGAAGCCATTCACCCGATGTCGGTTTTCAGTTGAGTTTTGTTTATCTGTCAGCAGTTGCTGACTTTCCATGTGTTGTTTTGATTGTGAAAGAGGAGACCTGTTATAAATTAAAAGTAAGTATGTATTTGTATGTATGTCTTTACAAGACACAGATTTCTAGTCAAATGTGAAATCTTGGCTTCCTAGAAATGAACGTTCCATCCTAACTAAACCCTTTTTAACAACAAAATGAAGTTATTTTCGGCAAAAAACCTTGCAGGTACCACTGAAATCAAAGCACAGAATGGCATGATATTCTACCACATAAAAACCTGAGCAGAAGAGTCAGTGACACAACCTTTCTAACATTAGCTTATTTCTTTCTTATATCTTTCTAGTCTATTCTATTTTCTCCTCACTCTGAAATACAGTACAAAAGTGAAAGATACAAAAAAACCCGACAGTAGGTACTGTTAAAAATGCAATTTATTTTCCATGGGAATTCCAACAATTCTAGGAGTTGTTGAAATTTCAACTCCTTGTCATGGTCAGACAGAAGAAATTCCTGTGTCAATGCAATTAAATATACCAAAGAGTATTTGTATGTAAACATACTTGTACCTAAACACACAATAGTATCATCGAACAATTCAAAGTAAACTAGAACTAAAAAGTTAAAGTATTTTCAGACATTTGGGAAACCATACAAGTAGTCTAGGAGAGACTACTATTGTCACGTCCCAGTTTCTCAGGATGATGTCTGAGTTTTGCCAATTCCCAGGTCAGGACTAAGGTGACATGGCACCAGGGATCCTTTAACTCACAAAACTCAATTTTTATTTGCTCACAACAAGAACTGGCGTGCTCATGACCAAAACTGGTATGGTCACAACAAACATTGGCATGAAACTGTGTCAGTAAACTGTGTAACATGTGCTAACCATACATCACCAAAACTATAGTACAGGCCTTGCTTATTTGGGAGTCAGTTCAGGGAAGACAATCAGGAGAGCCCTTCCCTTGAGTCAGGAGGTTCAGCGCTGACCCCCTTGCTTTCTAGACTCCTCCCCAGAGAGGAGCCCGGGGGCAGCTGGATCCACTCCTAGACTTGGTTGACGGTTTATATCTAAAGGGATGAGGCGTAGGGATTATGGAAAAGGGGGGTGGGGAGAAAGAGATTTCCCTGGTCCTGGGTCCAGCGTAAGTTCAGTCAGCTGAGGGATCCAGTCAGCCAAGGGGTCCAGTTCCAGTGGGCTGGCACATACGGGGCTTCACTTTTTGTCCTTTTACCATCCTTGCCCCTCCTTTGGATGGGCAGTCGAACTCCCTAGGCTAATTTGGTAGCCTTTGGGCCATGGGCTTGGGGCAATTTGGGGACTACCTTCCCCTTCCCATACAGGGTGAGCTGCCCTGCTCAGCCCATCAGAACAGCACAAGAGAAGAAGGATCTGTGCACCCTCCAGCAGCCCTCCCCATCCTGGTGCTGATGGGCACTGATGGGCTTTTTTTCACCTGTGGGTCCTTGCTAGGCAGAGTTTGTTGTTATGCAGAGTTAGTCATTAAGCAGAACTTGCCCCAACACAATGTTTAAGACATTAACTCCTTCAGACTCTCACAATTATTTTGAAAATTAATAAAAATAAGTCAAGGGATCAGTCATAGAGGCAGTTAAGTCTATGTCCGCAAAGAAACCTGCCAGGTTTGATATGGGTATAGGTGATCCAGTCATGGAGTGAAGGGAGTGGTGCATACAAGCTGATGACCATCTTAATAAAAGGCACCTCCAGGTGGCAATTTGGGTTACCCCCTTTCTCAGCTAACTTCTGGAAATGTCTGTTGTTAACTCATACCATTGCCTTTGTATTCTTCATGAAAGAACTTCAAAATTACTTTTATGTATTACATACCTCAGTACCTAGCATCAAGTGAAATGAGTATGAGTCTTTATTCAGAAGCAAAACAGGAATTTTCTACAACTGCCTCTTCTCTTCATTCATATTACCTTGTCCCTGCCAGTATTTTTACATAATCTGTAGCCTATTTAATTTCCTGCGAGGATCTTCATTCTGCCTAACCCAAGTGCCAATCCATATATATCTCCTATGGTTTCTTCCACCAAAACCAGCTGTAAGCATAGTGTTTATCTTCACATATCTCCTGCACAATGACTTTAAACATTAAGTTTTTATGCCAGATATGGGGAATTTGGCTGTTTACAATGTCATTGCAGCTGGTTCCACTAAATTCAATAGTTGAGGCTTGTCTTCCTGTAATGAAAAATCCTTTCTTTGGTTAGTAAAATATAATTTCAATGTTATCCTCAGGGAATTCTTCACTATGTGTTTTAATATTTTCCAGTGTAACACTATAAATTCTAGAATCCTCATATTACCTTCACATATACTTCAGAAATACTAGATTATTATCTGTTATATTACTTCAAAAATCCTTCAAGAATTAAAAAAAAAACAAAACCAACAACACAAAACCAAACACAAATCTTGAAGTATTGCCCAATAGCTTCATTTGCCCGGAAAGATTTTAATAGTAATCCAAACTAAATGAATTCTAAGGAATATTGCTAGCAATTCTACAGGTTTTTTAAATTGTCTAGAGTGTTTCATAGGCAAGTTATAAATTGATTTTAACGTTTTACCAAAAGTTCACGATGACAAGTTCACCATATTTCCTGTTCTGCTGCTACAAGATTTGTCTTTTGCACTTGGTTGTTTTTTCCTTCTTTTCTATGTCTTACATATTTTCTTCTAAGCCCATGAGCAGTATTAATTAGATGGTGTTCTTGAAGAGTTTAAAACTTAATATGCAATCAGTGAAAAGTCTTTGTTTTAATCACATTTGCTGTATATGAATAAAACATGTCCTGTAGTTACTCCTGTGCTACTATATTTCTGTTTGAGAAATTTTATGCAAGCTGTCTTGAAGAACTGAGATCCCATATCAGGTTTTTACTCCCTTGACCATGTTTGTCTCATACACAGGACAAGAAAATTCTCTGTAAAAAGAAATGTCCTGCTCTCTGGTGAGAAAAACATACCTACGTACATATACATGAACTCATACAGTTCTAGTAAACAGTCTTTCAGAACATAATTTTGATGCACTGCTTGTGCAGTGTATTTCAGTCAGTTGTCTATGCTCTTTTGCTTTTTCTCTTCACAACAATGAGCATTTTTTTTAATATGCTGCATGCTTGACACTGCAAATAAGGAAACTACATTTCAAAATGTTTTCAGAGGCCAGCTAGTTACATAAAGATGTCATGCATCATCCAAATTATAACAACATTTGGGGTTCTGATTTTGTGACTGTCTTTATTTGGAAAGGTTATGTTCACCAGATACTAGAAATTGTGATGTTCTGTTCATCCAGAGGTGGAAAATGATACAAATTACTTAAATTTAGCCTTCCACTTCCACTACTGTGGCAAATATCCTCAACTCTAAGTTAACCAAATGTTCTGGAGGGCCATGAAAACTAATTTGTGACTCTTCAAGACATCACCAAAAGCAAACAAATCTTGCAGCTGAAAGGACAATTATCATATTTTAGAGTAAGTAGTAATTTTTTAAAAATTAAGATACTTTTGGGGTTTATTTTTTCTATCAACAGGACAATTTCAAAGTTTAATAGGAATAGGTTTAAGAAAGAAACAGGGCAAAATCCCACTGCTGAGTAGTCTAGTCTTCTTACCTACAGAAGGATTGGTAAGTAAAATAATTGTTGATTCTGCTAGTGCCTAGACACATACTTGTCTTCACTCACATACATTGGTGTGGAGGGTTTACGTTTGCAAGGAGCATTTGCAAAATCAAGGTCCAGATTTAAGCATTAATGTTTCATTAAGATTTTTAATACCCTAAAAATGGACCAGGTAGAGAAAAAATGATGTGTCCTCCTGTGTCCTCCAGGGTCATTTAGGATAAGATTTCCATAGGTAAAACTCTGTGAATTCCTCTTGCCTCTGGAAAGAATTATCTAGATTTAAAAGGGAATAGAGATAAGGCACTCAAAGAATCCAGGTTCCGTCCCAGGGCCTGTGTGAACACACTTTGTCACTTTCCTTTTTCTTCTCCTCCCCACATGCTCCTTCTTGACAAGTTAGAATACAAGCCACTTAAAGCTGTCTCTCATATACCCCAGGGTACTCTTTATGTTACTGTAGCATGATAAAAAAAGCATTTGTGCAGAGGGAAATTGCGCTCTGTTATGGACTGAAAATTGTGGACTGGGGGAGAAAAAAATTCCTACAACAGTGAACTTTGCCACACAAGACTTAGAGCATTTCATGTTTACTCTCATTAGACTGTCTAGACAGGAAGGGACAAAGACCATCAAAGAAATCTTTTCAAAATATATTACTGACTAAATAATGCTTTTACAAATCTTTTCTTAAGGTGACTACTAAAAAGTCATAATGAGAATGTAGTGTTGTGTTAGTGTAGGTGTGAACCTGAGTCCCTCTCAGGGCTGATCTACAGCCTGTCAAGCTGCCCAGTGCCCACCAATGCAGACCGAGCTCAGATTTGACTTTGAAAGACCCCTGCTTCTGTCTGTGACAGGCATCCAAAAAGACACGTTGCTATTGTTTTATCTACTTCTGGAGTCCACCCTGTGTGTTTTAATGAACAGAACACTGCTCTATTCCTCTTTGTATTCATAGACAGCAAGGCAAAATCAAGCCCATAAATTCATACTCAAGCATCTAAACATGTAGCTTGTTTTCAGAAGTTCTGAGCTTGGAGAAGCTCTGATTTCAATGGTGGAGGTGATTGTTCATTTCTCATTATTTATTCAATCAGTTTGTTAACATTTATCAATGGTCTGGATGCAGAAGTTGAATGCACCATTAGCAAGTTTGCTGATGATACCAAACTGGGAAGTCCTTTTAACTCTCTTAAGGGACAAGAGGCTTTGCAGAGGGATCTAGATAGATTTGAGCATTGGGCAATGATTAATGGCATGAAATTTAACAAGTTCAAATGCTGGATTCTGCACCTGGGACAGGGCAATGCCAGGCACAAGTATAATCTGGGAGTGGAGTGGCAGGAGAGCAGCCCTGCAGAAAGGGATCCGGGGGTGCTGGTTGACAGCAGGTTCAATGTGACCCAGCAGTGTCCCCTGGCAGCCAAGAGGGCAAGCCCCATCCTGGGGTGCATTAACCACAGCATGACCAGCCAGTCAAAAGAGGTGATTATCCCACTGTGTTTAGTGTTGGTGCAGCCTCACCTTGAGTATTATGTGCAGTTCTGTGCCCCACAATTTAAGAAGGATGTTAAAGTTCTTGAATGTGCCCAGAGGAGGGCAACAGAACTGGTGAAGGGGTTGGAAGGCATGGAATCCAATGGTGGGATGCATGGGAGTAGTTCAAAGCTGCACCAGGGGAGGTTCAGACTGGACATTGGGAAGCATTTCTTTACCGAGAGGGTGGTCAAACACTGAGAGAGAGATGGTGAGTGCCCCAAGCCTGCCAGTGTTTAAGAGGCACTTGGACAATGCCCTAACTTTTGGTCAGCCCTGAAGTGGTCAGGCAGTTGGACTAGATGATCACTGTAGGTCCTTTCCAACTGAAATTTCTATTCTATTCTATTCTATTCTATTCTATTCTATTCTATTCTATTCTATTCTATTCTATTCTATTCTATTCTACTCTAATAGTCATACACAGTATTTGAATGTTGTCCATTACTGGTTCTAGAATATTTCAACCTTTTCCATTCCTTCTCTTCAACAAATGTGGATATTTGTGGTTACCAGCTTTGCATTAAAGTCTTCCATGAGATGTACACATGTGGGAAAATATGCATGTAGAGGAGAGAGTTGTTTGTCCAGGAAACCTGAGTATAAGGAATATTTTCTTTATGTTCTGTTAGTGCTTAACCTGCGTACCTTGCTTGTAGAGAAAACGTGCACACCTTTTATTTCAGGGAGAAAATGATCAAAGGAATGTTTGGGGGAAATTATGTCTACTTTTCCTTTCCTTTGAATTCAAACAATAATCTATAACTCCATTTTAAACTTGCAATATTATATTTCACATTCTTCTTGTTCATCTGCCTACAATTCCCTACGCTCTTGGCAAATCAATTCAACCAGCTCTAGAAATGGTCCTGGAGAGAGAGTCATGATCTGAGACTAAAGATTATTTTAAATTAGTTTATTTTCCTGCTTTATTTATTCGTGTGAAGTCAATGTGTGTTCTGAGAACATGTATATTTGTGCGTGAATGCAAGAGCCCTACTGTTTTTATGATTTTTTTTAGAAGTCTATAGTGTGAAGGATATTCTGATTCTACCTCCACATTTGCAGTTATGCCCCATGAGTAATATTTATTTCAATATGCATCATACAAAATCATTCATATCATTCATCATCAGTCACTCACATGAAGTGAATATAATGTGCTGTTTAGAAATACATTTGGTGTCATTCCTGGAAACAAAAAAATTTTGAGTGTAGTTGAAGCTGTCATTATGACATACTATAGATACACACTGTCAAACACTGTAAATTCCCAAGTTACAAATCTGTTCAAATTTCATGATAGTTGTCTCTAAACAATGCTTTTTGGTTTGTTGGTTGCTTGATTTAGAGCAAACTGTTCAAAATTACATTTATAATAAATACTGAATATTTTAAGTCCTACCATTCATTTATATATTTTATTTCTTTGTTTGTTTTGTTTGGGTTTTTTTGTTTTTTGGGTTTTTTTTTGTTTGGAATTATTTGCATAGAAAAAGTTTATTCTATATGTATGAACACCAGCAGTTATTGATAATAGTTCATCCACATATCTGTTTACCTTAGAGTGAAACGTCTCTAATCAACATATTTCTCCTCAGAGTTATTTCTGTCATGTTCAGAGGTCACTGTATATTCTTGACACCACCATTTATCATTCTGTGAATGTCTGAGTATTTGTTCAGATAGGCCATTCTGATTTAGCATCATTTAAGAGTAAAGTGACAAAAAGACTGGGTATATCTAAAAGATCAATTTCACTATAGCAAGACCACTACAGAGACCAGGAAAACTTGAACACAAAGATAAACACCAATAAAGAGAATTTATCTGTTCCTTCCTACATGAGTGTACCTATTTCTTATCTATCCCACACAAGCAATGTTTCCCACATAGTAATTTATTAGAGTTCCTCCACACAAAAACATGCATATATTAAATCTTAAAAAAAATGAAGACACAGTAAAAAGAACAAATGGGGAGATCATTATTTTCTGGTTTGATGGGAAAAGCACATAATTTTGAAATAATGTCTTCAGTACATCTTGGGAATATGCAACGTATGAATCTTGACTCCCAAGAGCAGAGCTTCCACTCAACCATTTCCTGGAAGAGTATTTATTGAGATTATACTTTTAACAACATCAGAGTCAGAGATAATTTTGAAATTCTTAAAATTGAATTTATCCTCCTCAGCTTTTTAGACAGTACGCAAACTACTGAAAGTTCTCACAAAGGCATCCAAATCCTTTAATTGCCTTCTTTCCAAAATGCATTTGGCTTAACAAACTCTTTAGGATTTCTTAACACACCTTACAAAGATTAAGCATACTGTCTTTGCATATTAAATAATAAATTACTATTACTATCATGGCAAATTAGTGAACCAGACTGCCTGGATTTAAATCTCTATTAATTAGCATAGTACAATAAGTATGTAAAACACTGTAAATATTGAGCATTTTCACAGTATTAGTCTAATACATTTTTAAGTGAATAAACTCTTCTGCCATCATGGGCATATAAAACCCCCAAATAATATGCTAAGCTTTATTAATAAAGGAGCCAAGAAAATATTGTTGATTTACAAAACATAAAATGTGTTTGAGTGTTACTATCTTGGTTAAAAATGATTTAGAAAGAAAAAACATCAGAAAACAGACAGAAATAATAGCAGGAATACAAAGAGATATATATATATATATACCAAAAGGACACAGAAGTTTATCAGTACTCAGTGAATTGCAGAGGAAGCTGTGCTGAGAAATTTCTTAGGCATTTTTAGAAATCCTGTGTGATCAAGAGGAAAAAAAAAATGCAATATCATTGTGAGCAATATATTTCTTGATATATTGCTCACAATGATAAAACATTTGTATCCATTTACACAAAATAGGATTCAAAGAATAGCCAATGAAATTTAAAAGGAAAAGAATTTAAACTGTTGAAATATTAGTGCATAAGCCTGTCATATATATATATCAGTATCTATCTAGATTGACATATATCAATATCTAAGGCATCTATCACACACAGTGTAAGTCTAAACCCCATATCCTTATTTCTGTAATAAGGCAAAGGTATTATTTAGATCTGGTTTTAAGACTAGATATTTTTATGAAGAATAAGATATTATTCAATTCAGTGGGTCATGCATGAATTCTTATGCAATATTTATCTTTATTCTCACAGACATAAGCCAACCATTAACTTTATAGTTTTGGAACAAAATTTCGGTTTAAAGATAATTTTTCTCAATTAGCCCCATCAGATTTTATGTATGTCTTTTGAAATATGTTGGTTTGTAACTACACATGAGAGTAGGCTTATGGACTTCATGGATAATTGTTCTGAATTGTTGTGGTCATTTATATCTTCTTAACACCCAGTTGTCATTCCTCATAGGCCTTACAAAAACTGTTGTATTACTGCCTCATGCATCAGTATTTTACAGAAAAATCTAAGCGGTTAGAAGTGAAATAAAATAACAACAAACACAAGTAAGACATACTATCTTGAGATTCATTGGTGCTGCAATGAAGTCTTCACTATGTAAGAGGCAATTAAAAGGGCAATTTGACTAATATTTTATATGCACAAATGAGCGAAACGTTGAATAATGCAGTATCTAGATGTTAATGTCCATCTTTATTTTGCCAAACCCCTTGCATTGTCAAATATCTTAATGCACTAACTTTTTCCAAAATAGTAAAACAGCTGCAGGATCTCAAAATTGGGCACAGATTCACAGCAAACACTGAACAGTTGTCTGAAATGAGTCTTAAAGAGTACCTCTGTTCAGTGTGTAGTCTGTGTAGTTCTCAGCAGTTACCACTGAGCTCCTGAAAGATGGTATAAAGAAGCCACTTGAGTTCCACCAGATGTTAGTGATTTAAACATTCCTCTTCAAACATTTTGCACATCCTGTAGTGCTGCAGAAAATTACCCCTGTTGCTTCTCTACTGGGAACAAGTAGGCAACATGCTAAGAAAAGTATATGGCTTTCAAATCAACCTGAGTCTGACAAGGTTTTGAATGTTTCTTGTTACTGCAGTCTGCTGGCAAACGTCAGAATCCTGAAAAAGACTGTGAGTTAATTGCTACTTCCTCTTCCGAGTGGGAATGGGTCATTAGAGTCCGTCCCCATTTGGAACAAGGGAAGAAAGCACTATCGCAGAAACATTTAGTCCAGGCAGATATTGGGTAATTGGAGTCTTAAAGGGGGTGAATTAGGGAAATATTTAGGTTAGGATTCCTGTTATACATTCATTTTGGTTTTCAGTACAACTTCACTTACTGAATGGATGCAAATTAGGCTGTTTCTGAAGATTTGTAATCTAAGTGGGTACAAAAATTGTTGTAACATTTAGTAGCTCTACAATCAAGTCTTATTAGCCATAGATAATGGAATATTAGCCATGGATAATGATATTCAGCAGGACTGTATTTCCTCTGGTGAAAAATATAGATTTGCAAACATCAAAATGTTTTGTCCATTAGAAGGTTTGACAAAATAGCTCATGTCAAAAAAATGTAAAACCCAAGGATTTTTTTTATTTAACACTTGAATTAACATTTTGGCTTTACATTTCCTTTATCTTTTTAAGCCTTTGTAAATGTTCATGTTTGAATGAAATATTCATTTTGTAGCAAATATTTCATATCATCCCAAATAATTCCTTTTTGATTTGCTGGTTGAGGTGGTGCATGAATTAAAATTCACTTTGCACTGGCTGAATTCCTCTTTTCTCAATTGCCAATGAACCAAGAAATCAGTTATTTGTTTAAGTCTATAATTGTACTATATATAATAATTTTCCTAAAACCATCTTCCACCCCACAAAGATCTCCCTGCTGAGTTTGCTTAATTCTAAAAATGAAAATGCTTGTAAACCCCTGAAAGATAAAGCTTTCACCAAGCTGAAGAAAAAAAAAAAAATCAAGGTACATCTTACGTTATTTTGATAGATGGAAAAGATCATCAACTCCAAATTTTTATTCACTTTGGATCCCTGACAAGACATGTAGGCTCACTGGTAATTATATATGCTCTCTGCCTTTATTAGCATTGAAGGAAACAACCACCTAAATTTACTCCATCACAGTCCTTTTTTGCACATGTGGCTGGTGTTCCCATTGTTAAGCTAGATTTATTCTGGATCACTTAGAGAAGTATAGTGTATTTCTTTTTGTGATGGCTGTGCAGAATACATACCAGAGAGATTCACCTTAGTTTAGGACAGGCAATTAGTACAGGACTATTATAATCATTTATTAATATCCAGTTCAAATTTTATTTTATTTATACTTTAATACGTGCAATCTATACTGGTATTTTCAGTAGCTAGTTTTTCCGATGTAAGAGCACTCATCAACATGTGTAATGTGGCAGAGTTATTGTAGAAGCCAAATAACTGTTTCATTTTTAAAATGCATTATTACAGTCTTTCTTCCAGTTCTTTCAGCTTTATACATAACATCTGACAACATATATAAAGCTTCAGTGTGCTCTGAATATTAATACATTAGCTTGGGTGACTTCATTCCTCATGCAAAGTAAACCTAATATAAAATCACAAAGCCCAGTATATATGTGCTCATGTTACTTATTTTGCCAAAATTATATTACAGAAACCTTTAAAAGAGTTACATTGATTTTACTGATGACTTGTAAAGGGAGGTCTTTGTGCTATGAGGATAAACTAAGAAGAATGCTAGAAAAATAGTGTTTTCAAAACCTCTCAGTAAGCTAAAATAAATTTGATATTTAAATATCAAGGCTTAGAATCTTATTGTATTTGTCCCTAAAAAACAAAATCAGAGTTTTACAGTTTTCCAGTCAGACAATGCCAGTGTTCCTAGCCCAACTGGCTTATGACATACTAGAATACCAGTCTGCCATATATGTACCACTTAGTACAGAACCTTTTACTAGACTGCATGCTAGTGGTACTCACTTTAATCTGACTCAGGATCACATTTGTCAAATATAAGGAAGGAAAAATGGGGGATAGGAGGACACCACTTTAAAAGTAGATTATTTTTAGATAACCCAGAAAACGGTAAGCGTGTTAACAGCTACTTATAAAACAGGAGCCTTAGCACTGATGCCAGTTCAGGTTAGTAAAGCAGAATACAAGGGAAGGAAGATATATATTTTCTTATAATATGAAAAATATTTTTTAAATTAAAAAACCAAATAATTCCTCACCATTTATTTCTAGAAATACTTCAGTATATCTCACATCAAAATATGTTAACTTCTAGGAATTTTCTATGCCTTTCTGATAAAAAAAAGCAACTTCAAAAATGCAAAACAAAATGCCAAACACTCACTTGGAGATTTCCTCACAGGTTTCTTCTTTTTTTTCCATAGTTATTTCAGATATAATGTTGGACAAGGGTAGAGAAATTGGGTGGTTCGCCCACTTCATCAAAGCTAAAGGACTTTTAAAGACTATTTTTAAAAAACCAGCTATTTACTTTTGTTAGCATGGCTGTGAAGCTGTAGAACCTGGAGACAATTTTGCAGTATAGCTTTTGAACTCATGTCCTTACCTGTTTTTAACTCCTGCTCTTCAGGACAAGATTTATTTTCTCAGCCCTCATCTTCTCTTCCCACCTGTGGATCTCCCAAATGTGTCTCTATGTCCCATGGGGTTATGAATACATGTACAGGAGCTATCTGCTGTTAAGGTACTTTACCAGAGTTCAGGTCTCCATATAAGATGCTCTTCAGATGAAGTTTTGTGGGAAAGGAGGGAGGAAATTGGGAAAGGGAGGTAAAAACAAACAAAATAAAACTTAATGCTGATTCCTCCAACCTACAATTTGCTTAATACTTCTTTGTTGTTTTTTTTTGTTTGTTTGCTTGTTTGTTTGCTTGGGTTTTGTCAAAGCATGTATCTAAGTTAAATATCACTGCAAATACCACAACACAGCAGTAACTGCAGTGTTATCTGTGCTCTCTCTGTGCACTGGGCAGAGGATTTTTTAATTTCATACATCATTTACAACTTGCTGCAGTGATTCTACATAGTCAGTATATCTCCCTGTCACAAAGAAAAAGAGACTGGTAACATTTTACCTCTGGTCCCAGATTCCTCAGTTTTATACTTTTTATGTAGCACTTGGGTTGCAATCCAGTACTGACACTTCAGAAGGCCACTGTGTCATGGAAATAAGATAGCAAAAGAAGCAGCATTTAGCTCACTCCCAGTGATTGCCAGAAAAGTGGACATTGGCCAAATTTCATTATCTTCTGAGAAAGTGAAATATATTTGTATCCAGCCCTGAAAACCAAGTGTTCTTTGTCTATAGCTGTATATTTATTGTATTTATTATATTTTTAAATGTTGAAAGTATGCTTTTATTAACACAATGCTGAATCCAGTCAAGTGTCTTTCTAAAACAAGACCTGATATGTCACCTCTCTCCTAGAAGCAGACAATCGTAAACCAGCCAACTATTCAGGCATATTTGGAATCTATCCTGTGGTATGTGCCACAGGAATAAGTAATACAGAATAAAAAATACTATTTATTTCTGTTCACCTCCAAAACTTGTCAGGGAGTGCATGCTTGTATATGAGCTCTACTATATGTGATAAATACATCGGCAAACAGTTTTTCACAGTTGTTTCATATACTGTACCTCATATTTCTGATCTGTAACCATACAGTGAATCTGTTTGGAAGACTTCATTCCCAAGACACATAGCAACTGCAGAACTAGCTTTAGGAGAAATCATGCAAGTGTGATCTGGGAGGAAATACAAGAGACTGAGAGTAAGATTGTGGGAGTTATTTCAAGACATAACCTTAAGGGACAGTAGAGGAGGGAAGATATATGAAGCTTATGATGCTGACCTTGCATGTAAGGAGTGTAGAAACCAAAAAATAGTCTCTGATTCATTCATGAAAAAAGAGATTTTCCAAGGCACTGGAAAGGGTGTTCTACAGCCCATCATAAAAAGAGAGCAGGGACAGACAACTTACAATGGAGATCTTTTTGTTTCATTTTTTCTTTCATTTGTTTATTTCTCTTTTAGACTTTCATTTACTTTAAGTAGAATATTGGCAGAAAGCTAAACTACCAATAGAAAGGAGGCACAGGTTTTATGAGATCAAATAAGATCTTTAGGTACTGTTAGTTATACTTGTAATTATAGTTTTGTTTTAGCAGGAATAGTTAGAACTGGAATTGTACTTATATTCCATTGTATTTATCTAGTAGCCACATGAGAATACACAATAGTTTTAAAGTATTAAAAATCAAATGCTAGAGCTTCTGCAGCTCAAGTAGTTATCTAGAATGAGTGACAATGCATGAAATAGGATTGCCAAAATGTGAATCATCTGTCTGTGTTCTCTTAGAATAATAACATTGCAGGGTAGATTTGTGGATAAATGATGTCATGTAAAATGTTTTCCAGCAAACCATACAGTGACAATAGCTGATGGCATTATTGTTTTTCTTTAAAAAGGCTACACCTTGGTTTTAAGCTTAAGAGAAAAATGAATGCTCTGGAGCAAGCTCTAGTGTTCCTACAGATATTGGCCATAAAAGACAATATCATTTACCTTTGCTGAACTTCACAAGGTCCTCCAACATGTTGAAGCTTCTATGAATAGCAGCACTGCCCTCCAGTGTATTGACCTTTCTTCCTCAATTTGATGATGTCCACAGACTTGCTTGGATCCCATCACACAGGCCTTTAACAAAGAACATCCACTGTTCCCTTATGCATTAAGCTGGTCATCTCATCATGGAAAGCTATGAGGTTGGTCAGGCAGAATGTGCCATTGGCAAACCCACACTGGGTTCCCAGCCATGTCTTTGTTCAAGTGCCTGTAAGAAAGACTTGATCATTCATCTTCCCAGGGATCGGGGCATGCTGATCCACCTCTACTTCCCCCAGTCCTCCTGCTTGTCCTGCATAAGGTGAGTGCAACATTTGCATTTCCCAAAACCAGGAACTTCCCTGATCAACATAATCTTTCACAAATGGCAGAAAACAGCCTTTTAGTGACAATGGTCAGCAGTCCCAACACCTTCTGTCCCACATCCAAGTGGGTTAAGCATTCCCTGATCTATGTTCTTCTGCTATAAGTACTGCTACATTCTCACAAATTCTGTCACTAAGCTCAGGAAATCAGGGTATGGATTGGCAGACCTTATCACCAAAAGTTATGCAAAACAAGCACCAAATACATCAGCCTTTCCTCTGTCCTTTGCCACTAAGTTTACTTCTCCATTGAGCATTGGCCTCACATTTTCCTCAGCCTTTCAACTCATTGTCCTTCATCTCCCTCACTAGTTTAAACATCTGAGCTTTGACATTCCTAATTCCATCCACACATGTTGAATAGTATGCCAAATAGTATGTCTGCACATCATTGCACTATCTACGTTTATAAAGAAAAATTGCCTCTTATTTGGCAACATAATTTGATCATACTAAAAATGCTGAAACACTGAAAAATGCCGCATGCAAGCAGAGAAATTGTTAGTTTTGCTCTTTATACATCATCTCATGAAATAAGAGTTTACATTTTGTTTACATATGCTGGTGTTGACTTACAGTGTACTAAAACACATGGCTAGAATATGTTCTTGTAAATGACAATGCTTCTGAAGAATGGGAAAGTTAGAGTTTTCAAAAGAATTGTGAAATAGTTGGGTTTATATCCTAGCATTTCTTTCCAAATCACTAATCTGAATTACAAAATTCAATTGAATCTCTATTTTATTTCCACTTCATACAGTATCTTTTAAGTTGCTTTATCATTCTATGACCCTTTGTTGAATGAGAAATCCAAGATATCATAAGTACATACCACGCAACACATAATTTAGGAAGATCAAGGAACACAAAGTACTAACAGGCAGGTTGACATCAGCTGGATCATCAGCAACAGCAACCACCTGGTAATATGCTTGCTTTTTTTCTCAGAAATCACAGAAAAAAAAAATGTAAGCCCTATGTTGCGTTAGTTCTGTCTGGGCAAACTCAGTAAGCTTTATTACTGGTAAAAAGCTGTCTCTGTGATTAAATAACTCCAGGTGTGATCACAATGGAGGTCTTGGTTCAAGGAGCTGTGATATGGTTATTGGCTGTTGCAAATATTACTATCTTTATCTCAGCTGTCCACCATCAAAGACATTCTCGGAGGATACCCTTAGGGCTGCTGGCAGTGCTGGAGACAGAAGGACTTTGCTTAATGCAGCCAGTATGAGTGTTTCACTTATTAACAGTTGAACTGACAAAATGTTATCCATCTGCTCCTGTCTTTCCAACCTGTTTTAAAACAAAGAATATAATTTTCGAATTGAAACTCACCTCTTCTCTAGGGCTTACCAGTATTGACAGAAAACAAAACAAAACAAAACAAACCCCTAAAACTGAAACAAAGGAACAGAGAGAAAAATGCTTTAAACATCAGTTTACTCAAACCCAGCCCAGGATATTGCCCCAAGGCAGAGTTTTTCAGCAATTCAGATTTCATCTGAACAATGACAGTAATCTTCTTCCCACACATGTAGCCTCTTTAGTAACTATTGTCTACTGAGCTACTTCTTGTCTTGAAACTCTGAAGAACTTGTGCAAGAATCATGAGAAAGGGAGGGGTCTTGTGAGTTTATCTAGCCCACCCTGTGTGTAAAGGCTGGACATGTGCAGCATTCTTAGCAGATGTTTGCATCATCTATTGCCAGGGACTTTAGTGACAACCTTGCTAAGAAAATACATCATATTTTTTATTAGTTCTACCTTTTTTTCCTGTTACCTGCTTTGAAACTTGTTTGTTGCAATGTACACCAAAGTCTACTTGTCCGATCAGGAATGGATGTGGAAAATGTGAAACAGATTCTTTCTAGAAGGGGTTTTTCCCCCTCTTTTTAAAATATATTCACAAACCAGGCTGTTTCAGGAAAAAGAAGATATTGCTGGATTCTCTTCTATGATAATATAGTTTTGAAAGGTACAAAATATTGAACTTTGTATCAGTTAAAGATTCTACTTTCTCTTTTCTAAGAAAAAATATTTTTTTTATTCTCTACATGCATGTGTGTGAAAGATGGTATGTTATTGAATGCTTTTTTTTAGTTTGCTTACATTTCTCTTTACTAATGTGATATGTATTGACCTTGTCCTGTAGAAACAGTCAATCTTATATGAACTACCGAAAGAAAAGTCTGATAATGTATTATAATTTCAGATTCCTTCCTTTCTTCTGGGGACATGAGACACTGTCAGTACAGAGCAGTTCCATGGTCAGATTTGTACCATTTTCTTTTCCTGTGAAATTTCCTAAGTACACAGCCCACAGTTACTAAAATTAATATTAAAACTTTATTGGCATAAGTGGGCCCTACATTTTTGTATGCCATGTGTGTACAAGCTTTTACCAACCAAGTAAACTATACAGACCTACTTTACTGGATTTTTTGTGATGACAGAATTGTTGAGCCAGAAGAAAAGATCACCTACAAAGTTAACATGATATTCAGCACCTCAATATTTCGTGTGCTTTCTTGTCTCAGTGTATTGGGTTTACACGGCAAGGATTTGGTAGCAGGGCGGGTACTGAGGTGGCTTCTGTAAAAACCTGCTAGAAGCTTTCCCTGTGTCCCATAGACCCAATGCCAGTCAGCTCCAAGATGGACCCATTGCTGGCCAAGGCTAAGCCCATCAGTGACTGTGGAAGTGCCTCTGGGATAATGTATTTAAGAAGGTGGGAAAAAAGACAAAAAAACCCCACCCTGTACAACAGAAACTGCAGTGGAAGAGAGGATGAGAGTATGTGAGAGAAACAGCCCTGCAGACCCCCAGGTCAGTGCAGAAGGAGGGGGAGGAGACGCTCCAGGTGCCGGAGCAG
>JANZLQ010000079.1:50880190-50898939 GCA_026212715.1 Elanus axillaris
CGCTCTCTACAACTGCCTGAAAGGGGGTTGTAGTGAGGTGGGTGTTGGTCTCTTCTCCCACATAACAAGTGACAAGACAAAGAGGAAACAGCCTCAAGTTGTGCCAGGGTAGGTTTAGATTGGATACTAGGAAAAAATTCTTTACTGAGAGGGTTGTCAGACATTGGAACAGGCTGCCTAGGGAAGTGGCTGAGTCACCATCCCTGAAGGTATTTAAAAGAGCTGTAGATGTGGTGCTTAGGGACATGGTTTAGTGGTGAACTTGGCAGTGTCTGCAGTAACCGCAGGTTAATGGCTGGACTCAATGATCTTAAAGGTCTTTTCTAACCTAAATGATTCTATGACTCTCTTAGAAATACAAGCATGCAGTAGGCAAAGGTTTTGGGGTTTGGTTCTGTTTTTGGGTTTTTTTGGTGTTGTTTTTTTTCTTTTAATTATGAAATAGTTAAAAATACTTTGTGAAAAATCCTTGTACATTAGGGCTGTAGAATTTAAAGATGTGGTATTAGACAGTATTACTATATGTCACAAAATCTAATGTAGATAATAATGGACACTAAAGGGTACACCTCAACTGTACTATTGCAGAGAAAAGTCTAAGGAGTATATGCTGGGTAATAAGCTCCTAAAAGTCCCAGAGCTAGCTGCAAAGATGTTCCGGTAATGCAAGAGATTAACAAGAAGATAACTAAGGCTATCATAAAAGATGAATCAACGCCCCCAAAAATTAGATTCTTTTAAAAAATCATTAAATTCATTAAAGTGACGATCATAGATTTCTTTAATTGCGTCCTGATGTCCATACAGTTCACATTTGTAAATATCTTCAGCCAGAAAACTTTTTTAAACAGAAGTCTAGATATTTCGTAAATGGCTTCATCATGTGAGGGAGCTCTTTCAGAAATTAAAAATACTCTGTGTTTTAGAAAGAATTATGGACGTAGTAGCTGAAGGACTTTTTTTACCAGGTACACTTAGAAAAGTGAAGACAAGTCTACTGAAAGTGCAAAGGCTAAGATGTTTAATTAAAGCACATTTAACCTCTGTTATGAGGTTCTCACTTGTCCTTGAACAAGAATTGAGCTATAGCCCTCTAAAATTGTTTTACTTCTGAATGAGAGTATTCACACAGGATCCAACACGTTTTACTTATCCATATTTATCCTCACAACTCTACCTGATTTTTCTGAATGTTCCCATGTAGACAGGGTTTGAAGACACTTACTCTATGTGTCATATCATGTAACCGTAAGGAAATGTAGATTTCCTAAATATGAATAACTTCTAAATTGTCAACCCTGGTTTTGACCTGCAGGAGGGTTTCTTTATTTCCTTGGATTTCTGCATACTTCTTTCAGGGATCTAAATTAAAATTTTGTTATATAAAAAACCCAAACAAACAGGGAGAAGGAAGAACAAACCACAGTGTGAATAAACAAGTATTCATAGGTGGGCTTTTTTTCTCTAGAACATCTGTGAATATTTCAATGACACCTTCCTCCTAATACAACTACACAGCTGCACCATCTTCCGTATTCTATGCCCAGATATGCTCTCCATTCCTCTACAATTTCTTTTTTCCCTTTCCCATATTATCCCCACTACATAAAATTTTCCAAATGCAGGCAATTTTTACCTATTTAGCAATTATCTGAAGCCATGTCATGTTTGTTTGTTTGGGTTTTTTTAAAGTATGAGAAGATGAACTGAAAATTACAAACCTAGTCTTCCAGGTAGTTTAGTTAGCCAGTTTAATTGTAACCAAAAACTAAAAATCATTGTAATAATAATAATAATAATAATCATCATCATCATCATCATCATCATCATCATCATCA
The DNA here is from genome assembly GCA_026212715.1 of Elanus axillaris. NCBI lineage: Eukaryota > Metazoa > Chordata > Aves > Accipitriformes > Accipitridae > Elanus > Elanus axillaris. The sequence continues at coordinate 50,882,029 of JANZLQ010000079.1, forward strand.
TCATCATCAAAATGAAAAAATGCTAGTTTTTTAAAATGTCCCTCAATCGAATTTTAAATCTAAACCTAATTATAGTATATATTATTGCTATTGTTGTTATTATACTTTACAAAATTTTATAATTATTCTTTGATTTATCCAAGAGAATTGGATAATTTATCTTCTAAAAGAGAACTAGGGAAAGGTCAAGTTCTTTCAATGTATTTTTATCACTTTTTCTCATCAGCTCTATACTGAAAATCAAGACTGCTCAGTGTCACTCCCATTTCCAAATTTCTTTCAGAAAACTGTTATCAGAACTGCTGATCTATGATCTAGAAGGATCTTGAGAAAAAAGTGGCCACCACTATCAAAGAAAACTAGATATGTGCTCAGTACTGTTAGCACCAAATCTCACAAAATGGTCATCACACTGTCTTTAATAGGGTTAAGATTTTTGTATACATAAATTATTAATCAATGATGACATTTTCTGAAGGTGCATCCATTGACAGATTATATTATCATAAGCAGAACATTAATTTTCTATATTTGGCTTTTCCCCTTACTTAATAACACACTTAGTCAGGGACCAAAACATATCAAGCAAAACATAATTCCTCAAGTCAGTGACTGTCTTTCCTTTGTAAAAATACACAGACACTGTAAATAAGCTCTTAGCAGCTAACCACCATTTGTTTTCTAATATTTCTGTGACAGGAATCTTCTTGACTGACTTATTTATTGACTTACTTGTTTCTTGCATCATAATATTCTCTCCCTTTGAAGATTAATGTTGTAAAACCTAAATAATTTTTAAAAAAATCTGAAAAATATTTATCTAATGCTATCATGTTACACATCCTCCCTTTGTCAAGTGCTGTGGAACCTATAGTTCACTGAGGAAGTAAATCATATCACAGTTTGGTAGTACTGTTATTTTGAAAAAAAACTTCATTCTAGAAGACTCAGGCCTTCATTCCATTAGTAAAAATAAGTATTAATTTCTTAAAATATGTTTTGAACAATGTGATTTATTTTCTTTTAGGTAAAGATAATTCAAATGTGTTTTCAGGTAATTTTTTAGTATTTTGTAAATGTTGCTAGGTTCCACTTGATTCTGGTCTTCTGTTCTTCAATTTCATTTGTTCGCCTATCCCTCTTTAACACCTAAGCATTACTAAATGCAAGTACCTTCTTATATATTTATAAACATGCATTTAGTAATAATAATAAAAAATTCTCCTTCCCAACATGGAAGTTATTAATGACAAATAAATTACATGTCACAGCGGACATAGCAAGCACTTTGATGGGGTTTATTTGAGAAGTATCCTGAGCAGGAAGGATGATCTGCTCCTCTCACCAAAAATCTTTTAGTTGGTGCAATGTGAGAGTAAGTGACTGGATCATGGCTGCCTTTTGCATGACAGGTAAGGGAAATCTAAGTTTCATTTTCCAAGACTCTCTAAAGAAATAACCAGGACAGACTACCAAATAGGAAAAAATTCCCAATATGCATGCATTCACACATTTAATTTTCTGTTTATTCAATTTGAGGGACAGTCAACTCATTTTCTTAGTTGCAAGATTTTACTACACAAAAGTGAAATGCACAGCTAAAAATATTTGCTCTGTGAATGATCAAATATGATTATGACATGCATAATTTTTGAGGGTCCCCAAAGCATTGTTCCAATCATTCCAAACAATTGTACTATTGTGCAATATATGTCACCATCAGGAATGTGGTGCATATTATCATGACAATGGCACTATTTATCTGCCGTCTCTGGCTTTTGCCCACTAATCCCTCGGGTCCTGAACTAATCTCAGAGAACTTCCCAAAGCCTATTTTTTTTTCATTTTAAACAACTTCCTGGAAACATTATATAAAAAATTAAAACTCAGAGTTCCTCTTTTCCCCCCATCTAAGACAAATGCAGTCCATTCTTATCAAATTCTTCAGATAGACAGTGTTTCTTACAGTCAGCCGTAAGCATCTTAACAGCTTTCAAAGAAAAGGTGTCGAAAAATAAATCTTCACTACTAAAAAAGAGACTCCCAGCCCTCTAGTGGACCACCTAGCATTTTTTTCTAGGAAAGCATTAGGACAACAGCCCTAAATGAATGACATAATGTCATATTCAGAAAGCTACTTTTAAACATGATAATGGTTTCTAACATACAAATTGAGTTTAAAATTCACTGAGACTTCTGTAACTCACCACAGAGCTTTGAGGGAAGTATGGGATATGGTAGAGGAATGTGGTAAATAGTAATACATGCAGAATGCTAGAAACAAAACCTGTTATGAAATAGATAGTATATGCACAATGTAAATAGGTACAGTATTTTTAACATACTAATGAGTAAAATCACAAGAATTAGGGAAGTTTTTTTATTGTCAGGGCTTAAAGAGCTCAATCTATGTAGTTTAAACAGAGGGAACTAAAACCTGTTTTCCCTGTAGTTCTCAAGTATGTAAGTGACAATTTTTTATAGCTACAGGTGTCAAATTCTGATGTCACAAAGACACCAAAAAGACAATTTGAGATGAGAAATAACAGATCAATTTTAAGGAGCAAGGCTACTCAGACACTAAAATGACTTCTCTAAGAATATTGTGGATTCTCCATACAGCAGGTATTTAAAGAAACATTAGATGCTTTTCCAAAACACATGTTTTGCTAAGGTGGTGCAATGGCATGAGGCAGGACTGGGGGAGAGAAATTCTGTATCCTCTGTTACACAGAAAGTGAGAACAAATTATCAAAATGACCTTCTCCTAAGTTCAGGTTTATGGATTGATAAATGGGTTATGCATAAGCAATATGAATCAGTAACAGTTCTGCTATTTTAAAGAAGCGTAATCTTTAACTTTGTAAGTCTTATCCAGTGTATACCTAAAATTTGTTTTGGTAACCATTTTTTAATATATCATGGACATGTTAAACCATAAACTGCCAAAAGTAGTTTCAGGCAAGCATGCAGAGAAAGTGAATGGAGTGTGTTTTACTACCATTTGTGCTAACGCTCACATTCTTGAAACACTATTTGAAATACAGACTTTTACCTGGTATTTTTCCCTTTTTTGCTTTCCATTACGTCTTCCTTCCTTATACTTTGTTTCCTTAATTTGTTTTTGAAGACAAATTTCTACCTTAGGTACATATGCTAACAAGTGTACATCTGTGCAAACCAAATGCTGACATTTAAGTTTGCACCTCCATCTGTTAAAGCAAAAATAATCCCCATGCATTGCTCTGTCTTGGAGCTGTTCAGGCCTAGCATTTGGGATTGATGAACTCTGCAAGCACAGACCGATTGTCAATTGCCTAGGTCATTCCTCACCTGCTGATTTTGCCTTAAGCATGGCATGACCATCTTTGCTGAAGGTCAAGTACAGCTTCAAAGTAAGTCTATCTGTACTAGGATTTTCCTGAACTAGATTAGATTTGCTATTATACCCTGATCTGTGGCAGAGGCTGACACCTCTGGCCCTTTTTTTCATATCTGCTCCCACTTTGCCTTTTAACTCCATTTCTTGTCATTTGTAAATGAAAGAAGTTCATGGTGACTGGTTGAGAGGTTTTCAGTTTGAACTCACTGAATGCAGTTTTTGAACTCAGATGTCATTATTGGTGACTGTTACCTATAAATGTTTGTTTTACAAAACCTGGTAGTCTGTAGTCAACAGAACAATGTGCAGGTTCTAGTTTTCCAGAATTCAGAGTTTCCTTCTTCTAAATTAAAACAAAAATAAGAACATACATCCCTTGTTTAGTTGCTTCATAACACCTCCAGGAAGTCATAACACCTTCAGGAAGTTGATCATCATGAGCTGGTTCTAGCATTACTGGGCCAAAAAAACCTGAGATATACCTCACAACAGTCCTCTCTTCTTAGGTTACTTATTGCTAGGCTGCTTTAATCCCTCCTCCTTCAACAACAGGAAGATGTTGATAACTGCACAGTCCAGTTATTAAATTCCGGGGCACAGTGTGATTTCTCAGTAGTCACTGATGGAGCCATTTTAAACTCAGCAAGCATCTTAGATGCCTGCTAAATTTCCAGACAACCACTTTTCATTGTTTTCCCCAAAAACAGAATTCAAAGAACCATAAAGAGTATGCTGATGTTTATATGCTGTAACTATTTACCAAGCAGTTTATTAAATATTTGCCTTGTTTGCCTCTTTAAAGGAAATTATATTTATTTGAGAAGAGTCAGGTCTAAAATATGATCCATGTACTTTAAAAAATCTGTTTATTTTAATCTATCAAATAACATTTGAACAAAAACTTAATTGAGAATCATCCCAATTCTCAACACAACAACAGTTCAGACGGGATGATAGAAATAGGAAATAACCAAAGGATAATCAGCAGAAGAGATCAGGATGTTTGGTTTACATTTTGAGTTTCTAAATTTTAAAAGTCATCCAAGATGATTTTATGGAAACTGTCAGTAAACTACAGGGGGCAGCAAATATTAACCAGATATCACATGAAAGGCAATACACAGAATTAACAGGACTCCCTTAGGAGTGCTTTTGTATATTGTATCTTGTAGATTTTTGGAAATTGTCATGACTTGTTACTAAATAACTGATTGTATTGAGACACTAATCAAATTATTTTAATATGGTGTAGATGTGTCTTTAGGCAATCAAAAAGGGCTGGCTCAGTACTTTGTTTTCAAACCACTTTTTCCTCTGCCATACCTGGGCACTTTCACTTAATCATTTCCATTATTCTGTTAAAAACTGTTATAAAAATTCCCTTTTCCTTTTTTATTAGCTCTGCATCCCCAAAATTTTAAATAATGTGCTATGTTTTGCCAGTATGCACATTTATATAGTGAAATAAGGAGTCGTCCAGACTGTCTCTTATCCTCACAATATACTTAGTCTTCTTTAAATGTTCTTTTCTACAGAGACTTGTTTACCTGAAATGGATTATAAACTTAGTATGAGCTTTCTGGTTCATCAACAAATGTAAGACTGAAGTTCAGACTATTGTGACTGTAACACAAGAACAGTTGGAACCTAATAAATGTAGCAAGAGACAACTAAGTTATTTTGATACATTTTAGCTCTACCATGTGTGCACTCACCGATCCTTATAAATACCAAAAAACAAGACACACTCTTGTTTGGGGGTTTTTGTGACAATTCTTACAGTCAGAAAACTTAATCTGCAAAAGTCTCTTCTCAAAAGAAAAAAGTTAGTGAAAAGTAGCAGTTAAATTTGTTAATATCGTGCTTCTGGACAGGTGCTTCATGGTTATAATTATGCTTTCTTATTTGTTTTTTTTAATAGAACAGATTTCTCAAATGCTGGAGTCTCTTACATATTTATATTGTATATGCCATAGCATTAAGAAACCTACAAAAATTATTGAAGTGGTTCTGTAAATCAAAGAGGCTTTGACCTCTTTTGAATTTAATCTTTTAAATTATTAGTGCACGCATCAAACTATACTCCTGTGTTTTCCGTTCACCTCATGGAATTATTTTTACAAGTATCTATAGAAAGTGATGATAATCACTGCTTATAAGCAACCTACAGTTCAGAGGGACCTAAAAATATTCTAAAAACATAGATCTCATCTTGCATTTCTCATTAACACAAGCAGTCTCATTACAAAAACATTTGCAGTTTGAAAATATTGCAAACCATATCTGCATGTAACTCATCAGTTGACTACATAGTTGTCAAACGAAATGCATGTCAATATGCCTATTTTGAGAGTTGTTCAGAGATTTAAAAAAAAATGTATCAACCTGTCAATGTAATGATTCATCACAGAATTCTGATGAGACCATATATCACATATACACATATATAGATGCTCGATGTAAACGCATACAAAATTTATTCACAAAATATAAGCATATATTAAAAAAACCAACAAAATACATACATGCACATACACAGAAGTGGTTAGGATGATCCTAACATGTAAATTTCCCTTGAGCATTACTGGAATTGCCTCTCTAGCACATAACAGTCTAGCAGTAAGTAGTTGGTAGAAAAGTAGAGTGTTAGAGATGATCTCTCCTTGGACAAAGACACGACCAAACGACAACATGGAAGAATAAGAAAAGATTCTCTTTGTTAGCCTGAGCTCATCAAGGCTTCATGTCAAGGAAGAAATTTCCTCCCACTAGGAAGAAAAACTGTTCCACTTTGGAAAATGAACAGAGTAAAACTCGAACAGATCTGACAAATGGGAATGTGCTTTGACTTAGGAAGTCCAATTTTGCTGTATTTTCAGAAACTCGTAGTTCTCTACCTCACCATTTTTTCTCTGTTTTCAGGCTTAACTTTTGCCCATAATGCTTTGGGCGTATGTCATGAGTCTACAGAACACAGATGACAAATCAGGCATGACCTTTCAGTTCTGAAATTAATTTTATTGGTATTTGCACAGGTAGAAGTAGCACTGTATCTGAAACATAAAGTCCCTGCAGATATATGGGCACAGTCTCTGTTAATGGTATGTCAAGTTTTTTCTCAGAAAATACCATGAGAAGTTAAAAATCACAGGACACTTTAAAAGCATATCTTGTTAATACAGTCTTTCTCTTGTAATGTTCTGATGGTGTGGGGTTGGTTTTTTTTTTTTTTCTTCTTTCTTTCTGAGTTAGTGTATCGCCAACTAATGTATTGAAGGGGGAACTTACTGGGTCACATCCTCACCATTCTTTAAGGCAGTAAGACCTACTATTCACAGGGAACATGTAAGGCAGTCTTCCCAGGTAAATTATTTTTTAAAAAGTAAGCGCATCTTTATTTATTTAAGATTATTTTAACACTACACATATAAAAGTTTCCTTAAAAAGCATTACTTCAGTTTAGGCTCTAGGAATTTGAAGAAATGTTCATGACAGAGAAGATGTATCATAAATTAAAAAATGTTTTCTTAATTTTGCTTGAGCTCTAAATATTTTTTTACTGTTCTTGAACCTGACCTTTTTATTATAGTAACATGGTATAACTACAGAAAAGGTTTATTTCTATGCATATGTCAGTATATACAGCTAGCAGTTGGTAATATAATAAAGAAATCCCTAGCAGATGAATTCTTCTCACCAAAACAGAAAGTGCTTTAACTTTCATTTAAATTTAAAAATGACAGGCCTTAGCAACTGGATTTTCTTTTTTTTTTAAATAAGGCAAGTTCCATTAGCTTGAAATAAACAGCTGACAGTGAATTACAAAGTTTTTAATGACATGGCAAGGTTTGGAGCAGATTAAACCTAACAATACACCATTGAAAACTGGAAGGAAAAGTCAGTCATAGCTTTCTTGTACAAACAAATTTTGTCAGACATGGTGACCCCTCTGGATATGGAAGACCTGAGAAAAGCATCAAGAGCCTTTCATTTGCTTTACTGTACAAAAATCATGGAAAAAAAAGTTTTCTAAACCCAAAGCCATTCCAGTTCTTGGAGAAGAGGTGGTTCTTGGAGAACCATTCTGGTTTTAAGACCTTAAATTCTTAGTGATTCTTTTGACTGAGGCTGGATTTATGGTGAAACATAAACCCTGAGTGACTACAGAGTCTTGCTATGACTTTAAAGAGCAGAAAGGAAAGACTGAGTTACACCTAAGAAACATACTGTAGAAGAACTTTGTTTCACTTTAGTTTATGACCATCCACAGTTGCAATTTAGAACATCTAAAACTGGTAAATTAAAAAGCTACTGCAGTAGACACATCACTTATTTAACAAAAATGCAAACATTATAGCTCCAAATATGTGTGACAGGGAGTGCTGACTACAAAACAAGCAAAAAGTTTATACACTGTGTATTGTGATACAAGCTTGCCTTTAAAGTATTGCCATGAACTTCCAAATAGTTGTGTAAGAGATAAAATGGAAAAATCTTTTTGTGTGTATCTTAACCCCAATTTTGGCAAATGAGTGGATGCAGATTAACTGATTTTCCCAACATGAATAAACTGACCTTTAATCTCCACTTACAATTTGCTCTTTGCCTTTTGCATATTCTTTCTATGCATTTGCATTACCATTTCATTTATCCCAGTCAACATTTACACCATTGTAAAATCTGCTTATTTTTAATAATGATATGGTCATAAATTTTATTGTCTCATTTTGGGCTGTTCCATTTTCTCAATTAACCCTTTAAATGCAGACTTTCTATTACTCTGTGTTAACAATGCCTATCTGGTTACCTCCATTTGCAACCAGAGCTCTTTTCAAGTTGCAGAATATTGTTGCTATCAAGTGTTCAGACCATGCAGTTGTAACTTCATTGCTGTTATAGTGTTAGGATGAAGCTAACACACACAAGAATTACACTTCATTTTACTTTGTAGAAAAATCTTTTAACTATCAAAATTATAGAACTGGAAGTCATGTCTCTCTACTGACACACCAGTTAGCTATAACAAACCTAACAACACAAAAGTTGCAAGATATTTCCTGTCCATAGGCTATAGAGCTGTCCAAGAATGTGTATTCTGACCTTGGGTTTCCACATCAACCTGTCGCCTTTTTTCTAATTCGGTTCTGCCAATCTGTTGGTGTCACACAGAAATCTGGATGTCCTTAAACTGATTGTTCTGGTCTTTTCTTGTTACTACAATTTATTCCAGCTTGAAAGATAATTTGTGATACTGATGACCCAATTAGCAGTTGCTGCTGGTTGCCAGAAAAATGTTACAATATTGACAACTGTACCTTAATATGAAGGAATTTCACTAAATAACACCTAGGATGACAGTGGCCCAGTGGTGAAGAAAGAAATAGAAAGGAACATTCATTATTTGGTGAATCCAAACAAACTAGCATCTCCCATAATCAAATTTGTGATTGGAAATTGTAGTGGTCAGCATACTTCCTCATGATGACTGGAATCTCTGAGTAGGTCCATTACATAGTCTTCCATTCCTTTAACAGAGTAAATGACAACAACAGTAAGCCGTCATCCTCCAGGATGATCAACAATAAATATACACACAAATTTATTCACATATTTCTCAGAGACTTGTTGGCAGCAGCAGAATAGAAAGACTAAATAATTCTGGCTTCTGTTCAAAGCTATGAAGGATAGTATGCTTATGCTTTTAAGACCTTTTTCCTCCTTTCTCTGAAGACCTGTGACCCAGGAATATGTCTTTTTTCTTATACTCCAGTCTTTCCCTTCATCCCTGTTTTATTTGATTACCCAGACAGAGCCCAAATATTTACAACTTTCTGCCCGCAATTCAACTTTATGCAGACATCCACATGGAATTTTTCTATCATAAAGTTATGGTTTGACAATTACAAGCAACCAAATTATCTCCCTTGCCTATAGTTAAGGACAAAAGCTAGTTACCTATTGAGGCACATAATTTTGAGATGACCCTGTGTTAATTATAGCTTTGGAAATAACAGAATTGCACAAAATCAAATTCCTTGTTCAAGAAGAGCTGAAAAAAAATAAGCCTGTAAGCGTCACTTGCACTGATTTCTACAATGAACAAACAATCAATGGCAAAGTTTAGATCTATGTCAAAGCAACTTTTATTCTGTTAGCTGTCTTCTGCCCTCAGTAGCAATCTGCCACCAGAAGGCATCAATGCTTTCTGAAAGCACAAGTCATCACTGGAGAAAAGTCATCCGGACACTAAAGAACTACAATCGTTCTGGAACACAACACCTTTACCCTTCTACACAACAGTTTTGCAGGTTCTGATGAAGAAAAAAATTACATTTCTCTGATTTACCTAGACTGGACTTCGAATATGTTTATGTATTATATTTGTAGAATAATTATGATAAAGGGCAAGTGAAAAGCCATTTTAGATAGGAAGATCACTCAGCAAATGAGCAGTGTTGGTAAAGACATGAGGACAGTAGTTCCTCACTGAGCCCTTCTTTAGGATATTGTCCTGGTTTCAGCTCAGATGAAGTTAATTTTCTTCTTAGTAATTGGTACACTGTGTTTTGGATTTAGTGTGAGAATGTTGATAACACACTGATGTTTTAGTTGTTGCTAAGTAGTTCTTATCCTAAATTAAGGCTTTTTCAGTATTACATGCTCTGCCAGCAAGTAGGTATGCAAAAAGTTTGGAGGGAGCATGGCCAGGACAACCGACCCGAAATAGCCAAAGGGATATTCCATACCATAGAACGTCATGCTCAGTATATAAATGGGGAGGAGTTGGCCAGGAGGGGTAGATCGCTGCTCAGGCATTGGTCAGCTGGTGGTGAGCAACTTCATTGTGCATCACTTGTCTTTTCTTGGGGTTTATTTATCTCTCTCTCTCTCTCATTTTTTAAAATATTCCTTTTCATCATAATTTTTATTATTTAATTTTTGTTACAATATTTATTATTGTTATTATTATATTTTATTTTACTTTAGTTATTAAATCGTTCCTATCTCAACACACGAGTTTTATGTCTTTTTTTTCAATTCTTCTCCCCATCCCACTAGGAGCAGGGAGGAGTGAGTGAGTGGCTGCGTGGTGCTTAGTTTCTGGCTGGGGTTAAACCACAACAGATATGAAATACTTCTTCCCAGCTTTTTCATGTGTTTGGAGAAAGGGCTGATGTTGAAGGAGTGCTGTCCTGTTGCTACAAGGCCACTATTGGCAGCAGAAATTTTCTTTACAGAATAAATCCTAATTTAACAGTAAGTAGGTAGCGTAAGCAAATCCCCCTCCCAGTTACATTAAAAGAACAACCTCTCCTGTACTTACTTGAAAACTGATTACCTACAGATAGGCTATTGTTAAAGGTAACAATGGAAGTTGGTAGTTCCAAGTATTCTGAGTTTGCAGTTCTTCAGACTGGGCTGCAGAAGTATTTAGAAGTTTCAGAATTTATTTGTTTTAGAATTTCTTAATGATGTTGTCCAATGCTGACTTCAAATGTATGGCCTGCAGATAAATTTGCTTCTTGTATTTACAAAAAAGTGACCATAAAAGGGGCACAAGGACATGCAAAGAAAACACAGTCAAAATCTGAATGATTTTTTTTACTCCTAGCATGCAGCAGTCTGTGGTGATTTAAGAGGAACTTCGACTCACTGTTGCTGAATTGTCTTCAGGAAACTTGGTTATCACAGATTCAGAGAATGGCTGTGGTTGGACGGTACCTCTGGAGGTAGCCTTGTCCACCCTTCCCCACTCAAGCAGGGTCATCTATTGCTCAAGCAGGGTCACATAGTTTATAATCTCCCCTGGAAAACCTCTGGGTCAAAGGAGAACTTGCACTCAAATTTCTGGGTCCCCCTAAGTTTCTGAGAAGAACTGAAAAGCAGTTCTGTTTTTGGAAGATTTAAGATAACATTAAAATGTCTGACTTTTCCTGATCCAATTCAGGTAGATTCATTATTACATAAACTGCATTATTGTTTCTCTTCGTGCTTATCAGTTACTTATAGTAACTATATGGCAAATAATAGGAAAATGCAAGGTGCCATGAAATGCCATTGTTTAGACTAGTCAGTAGTAGTACTACTTTGAACATTTACACAAAACTTTAATTGAAACAGTAATTTTTGTACAGCTAAGATTTTGCTCAATAGGAATAACAGCATTAAAAACATTAATTGGAATTTGATCTCACATAGTATTATATCATCGCATTGTAAGAGAGAAAATCCAGCAAATGTGTAAAGAGGGCTGACTGTAGAAACTCCTGATCTGTGTTTCATTTCTGAAGTATTTTGCACTAGTAACTCTGAATAATCATGGTAAATATTACTGCTAGCTCTCATCCAGATAGCCTAAATGGCAGACTAAATCACAGATTACTCTGGAACATGGATTTCTTATCACCTAAGAAGTTGTATACCTGTCAGGGATGGAGGTCTCCCTTTAATTAACGGTGCCTGCCACATTGTTACCTCACTCATATCACCTCATCTTTAATTCTTTAATATAGTTTGGAACAGAGAAGCAAAAGTAACTTCTGTTCTAGATTCTGAAAACTTGGGGGATTTTAGGCTGTGCTCTTCAAAGAGGCTTGTTTGAAAACATAGTCATAATCTTCCTTCTATTGCAAATCTTCATTTTTTTTGTTCATAGTTAAACATTTTACCAGCTTTAGAGATATTTGAGATAACTAAGAGAGTTAAGATGAGTTAGTGCCATTCAGATATTCCATCTCACTCTAGTTCAAGTGCTTCTTAAGAGGTCTGGTTAGTCTAGGCTGAGGCCTGTGCTCACTTCCAAAACTATCTTACAGGGTAAGAACATCTAGCAAGCTTTGAGAACAGACTGACTATACTAAGTACTGAAGATAGTTTTTACTGCTTCCTTATGTGATGTCCTATAATGCTCTCTTTTGTAACCCTTTAATGGCATGATTCAATGTTGCTTATCGCTGTTAAGTCTTAAAGAAGCAATTTAACCTTCAAGTTTACATATTGGATGGTTATATCATAAAGTATACAAAAGTATACATTAACATACAATATTGTCAAATTTCATATATGTGATATGATCCAGTCTCTGTGATTCATGTTTAATGCATTCAAATACAGACCAATACACTTTAAAAAAAAAACAAACCGCTAATCACTGATCAAAAATAGTTTTCCTAACTATCTCGGCAGTTATTAAAAATAGATGAATTGATTCGTAAAATACCTAGGATAATTTACTGTGGTAACAAATCAATTTTCATAAGGGATTAGTCTAACAGCTCCATTTTTTTCAAATGTTTTAGGGAAGTATGAAAACAAAGAGTCCTGGAGCGCCTTGTCGGTTGGAGATTAGGAGTTTCTAAAGACATTCTAATGAACTGTCTATATTGCAAATGGATTTACCTATGTTAATCATGCTTGGATCTTTGAAACAGAGACAAAATTTGCATTATTCATTTTTCTTTTGACTATGGTAATTACAAACAGCTTTTATACATATCCAGAGAACCACATTTTCTGAAACATAGTTTTGAACTGGGTTGTGTCAAGATGGTATTTACAAACCTGTTTTGATCTGATATTATCCTCTGGATAAGAACAGTTATTTATCCTTGGCCATTTCCTGTAATTTTTTTTTTCCAATCAATAAGCAGCACACAATGTACCAAGTTATTTTTGCAAGTGAGTTTCCCACATTTAAATAGATAACATATATTAACTTAGAATGATGAATACTTCATGCCTGTATGCTCTGCCAATAGCAAATAATGAAACCTTTAACCAGGACAACTGACAAAGATCCAAATTCTTGAGAAGATATTGCAGTGTTATTATTATCCCTGAACATTCACTGCAAAGGGAGATTAAAAACAGGATTTGCAAATGCAAGACCTGTTCCTTATTTAAAGGTTCTCCTCTGAAAAAAAAAAAAAAAACCAAAACCAAACCACCACAACTTTTTGCTCTTCTTAAAATACACAGGGAGTTTTTAGGTACTGAATATAGTCCCAGTTATGTTGACTAGCCAGACCCTGTGAATTTCTCAGAGTGCTCAGATTTCCACTGGGGTTTTGTAAGGAGAGTTGAATCACCCTGCTGTATCATACCCAGAAGAAAGCAATTTATGAAGAGGAAAGGGGAGTGGATCCTTTGTAAATAACGAGGAGATGGAAATCACTAAGGTTTTAGCAGTAAGCTCTGGGAATATCATCTCCATTTCTTTAAATGCTTTCCACTTGGTGACAGTATTTTGGATATCTTTGGAATATATTCAATTTCTATACTCATAAAAATATACGTTTCACAGGGCCTTTTAAAAGTTTCAGCAGACCAATTCAGCCTTTAGAGGGAAACGTAACTACGTTTTTATGTCTCTGCTCCTGCAAATGCTTATCCAAGTGCATCACTTTAAACAGAAGACTCACCTCATTTAGTGTTGTGTGAATTGTAAGAGTACACTCAGAATTATGCTGTGGGTAGCCATTGACATGAGCCTTTGTCTATATAACCTTTTTGATACTTATTGTATAGACAATCAATATCTTATCTAATACAAAAATTGCAGAGAGAGGTACAAAAGTGTATGCTCAGCTACATATTTAAAGTGTGTATTTTCACTATCTATGCACAAGTATAGTATTATATCCTAGGATACAAGTGAGTAAAAAAATTGTCCATTATGCCTTCTCTGATTTTTTTTTTTCTGTTTTCTTCACTTTTGGATACTAGCATGAAATGGTGTACTAAGTACACAGGTTGCCAATACACAGCTTTTCAAAACCTCACTGAGGAAGGACATTCTGATAGTTGCAAGACAGAAGGTACTTTCTTCTTGCACTTCAGTTACTAAAGGACCAGGAACAACTTTAAGTCGTTGTGGTTTTTTATGTGTAGAACTACAATTGTCATCACTGCTGATAGCGCTAGGTAACTTTCCATGTCTGTACTGCTGGACAAGCTAAAAATAACACAAAATGAAAGGAACTATATGCCAGCTCTGGGAAGCCGTTTCTCTACATTAGTGGAAGACTTCTGTCTTCCAGGTGCCTTTGGTGCTGCTTCTTCAGATGAGAGAACAGTAAATAATGGAAAGCACAGATCATTCATGTAGATCAGCCTGAATCATTAGGTAAAGTGAGAACAGACAAATGTTTGTTTTAAGCCAAACCAAATACACTGTAGAAATGTAGGCCATCCTCACATGAGAGACAACCTGGTTTCAGGAAACAGGTCTGAAAAATACTTAGCAGTGTCATATACAAACTTACTTGCTCAGTGGCTTACTGCATCATATGATCCTAGTAAATGCAAAAAATTTTTGAAACTTCCTTTTGTGCTCAGAGTTCTTCCTTTTGCATTATTCTTATTTAAAATGACATTATCATTTATAAACATATCTCAGTTCTTACAGTTTGTTTTTTTTTTATATCCATGGTCTTCACATCACCTAGATCGACTGGAGTACAAGACAAGGCATGTCTCCTACTGCTTGAGGCATGCCTGTCTTTTTTCTGCTTAGTAACACCAGAATAAAGAGGCAAAAATATTTGTTAGGCTATGATGGACGGCATTCTGATAGCATTGAACAAAGGACCAACTGCAGTGTTGTTTACACACCCTGGTAACTGACATGGGGTTGATGAGCCAGTAGAACCTTTGATGTTTGAAATGATTGGACTGGCAGAAATATCTACAAACATTTTTCCTTTTTTTTTTTCTCTTCATGAGTGTTTCCAAACACACAACAGCACTATGGCTGTTCTACCTGTCTGTTGTATGAGGAATTACAAAGTAAAATAACAATCCTTGCTGAATAAAAAAACATTTAAGTTGCAGCTTTATTTTTGCTGTAAATAAAATACCCATTTTCTCCCTGATTGCTTCTTAGTAAAATCATACACAAAAACAGTTTTCATAAATCTAGCACCTTCTTGTGTCCAGAAGACAAATACAAGCCCAAACCCTCTTTATTTTTAAAAACTACTGTGTGACATAGAAAATGTCCCAGCTGACAGTACTTCACCACATCCCAAGTTTGTTGTGTTCTTTTTTATAAACCTCTCCAGAAAAGGGGCTTTGTGTGTGTGTGTTTGTAGAATGAAAGACAATTCGTGTGACAGAATAAGATAATGATTTATCTCTTGGTAGCAAACTTCATTGTTTCAGATCATACTGATGGTACTCAGTATATTGTTGAATGAGCTGACATCGTAATTACAGGAAGACACCACCATCATCACTGTCATCATTGCATTTTGCCACTTTGGGAGTCAGCATGCAAAGAAAAAAGATTACAGCATTCTTTCAAGATGCACCTTTTAAATAGTCTCTGCTCATGTGAGTCCACAAAACCAGCTGCTGCTCACCACAGAATCTGCAGGAGCAAACTGTTACAAAGGCCTTGAGAACTGGCATGTTATTTACAGTGAATTATGCAAATCCTAGGATTTCTATCTCCTTTATTATGTGAAAAGAGGGGTCAATCATACCAGTGATATTTGAATTAACATCTCTCTGATCGCAAGACGGTTGCTGATCTTGATGGGACAGCTTATGCCTTCTACTACTGTTCCTGAAGGCCATCAATATACCATTATATTTGTGATGTATTTCTTACTTAGAACTAGATAAGACAGTGGCTTACCCATTTCTTTCCTTTGATGTTTCATCTCTTCAAAATCTTGAAGAAAAACAGCTTCCAAATATTAGCTCTATGTCACCTCCTTCTGAGATCAGTCTTCTGCCTTGCAGCACCAAAATTAATTTGATCTAGGCAGGGAGATGTGGAACAACATGTAGCCAACCAAGCATTTAGGTACTGAATGCTGTTTCAAGAAGAAATACTCGGTGGGATACCTTGTGTTCCAAACTGCTCCCTGACTCAGTGCCTCCAGTTTCTGAAGGATGTCCTGTAGAACAGTATAGGTAATGGATGCAAGAAAGCTTGTATATTGTTGTATGGTATTTTGCTAAAGTCTTGTGGTGGGTTGACCCTAGCTAGATTCCAGGTACCCACCAAAGCTGCTCTATCACTCCCCCTCCCTCAGTTGGACAGGGGAGAGGAGAGAAAATAGAATGAAAAGCTTGCGGGTTGAGTTTCATCACATGTTGTCTCTCCTGCTCCTTCCTCTGCAGCGGAGTTGCTCCTCGGTCTTCCCCTGCTCCAGTGTGGGGTCCCTTTCATGGGAGACAGTCATCCATGAATTTCTGCAATGTGAGTCCTTCCCATGGGCTGCAGTTCTTCACAAACTGCTCCAATGTGGGTCCCTTCCCGGGGCTGCAGTCCTTCAGGCACCAACTGCTCCAGTGTGGGTCCACTGCAGGGTCACAAGTCCTGCCAGAAAACCTGCTCCAGCGTGGGCTTCTCTCTCTGTGGGTCCACTGGTCCTGCCAGGAGCCTGCTCCAGTGCGGGCTTCCCACAGGATTACAGCCTCCTTCGGGGACCCACCTGCTCTGGCATGGGGTCCTCCACAGGCTGCAGGTGGAGATCTGCTCCACCGTGGACCTCCATGGACTGCAGGGGGACAACCTG
>JANZLQ010000079.1:50908917-50938929 GCA_026212715.1 Elanus axillaris
GGGGTGTGTGCGGCTACACTCATTACACGTTGGCTGTTTGCTTCGGGGAGCGAATTATTAATTATTGTGTTTGTTCTAACGGGTGGGGAGAAGGGGGGAGGCAGCAGGGGCGAGAGGGCAGGCGCCTGCGGCTGGAGAGGGCTGTGGGGGCGAGCGGCCGGTAGGGACCCCCGGCGCCGGCCCGAGGAGGGCTCCCTCCTCCTCCTCCTCCTCCTCTCCTCCTCCTCCTCTTCCTCCTCCTCCTCCTCCTCTCTCTCGGCGGAGCGGGGAGGCACGGAGATGCGAAGCTTTTCACAGGTTAGGCTCTTAATTTCTTTGTTTACTCTCCCGAAACCACTTGAAAAGAAGCACATCGGGCTGGAAACTCAGTTTTCCGAGCGCGTACAAAGGGGCTCTTGAATTTGTTCAGCAAACTTAGCAGCTCCCTCTGCGCCGTCTGCCCGTGCGAGCAGGCACTCCTCGCTGCTGCGACCGGGCTCTCCCAGGCTGGCAAATAAAACAGTTGTTTTCTTCCACCGAAATCTGTATTTTGCCTGTTATATAGCCTCTCACTCCCCGGCAAAACTATGTTATTTCATTTTTAAGTAATTACCAGTCACCCTTGCATGTACGGCTCTTGAATGTCTGCTGCTCCTTGTGACTTCTCCAGACCGCTGTCATGCGTTGGTTTTTTTGTTTGTTTGTTTGTTTTTTGTTTTTTGGTTTTTTTTTGCCTGGCCTTTGTGCAGTTACTGCCTCGTGGAAGGATGGCAGCTTCTTTACCATGCTTACCATGTCCATATTCTCTGTTTCAATTTACATAGAAGGGTCAGTTTATTTATGAAGAATATTTATGTGTTCCTTCACTTGCTGCCTGAGACGGCGTTGTGTTGGAGATGAGTCTGTAGATGCTGATCTGCTTTGGAGTTTCCTGTTTGCAGAAATGAGTATTTTTGGTGAAGCCTGTATTCTCTTAAATTAAGGATTAATGTGGGAAGTTATGATGGTCTTACCAGCCTTTCAGAGATCGCTCCCAACATATCTTTTGTTTGGGCAGAAGCAACTTCTGTAGTATCGGGACATTTATTGGGAATTTTGATGCAGGGATGGAAAAATGTATATGTACCATATATTTCCTTCCTCTGATATCTGCTAGTGGTTTATAATGTTACAATGGTCGGTACTTTCTTTTCTTGCTGTAAAAGTGTATAGTAAATGACATCATTTTCTCCTGGGCTAGGAGCACACAAAGCTCCTACAATTCTTTTTATTGAACGGAGCAACTCTGAAGAAGAAAAGATTCTCCCCTCTCCTAAACACAATCATATGTACTTGTACCTTACTTTAAATGACAATTTTTTTATAGGTTCTTTAAATTCTGTCTCATGAGATCTGCTATTACTGCTTTTTTTTATGCGTGAAATTGACAAACTGGTCAGTTTATTAAATTCAGCTGTCAAATATTGCCCAGTCAAAATTGCTAAAAGCTGTAAATATACCGGCATGGGATTTTCAAGGTACTGAGTGTTACATAGAAAGGAAGAAGGATTTAATGAGACACTTTTTACAGGAGTAGCTTTCCAATTTTAGTTTTGTCACTTGAGGTAATATGGTAGAGTATATTTAGATTTCTCTCAATGCTGAAATGATGTATAGCTTTTCTGTATCCACTTAAAGCACTGAAAGCTTTGCCTAAGTAGAAGACTTCTACTCTAAGAAGGCACTAAGAAATTCGTCATGGTTTGCGTGTGCTATGGCAAGCTGTCAGGAATGGTGTGTAGAAAAGAAAACGGTATCTCAGTATTTCTAGATTTCAGGAATGGATCTTAGGACCTGCTTTTAGACCCATCAGTCATACTACTTTTAAAATAAGTGCTGAAGAATAATATGAGTTAAGCATTCTGCTGTGGCTGTTACGTAACTCAAACACCAGCGCTGTCAGCGAACTCAACGGGCGATAGTAAATCGGTGCTTAATCTTAGGAGAGGGTTTGCAAGAACAGACTTGGGTGTGTGCGAAAGAACAAAATAACTGGTGATTTAAGTTTAGTCAGCGATTCACCTATCATTTTTAAGATTGCCCTTCATTCCTACATTTGAATAATGCAGGGACCAAAACTACACAAGCTGAGGAGTAGGAATCCCCCTTCGTTCGCTGCTGTGTGTGCTGAGCCACTAGGGGCCTGTATAAACTGCTCTCATACAGCAAATACCAGTACATGGCATATGCTCACTCTTTCACCAGACATTTTTTACACAGGTGCCTAACGTCAAAAGCAAAGTTGCCAGTTACTTATTCCTTAGTAGTAAATGAGACTGCTGTTACTTAGGAGGCGCATACAAATTACATATTATTTGGTGTTTTTTTTACCCTACTTCATCCATTTCCCCCAGTCCTGTGTGGTGTCCAGCATAGTTCTTTGCTCCCTGCTCACCTGACTGCTGTGGCAGTTGGGGATGAACGTTGACTCAGGAGGTGCAGATTTTGGACAAAGTCAGATTTGAGTGTCTCCCCACATTTCATATATTCTGTAAGCTGAGGAAATCAGATTTGCTGCCTGTGTGTTTCTTCTATTAGATTAGTAATGGTACTGTTCCGTGCAAGCGTAGGGTTAAAAGATAAACTAAACAGGATTACTTCAAGGCAGGAACAGACACAGATTGATGGTGTGTTTAAACTAGCTTTGTAAGTGTTATGTAAGTTTGAGAGTGTGGCGGCTCCAAGGCTTTGGCTGGAGCGTAGTCAGCATTTACGGGACCTGGGCTGAAGATGCACTATCCATTTTTGAGTGTCAGTTTCAGAAATTTAAAATCCACCAGCCGTAGCATTCTTGATAGACACTAAACAATAAGGTCAAGTATACTCACACTGTTCCATTGTTGATTTTCAGTTTTTCAAACTGACAAGGCAGACAATTTGTAAAAAGAGCACAGCTGAAATATTTGCATATTGGATTTCCTTCAAAATGAACTTCCGTTACTAAGCTCTTTGAAAATTCTCATTTAAAAGGATTTTCAAGCTGAATCACAGTAAGGTCATACAATCAAAACACAGTTTTCCTGTGGTATGTTAATTTTTTAATAAGCTGTCTTTAAAACAGCGGAGTTTTGTATATCATGTGGTGTTGGGCCCGTTACAGCAAGAGCCTTTTTGTCATATTACCGACAACAGTTGTGCAAATATTGACCGAGTTTAATTTTCTGAAACTTGTGTGTGTTCATTTAGGAAAAGTCGTGATGAAATGTAATGAAATCCACTTTAAAGGTCTTCACAAATTATACACGTCTGTTCAAAGCTGTAAGTCTTACTGCATGTCAGAAAACCAAGGCGGTGTCTCCGAAATGCAGAGGATAGGCACTTCCTTTGCACTTTGGGTATCAAGAGGGGTAATACAGTACAGATCTACAAATCATTGTGTTTCATTTTTGTATAAGATCATGGCAATTTTTAACATTTTGTTCTTTAACAAGCTGAGAAAAAGGTGTAGATATTTGCTGATTTAAGTTCAAACAGTCACGTAATGCCATCTATTGTAATAGGAGCTTGCTTACACTGTAATTCTATTTAAAAATGGTGTAACATGGTCATCATGCAATATTTTCATGAAAACTCTCGATTTCACATACTCTGTGAGTTGTTTACTTTATTTGCTTAATCCTTGTTTTCTTTGGAAAAAGCCTTAAATGAAGCTAATGGATGTATGCTGGCAACTTGGCAGCCTAAAGCAAGAATCCATGTTTAAAAATACTCCTTCATATACTATCAGTGATTTACCAAGTAGGAGCAAAGAGGAAACGTTACTTCTCTTGGTGATCTACTACGTTGAAAGCTGCAGTAAAACTGGAGAAATGTGATGATGTAGAAAAAGATTGCATGAGAGTGCTTTGCCTGTAAATTCCTTTCCAACAAGCTTCACTTCACTTGTTGTTTAAGCCGCCGTCCATTGATAGAACCATATGTCTACTATTGCACAATTTTAACTTACATTTCATAAGCTCAGATGGCTTTCGGTTGGTGATTGATAATATTTATTAAAACATTGCATGTTCCTGTCTTAGTTATAGGAAGTGGGCAGATAAAATGCAGGGAAAAATAGATACAAAAGAATACAAATGGTTTGCAAAATATTAGGTTAAATTGAATAAATTATTACAGAAATACTGAAAGCATTGCTTTTTAAAAACATGATTATTATTCAGGCTCTTTAAATTCATTCATAAAAAGGGACAATTCACACTAAATACTCTGTTTATCAGCTTATTTTTAACTACATCAGCAGGTATACATAGTCTGTACTTCCCTAAGATAGTAAGACTTACAGCTTTAAGTGTATTATGCTTACATGCTGTGACAGCCTTCTCCATAAGCTTTGTAGCACAGTAATTTACCCCCCCCAAAAAAAAAGAAAAAAAAAAGTGATTGATCTTGCAGCAGTGTTCCAAAACAGAATGAGATTTTTGCAAAAATCAACTCCCGTGTTTATACTTGTGTGTCTGGTATCTGCCGGGGATTCTGTGTGTTCTTTGTGAGACAAAGAATGTGCAGAAAACTTTCTCCTTCTCAGCCAACTGAAAATTATGGCATTTTAGGCACTTTAATTTATTGTACTAGAGGACATGTCCTAATATACTATCATGTCCTATGCTGTGCTTCTTCATAGTTAAGCATAGTGGAGTTACTTGAGTTTTTCAGTAATCTTCCAATTATTGGAGTCGCTCCACTGTTACACAAATTAATTTTTTGTTTGCAGACAATCAAAATGGATGTCCTGTTTACTGCCAGCCAAACGGCTCACATATTGTTGTAGTCAGATAATGCATACTTTTCCCCCTAGCTATATGTCAAATGTGGTGTATGGAGTAAGGCATGGAAGTGTATTGCTCTTTCTTTTAGTTTTTAGTGTTCTGGAAATTATGTATCTGTAAGCCAGGGTTTAGTAAGTGGTGTGTAAAACCTGGCTTTTTAGATGGCAGAATCGGTGGATTTTCATGAAGAATATAGTCAGTGCCAACCTGACTGAAACAAATGTGGCTTTACCTAAATTTGCAAATAGGTATACATTTCTTTTGCAAATTTGCCCAAATCTCATTATGATTTCACTGTCTTGCCTTGGCTTATTCACTGGTTTTACCCAAAAGTCTGGCTTTTTGTTACTTGCTTTGACTCACTGCGAGAAAATTCAAATGCATTCTGGTAACAATGTAAAGGCTTTCTGACCTTTAGAAAATAATTGTTTGCTAAGTTTGAACTCGGTAATTCTGCTTGCTTTACAATGCTGATTGAATTAAAAGATTCTTAACTGCGTTTTTGAACTGTCTGTAGGCTGTATTCTTTAATAAAGCTTTCCCAAAGAAAGCTGAAATTCATGTACGATGGATAGAGACTACCATTTCTACTATTTTCTTTTCCTTACTCTTTTTCCTTTTTTCTACTCCTCTTCACATTTGTGCATGCTTTTGTAAAAGTGAACAATGCTTTTTACTTCATTTTTCTGAAATAAAAAGATTTTATTAAAGTTCACAAAGATATATAGGGATATTCTGTACTCTATACCTTTCTTTCATCAGCTCTATGCCACAGAAAGTAGATGTTTGTTTATGAAACAGATGTGTGTCACGATTTCTAGTATAGCGACATGATTAATTTATCTGTGTTTACCTGCATAATTAAACTTCTGTGAATCACACTTTCAATTTTCTTTTCTTTTTACTTTTCTTAAAGGAAGGGGCTTTCTCCCTCTGTGGAATTTATTGTAGGCAGGGAGGTCTTTTTTTTTAAAGTCATTTTATAAATATAGGACCAGAGATTTCCTGCCTAGGTTTTCAGTACTGTGAACTTCAGATGCATAATTTCTTTACCTCTTATGCCACATTTTATTAAAATCCTCTTTGCACGTGTACTGTGTATTAATACTTGTAGGAATTTGACTATTTTTTATTAATAAGCAAACAGCTATATTTTGCATGTAAGAAGCAGCAAATTTTTTTTTCAAAAATGATCTCTGGTTGCTAGGTTAGAATTTTGTCTGCCTATGTGTGGATAAAAGTCATGAATTTGGTGTGAAGTACACGGAATGAGAGATTTCTAAAACACAGGTCGGAAAGTAGGACAGGAAGTTTTATTTATTTATTTATGTTTGTTTGGGATGATAATGTATCTTAGAAAGCTGCTTAACTGCTGGCCAGTGCAGCTGTCCTTCCCTGAAAGATTAGGTTTCAGGAGCAATGATGGATGTTGAATGCCTGTAGCCAGTTGTGGGGTTTGCTCTGAGGTCAGTGGTACTGATGGAGGATAGGAATTTACAGCCTTATGTCTCTACGCCAATGTAACCAGTAGCATTTTTCAAGGAAAAAAAAAAACCAAATCAGTACGTTCAATGCTGAGCTTGTATTGCAGCATAGTTCAGAAAGCTATTCATACTAGTGAGAAAGAGTGTGAGTGTATTTGTGAATACTAAAGACAAATTTAGTCATGAGTATGCCCTTTTGTTTCACAGAAACACCCAGAAATACCTATAAAAAACTAAATACAATGATGTGACTTTATTTAGAACTTCTTAATGTTAACAAATTTCAAATTTACACTGTTGACTTGTTATTTTGATTGTTTCAGATATGCTTAAACTTTTTAAGAGCCTACCGAGCACGAACATACTCTCCTTTTTCACCTAAAAATAGGATGTGGGTTTTTTTCATGGAAAAAATGTATGCTAGTGGTTTTCAGCAAGCTTAACTAAGGCAGAGTTGATATTCATCAGTGATAAAAGAGTAGATATTCATCAGGTAGGAAGGATAAATGGTATTTGGTGTTAGCTTGTTTAGTTTGGGTATCACAGTGTGTGTTGCCGGCAAAGATGGATAGTCTGGATAGTTCTAATGTGTGCTTTCAGAAGTGTTTGTTAAGATCAGACTTTCAGACTTTATTTATGGGCTGTCTACTTTCTCTGAGCTGTTGAAGTTTGTTCCTAATATACGTGATGTGATTAACTTTTTTTAAGTGATTCTTGGTGGAGAAAGGTGCACAAGAAAACATGCTGCTTTATTGTTAAGCTTGCAAACCTTTTTTAAGTTGTTTGTATTAACTTGTACCTTAATGGTATACGTGGATTTTTCTGTCAAGCCTTAGAAGAGCTGTCCTTAATAGGCTCAAAGCCCTCAGTGGCTGGTGAG
Source organism: Elanus axillaris (assembly GCA_026212715.1). Classification (NCBI taxonomy): domain Eukaryota; kingdom Metazoa; phylum Chordata; class Aves; order Accipitriformes; family Accipitridae; genus Elanus; species Elanus axillaris. The sequence continues at coordinate 50,916,066 of JANZLQ010000079.1, forward strand.
AAAGATTTCCTTTGACAGCAGCATTGTTTGGATCAGATCCATAGTGCCTTTGTGTCTTTGCTTAAATGATAGCAGTTTCTACCTTGGGTAATCCTAGCAGTGGTTAAATTCAAATATAGAGAAGAAAGCTTAATAAAACATCTAACAAATTGATTTATAGTATCTCATAAATAAGGGAGTAAGAAGCATTTTGGTAAAGAGAAATACGTATCCAGCAAGAATCACTTTAGAATAGTTTTGCATCAAGGAAGTGGCATTTTGCCAAATGCCTATGTATTCTACTTATTGGCAGCATGCCATCAACTTTATTTGGAAAACTGTCTTTGCTTAAGTAATAAATATTCACTATTTACCAATTCATTTTACTATAAATAACAGATGGATTCTGTGATTATTTTTTTAAACTGATTTCACAAAGAATAGAGTTTTGCAAATTATCATTAAATGCATCAATGACCTATGCTTGCTTAACAGAATTTTCCAAACAGCAAAATTGTTTTGCTTACCTTGCTTGATGATTTAAAGATTTTTGGATATTATTTTTGCTTGACAAGAATAGCCTTGAAGTTTTCTATTGTACATGGCATGTGAAAGAAAAAGTGTAACATTAACTTAAAGAAATAATTGTCTAAGTTGAGATTAATGATACTGTAATGCTTTTTTTTTTTTTGTTACGTAGAAGTGGATAATCAGTGTAAATTTTTGTTGTTGCTAAGTCAAATATGTAGAATTTACACCTGTTTGCCATTTAACACTTTCAAAAGCTGCCTTAAAGAGTCATGTGGTGTTTCAGCATACTGACTAGATAAAAATTTTACTTATATCAAGGGCAGTAGATAACGAAGAGAGCATTGTACTTTTTAATGCTAACAGGTGGCAGTGAATGCCTGCAGGAGCAATCATACCTCTGTAAGAATTTTGGCATTCCTTGGGTTTAATTTTACATGATTACAGTGACTGGAAAAAAACCCAGAGTGTGAAGACTTTAGCAGTAGTATTTCAGCTAGCTTGGAAATTTCTAGACAGTTTTGGGCTGAATGGCATAAATATTGTATATACATAAAATGGAAGTGTTTATTCTCCAGCAGTTCAGCTGTATTTGATGGAACATATATGTGTCCTTCTAGTCAATGTAATCCCTAAAAGGACATTTACTAGGACTGTATCCCTCGCTGATTTATTCATAGGATTGCTTTATTAATCTAGTGCAGAAGGGTAATCTTATTCCAAAGGTATTAGAAAGCATGAAAATAACTACTGGATTTCTTAGAGATGTGGATTTCTCTATCTTCAAGCAATTCTAATTCATAATCTCAATCAGTCTTCCTACTTTTTAGTGGGGAGTACATAACCTGGGAAAGGTGCAGTGGCCTTAAAACTGTTGTTTCATCTTTGCTGATCTCTGCAGTAGTCCAGGTTAGAGAGATATTAATTAAAAAATGAAAATAGGTTGTCAGTTATGTGTAGAAGAAAGGTATGATGGGATTTTTCTAACACAATGAATGAGTTGCTGGAAATGCTTACATAGTAACCAGTGATTACAGATACATTATCTTAATAGATAAATTTTTAAACTATGTTACTGGTAGGCAAGCTGCATTTTCAGCTTTTTTGTGGAAATTGTTGGAAGGAGATGAAGCACTTGCCATTTTGATGTGAAATTTTTGCTTTCCTGGTTTAACTTCATATTGCAGATGCCAGTCAGAAAATTAGGCAGAGGTATTTTCTGCAGTTTGTACCTGTTGCTCAGATAGTAGTGTTAATATTGATTTCATATTTAATGAGAAAGAACGCTTGAGAACATGGAAGAGCTTTGGAGTGGGAAGAAACCTGAATTCACCCACTTGAAAAAGTAAAGAGTGAAATTTTACAGCCTTGGAAGTTTCCCACTAAAGCAAAACTGCCAGAGGATTGATGCCAATTGGACTACTGTGGCCGGGGATGTCCCTTCCCCACCTCTTCTTTCTCCAAGTTGTTCTCCATCCTGGTTTTGCACTGCTCGGAACATTTCAGCTGGAGAGGTGTCCTCTGTATGAAAAATGGCAGTTAGTAAATCAAGTAGAAATGTGTGTTCCTGAAGAAATACCAATGTCTGCTTCATTCCAGCTCTTCCATACTGCACATCACTCTGTCTTAAATGAGTCTTTAGGTATCTGTTAAAGGTAACTCTCTGTAGCAGTTTTTGCTTCTCATTGTTAGATCATGTCTGATGTTGTAAACTCTCAAAATGTCTGAGAGTGGCTCCCTAGTCTGTCCTTATTTCAGAATTTCACTTAAATTATGAATATTGGGTGCTCTATTTGTTATGTTCTAGAAATCCCTTCTGAAGCCTATTTATGTTAGGATCTCAAAGGCTTCATTTATGTTTTTCACATCTTCTAAGTGTTATGTGCTTGTCCTTTTGCATTAATCTCCCAACTTCTCTGACTATGCATAGGTATCTAGAAAGCAGTCTTTCAATATAGACTTTTCTGTCCATTGGCATACTTAAGACACCACGTGTATACTTGTACACCTGCCACCTTCGCTGAGGTATTTGAATAACTCTGGGCTATCTATTTTTAAAAAAAGTTCTGTGCTTTCTTTTATGTCTTGGGTAGTATGTAACATCATCTTGTGGTTCTCTGTGAAATCTTCGCTTTCTCAACCATTTCCCATTTTTACATCAGGAGGCTCTCCACGTTAAAAGAAGTAACACAGTAGGAGAAATATACCTGCCTGACAGTCTCTCCTGGCTTGTTGTGTCTGGAGAACTGCATGAGTGTGGCAACAAAGAAATATATCTCTCTGGTGCCATTTTCCTATTTTTGTCTCTAGATGCAGAGGTAGCAGATTTAGATCTAACTGTGGGTGCTGGCTCTCTTCTCTCCCTGTACAGCCTTCCATTTAAGTCTTGGTGTTATTCAGTTAAATTCAGTTTCTTAACTCCTGTCTCTGCCAAAATGAGTCAGTTTTTATTGAGACACAATCCTGATCATTTTTTCTCACAGGTGACCTACCTGGTAAAAGAGCTGCAAGTTCATATTCCAGTGAGAAACCTCAGGAATATAGGTTCCCAACCTTTCAAGCTCTCTTCAATACAGGGTTCTCAAGTAGAATCAGAACTAGGTATTTTTCAGAAGAACACAGAACTGCTGTGTTAATGTTTTGAAGCATTAAACTTCATTAATAGACACCATTTGTCAGACATTGTCACACTGACTGTACTTTTCTTAGTACGCTGTATTACTTGCCTGTGTTTAATGTGTTAGGGAATTTTGAGGCAGGTTCTCACTGTGCTTTTTTTCCAATGCAGTTATTATTCCACCTACTGAGTTTCTGAGGTGTTATTAGTGGTTAACAATGGCTGCTTTTCTTGAGTTATGCATATACGTACACAACAATAAGCAGAATATCCCCCAGCTTTTGTATTTGTAAATTTTGTCTCTGTTAGTGTGGGGTAGATCACTGCTCCAGTCAGATATAGTTGTATTATTAGATTTCTGGTGTTGCCTGGAGTTGCATGCGTTTAGTAATTTAGTAGCTGCTGAGGGGACCTTGGGGTGTACTGTTCCACTACAGGGAATGAAGCCTGTAAAGGTTGAGAGTCTATGTTTTGCTGAGAGCGCAGGTCCACACACTCTTGATGTAGATGTTTAACTGTGATTTTGGTTGCCCTTTGTAATGGTTTGAAGCGAATACTGAAGCTGTGTAGCTTGTCTGAATCTATGCAGAGTTCGAAGCTTCTTTCAGAATTAAGTTCGGCTATTTGGACATGGCTTTCAGTACTTGCATGTCTTTAGAATCCTGTTCTTAGGAAGATCAGTTTTCAGAAATTCCTCTCACTGAGACCTTGCACTTCAGAATGTGTTGCAGATCTTGTTGATGTTTTGTCTGCCGTTTTCAAATAGTGCAGATATTTGGGAGATTAACATTCTGATTGTCAGTTCTTTGTTTCCTGATAAACCATTTCTTTTTTTTTTGCCTTCAATCTTGCTGAAAGGAAAAACATACTCAGATTTTCTTGTCTGTTGTCTTCCTCTATGTTTTGCTATAATGCTGATGACTTTTCTATTTTTCTTAATGGCGTGTAGACTGGGAGAAAGACAGGAGGTCATTCTCAAATAATTCTTCTTACGATGTTCCCTTGAAGACACCAGAGTACTCCTTAGAAAAGCCAGAATCTTCTTTGGAGGACTATGAAAATATCTTATATTCAGCAGTTCCCTTTCAGATTTTGACTGTGAAAACAATAAGGCAATTTTCTGATGTTTCTTAACGCGAAGTATAGGTGAAGCTTATCCTTCAAAAGTCTTGTGGCTTCCCTTTACTTGAACTATAGATTTCATAGTTATTTTACTAATTGTAAGGCATGCCTGCATTAAAATTCACAGCTGTGTGAGAGGGCTGTGACTGGTAGTCAAATAACTGATAATTGAACTAGCATCAGTAGAGTGAGTTGATGTTTGATTGCTTAGATGACAGTCAGGAATTACTTCATACTATCACACAGGCAGAGTCTTAGATCTGAAGTGGAGTAAATAATATTAAATCAGACATAATTTTACTTAGCTCTACGGTCCTTTATTGGGTGTCTATATATGGGACAGATGGTGTATATAATATATTTTTTTGCATTGTTATTTTTTACTTGAGCTATCAAAAATAGTTTTAGACCTGCATTTTTAGGATGTCTCATAAGTATGAAGGAATTGCACACTTGTGCATCATAAATACACTGCCTAGACAGAGAGATTAGAGATCTGCAGAACAATAAAAACTAGTCCAGTTAGATGTACTTTGCAAAAATCCCCTTACTGTTTGTGCTGTTATGGGAATCCTTGTAGGCATCTTCTGTGGTTTACAGTCCAGAATTTAGTCCCTGCTTTGTATCCTTGCCTAATAGAGTATGAATAATACAGAAAAAAAATATGGTTGTAAACCACTCTAATTTTCACTCTTCCCTCTTATCCTTTACTAATTATGTGGAAATCTAAGGGTAACTTTGAAGGAGAAAGTTCTTTATAGACATATAGCTAAAAATAACTGTAAGTGCTGACAGTCATGTAACCAGATCCCCTGAAATGACTTTAAAAATACAGAACTTTCATGCTGCTGCTGATGTTAAACACACAAAATCAGAGACAAAATGTGTTTAAGTATTAGGAAGAAAATTTTTCTGTTGTAGATTAATGAAGGACTATTTTTAAGTGAGCTTCATTGTGGAAGGACAATCCTTGTGTATAAGCACTCTTTGGTAATATGAACTCTGTGCTGTGTATGGCTCACTTTATTCATGCACATATTCCCACAATATCAAATTGATTTAATTGTACATCAGATTAGCAGGAGCTGGTTCTTTGTCGTGTCATTCAATATAGTAAAAGTGTATAGTAAGAATATGAAAACATATATATGAAAATGTAAGCAAGGACAGAAAGGATGAAGAGAAGTTAGGCTCACCCATACCCATAACCGTGTATGTAGGTAACTTTGCGCTGTGTAACATCACTGAAAACCATGAGAGTATATATGGGTTTAAAAATAAGCATGTGAGTAATTTAAAAATAAGTATCCACACTAAAGTGATTTTTTTTAATTTGGACACAATGCTATGGAAGAGAAGTGGAAAAAAGCTAATTTTTCCTTTACTCTATTTTTGGCCTTTTCTTCAGAATGTTCAAATCAATATTAACACAGCTGATGAGATGGGATAATTTACTGCTTTCCTTCATTTATGGAAAAAATAAAAGTAATATACTACTACTTCTATTTGATATTCTTTGTTTTTCTTTTCAGTTTGCATACAGAGCAAGCAAAGCATTTCCAGACTACTGAATTGTGAAATAGGCACAAGCTGTATTTCCATTTGCGTGCATTATGGAACACTGTCATTTGACTACAGGAAAAAATATTAATAAATAAGAGGTCCATAACAAGACACAATCTGTTGTGTAAGTATGATCACTACAGTTCATGAACACTTTTTTTAATCTTATATGATACAGGAACACTATTATAGGCATCACTCTGTCAGGACTTTCTGTCTTTAACTGAACCATAATACGGGGCTGAAATGCTGAACCCAGTCAAGCCAAGAGATTCTTCTCATGGATTCATACTTGCTAATACGTTAATGACTATCTCTTTCAGTACTTATCCAAATATCAGTTGAGATCTGTGCACAGATTCAGAGGTACTGTGTATGCTAAACAATTTTTTGTTGCATCTGTTTTAAACATTTTTTTTCTTTTGCATTGCATTGTCATACCTACTTGTTTTTAAGATGAGTATAACAGAATACAGCACTGGATTGTTAAAGGTAGAACTCTTAAAGACTTAGGAGGGAGATATGAAAGTTTTAAAGAGAAAGGTATCTCATGACTGGTAGTGATCTCTCTTGTGGTGGAATTGCAGAACAGAAGTTCTAACATGTTGTATAGAGGATGAAGGGTTTGGTAAAAAACAGTTCCTAATCTGGTAACTGAAGAAATTACCAGAAGTAAGTTAGGTATTACAAGACAATTTATCTTTTTTTCACTGGTCTTGTGCTGGTTTATATCTCTTTATAGTTTGTGCTTTGTGGTTATTCACAATTATGTTGAATTGGTTATGGAGAAATAGTTTAGGTAAAATATTTCTGCAGCTTTTGTTTGCACTTCAAAAACAATTTTGCAAATTCTGAAAATAGTGAAGAAGTTGATGTTTGCTGTGAGTCTGTGGAACTGAATGTGGATAGTAGTTGGCATTTTATTGTAAATTATGATGTATAAGTAATTTAGTTTCTGTGGATTTGTATGTAACACTGTTAGGTATCAGTGCCATACTCTGTTTAAAAAAGGGCTTTACATCCATTGTTCTTTAGCTTTTGTGTTACCTTCTCTTAAAGTTTCCAGCCTTTTTCCTCAAAAAGCTTTTATGCTTCTTACAATGCTGCTCTTCTGTGTTCACTTATTTTTCTTTAAGTTGAGTGCCTTTCGTACATTTTTATTAAGGTAGATGGGCTGAAGACCAAAAGACTTCGGAAGCTGTATCTGTTCTTGGGAAAAGATCTAACAGTATGAAGGTGTGTTTTCTCTAGGTAGTTACAAGAGTCATTTTAAATCAGTATGATTTTAACAGCTAGATTTGTTGACATGGACTGACATGTATAGCATAGGCTTGGTTTGGTTTTAAACCAGAATTTTATTAAATTTCATGAACCACTTGGGTGTTAAGTCTTCCAATTTCCTCTTTATCCCTTTGCTTGAATACATTCTCCTATCCCTTATACAGTTTTGTAGAATTCAGTGCATAGGAATTTATCAGTAGAGGAATAAATATTTAATACAGAGCAATCAGATGACTTTCTGTACATGTGATAAAACCTAGTATTAATAAATCACAGAGTGATATGAAGCATATGGGTCAAAAAAAGGTAGAGCTGGCAGAGTATTTCTTGGAATTGTAACATGAATACCAGATTTCTCCTGCTATTTGAGAATAGAAGTTGTCCTGGAATTAACTTTTTTGCCTTATTTTATAGGTCAGAGAACGTGTTATGTATAGAATTTATCCTTTGTTGGTTTGATTTTTTTTTGTTTTGGTTTGTTTTTTTTTTACATATTATATTTTTTAAAGTGACAGTTTTTGTATCTAGTCTGTATCAGTATTTTCTACCAGTAGTATAACTGAATTAATCATTTTAATATTATTTTGATATGTGCAGTTGTAACACACGATTAGAAGGTCATCCTTCAACCTTGGAAGAAAGTACTAAATGGGAACCCTAATCATAGATAGCATTAAATTTTGCTTACAAAGTAAAATTGAAATGGAAACATAAACTAAAATATTGAAGACTTTTGTGTTCCGTTGACATCAGTGGGAATGAGAATACATTAAATTTAAAACAATATGGACTCTTTATGGTCTTCCAATTTGACCATAAACTTCAGCAAGAACAGCCTTCTAGTAAAATATACATATATGGGATGCAAATGTTTGTGTTAATTTTCATTTTATACACCTTTTAGCCTTTAGATTGTGCATGCTGCTATTACTAAAAATATTTTACTATCACTCATGATCAACTTTGTTTTCATCTTATACTTGATGGCCTGTTTTTCCAGTAATTTTCACATTGTTGATTGTTATTTGTGTAAAAAACATGATAGCTTCAGCTGCTATTGGCCTTGTGTTTAACATCTTTTTTGTTGTTCTGCTTTTCTGACTATAAAAATATGCTGTTCCCTGCAGTCAGATTTTGGCGAGGTCTAGAAGGATTTTTCTCAAAGCGGTTCTGTTCAGGTAAATTAAAGTCACTCCAAGAGCTTTGGGGATTACTGGATCAATGCACATCGTTTTACATAACATTTTCATTGCTGGATACTGAAATATATTTAGGAGTTGTCTTACAAGGTACCAGCAGGACTTTGTTAAGTATGTTTGTTTTTTAATTTTTATTCCCTAACTGCTGTTTGTATTCAGTGCACATTATAGCTCTCCAAAGAATGGAAATGCTTTTCATTATTGCCTTTTAACTGTCATGCTGTTTGAATGATTTTACTGGACACTAGTAAAGTAGGAAATTGATACAAGTAAATTACAACTTGTATCTATTTCTGCTGTCAGAAAAGCACTAAAGGAAAAATAGAATATGGCTTCTATAAAATGTAGTTATTTAGAAAGCAATTTTTGCCAAATTAGTATATGTAAATTGTCCTTTCTGTGTAACTTTCTCTGTAGGATTGAAATGTTTACAACCACCGTTGACTTATAAAAATAATGTAGAATTGAGCTACATAGATTCATATTTTTAAATTGATAAATATTTTTCCCTAGGAACTGAAAAACATCATGATTACTACAAAACAGATGGGTTTCTTTTCTTTTTAGTCCTGAGGTCTCGTGCATGCATACACATGTACACACAGACAAATGCACACACACACATAAATCATGAGAATTTCATGGTGGCTTGGGAGATTGCGTACATTAGATCTTGTTGCTGTTTTTGAGCACCAGAAACTTTTGATATTTTGAGGTTTTGTTGATTTTTTTTAATTGGTGAGATTTAGAAAATACTGAGATTTCTTGAAGTACTTTTCAAATGCATCCTCATCTAGATTTACAAGGTTCTGCTGCAGGTTACCATTTATTCTACTTTTATCACCATTAGGTGACAAACGATGTTTTTTGTAATTGTTCTTATCCCTTACCTCCTTCCTTCTCTGCTTACCTCACTGGTTTTATGCAAAGAATGTAGCTGATCTTTTTTCTGGAAGTGTTAGGTCTGCTAGGCAAAAAGCATTGGTAATGGTATGTGTGATCTTGTACAAGAGAGATGACAAGGGAAGTGTTTGGCTGGTGCTACTGTAACCCTTTGTGTGCATGCAGGCTCACTGATGAACTGCCCCATTGTACTATGTACGAGATAGATTATTGGTTTCTATAAAGGTACCTAGATCTGAGTAGTTTGAATCATATGATTTCTGTATTTATATAGACTCACCAAATGAATTTTAGGCACTCCATCTGCACAGTGTAAGAAACCTGACAATTCTTTTCCCGCAGCAAGAGGTGGTTGAGTCTGAGTCTCAAAATTTCTTAAGGTATCCATATATCTGAAATTGTTTGGGGGAAGTTTCCTGGAAAAAGCATACTGTTTTTTATCTTAAGTTTTTTTAGTGATCCAGTGTTACTGAGGGGATAATCATTACTGACTGTGACTCTTAAATCTTTTTTGTTCTGAATTTGGACTGAAGATTTTTAATGCTTAAATTACTTATTTGAAGTTACAGGAATTAAAACTAGAATTTGTAATGAAGCACTAATAGTTTAAACAGAAATGTTCCCTGAATGATGTGACACTTAAGATTTCTCAGTAAAGATTTTCCAATCTCCTAATTACATTACTGGTGAGATAGAAATTTGGCAGCTTTGTGTTATCTTTGCTCTTCTTCTTTTACTTTCTGTTTTTTTATATATGGATTTTTAACTAATGTTTAAAAGAAGAAAGCATTTGAGTGTTTCCATGATAAATACTAAATCATTACGTCTATTTTTATTTAGTTATCAAGCAGATTTGTCTCAAGTGACACTGCTTTGTATTTATAACAAGGTAAAGTATAAATTTCCTTGCATTTTACACTGTAATTATGCAAAATATGAAATACTTCTGCAGCAAGTTGCTCCTGTTGTTCTTTCACTAATTTTTTTTCTTTCTTGTTTTGACTAAAGCAAAATTTTACCTTGTGGAATATATGATGACTGGGTGAAGTCCTACGGTGCTAGTTCGAGCTTAGTCCTTTTATGGTCATTGTAATTCCATTTGGTTGAGGAATGAACATCCTGAAAAGATGAATACTTTTAAGATTTCTTGCAAATGGCATGTGACAAATCTAAAATTTAGTGTCTCACCTCTGCTCCTATTTAAGTGGTTATAAAACAAGTGTGAGGATATGCTGCTTTACTGTTACGGTCAGCCTTCAGTCATTTGTATGGATGTTAAAAACAGGATTCATTTGGATATACTAAATCTATATGAATGGCTGGTAGATCTGACACAAACCAGTTACTGCACAGGTATAATTGGTGTTGCATAGCATTTACAGTATTTGCCTTGTAAGCCTGACCAGCTGTATACCTTCAGCTCTCCTGGGAGACTTCCAGTGATGTACCAAATTGAACACAGATTGACTTAACAAACGTTTTCACTAGGAGCCATTGAAAGATGAGATAAGAAAATGCACAGTAATATTCCAGTTTTGAACTCACGTTTACCAAAATAGAATTCTTATGCCTGTGTGGAGCTTTACTGCCTTTTTTTACAATTTATAAGCTTTTTCAGTTTTTTAATGGACAATAGGGCTATTTTTGTGAGGAATATATTTTTACCTGTACTATTTTGATAAAAACCTGTTCATGTGGTGTTATTTGAATACATTAGATCATAATGCGGATGATATTCTGGACCTGAAATCTTTGAATAAATGTTGTTTTCATCTACAAAGTAACATTAAACAGTAGGAGGAAACTTGACATTGCTGTGTAATCTATTGCCAGCATCTGACTTGCTGGCCTCCCATCACTGATCTAGGACAGAAGGTTCTGTGTGTTTCGAATCTTGCATATTAATTAATCTCTTGACTGTTTTTCTAAATTTTTTAGTGGTAGAATAAATGTAACTTCTCATACAAGCGATGTTGTGGCAGTCCCAAACCATGTTTAGTTAGAGCCCAGTGTGCAATTCAAGATGGCATCTGCTTTCATGAAGCATGATTATTGCTGTTTGTGCTTTTTTTCCACTTCTGTTCCTTTAACGAGCATAAAATTCATTAAAATAAATGAATAAGATTGCTCTAAATAAGCAAAAAGATAAATACAGCAAAGATGTGTAACCTTTTAAATATTAAAATATGCATTGCAATTTTAGCATGCTGTCTTTCACATACAATCTGATAAAACACAAGGATATTTAGTGGTTGTTAATCTAAAATCTGTGTATTGATTAATGCAATGCCACTGTGTAAAATGTAAGATTTACTTCAGATTCTGTAGATGACTGGTGTTCTTGCATATTGATGGGTCGAGGTAGTTTTATTATCATCAGAGACCATATATCTACTTGCTTTGGAACCTTATTTCCTGTGTATCAGTTCTATGGCTGACCTCTCTGCTGCCAGAGCCAAACAATTATCATACTCTTTTTCTATAAGGTTATGATGTATATATCTGACCACTTGAAGTCTGATGGAGACTATCAATGTATCTTCCATAGTTGATTTAAAACACCACCAAATCTTTAGCGGCCTGTACTGCTTACAGGTGACTTTGATCTAGAGGCCTACATGTTAAAGCCCCATAGCTCATTAACATTCCTAAAGTACCTTGTTCTCATACAAAATTGGCTATAAATTAGGGAGAAAATTACAGTTTAAATGTGTTTTAAAAGAAAGTTAAGTGGGTGACTGAGGAGAGCTGTAGCAGCAAAAGGGTTGTATGTCAGCCATAAATCACAGCCTTGGGAAAAAGAAACCTAAAATTGTATAAAGGGTGAGAAAAAGTAGATGGAAAGATTACCTAGGGATGCTGTTGTAGTTGGGAAGGATGAGCTGGTCCATGAATAGCCTGAAAAGAAAGACACATTTTAAAATTAACTCTGAGCTAAAGTAGAAGGGACATTTTGAGTGTTCATAGGTTCTACTTCAGATAAAATTCTCCTGTACACTATGCTAGAAAGCAAAAAGATGACTTAGGTTGTAAACTTAAAGGCTAAGAAGCTCAGGTATTGCAGCAGGCCACATAATCTCATTTCTGTCTTTTGTACATTCGGTTTATGGACTAATTGAAGCAAGTCCTCTGGGAAAATATGTGCTACTGCTTTTGATGTCTGTATCATGATTCTACCCTTATCCAACTTTATTTAATTTTCAGTTGCTTGACGCTGAAACAGAATATAACTTTAATGCAGTTTTAGCTGAGATACATGATTTGATTTGGTTTCTTCAGGAAAAATGGCATCATCAGCATGGTTGCCTGACTTCAGAATTGCTGTGGGCCATCTTGCAACACCCTCAGTGTCGGCTTCTGCTGTTAGAATTGTTGGACTATATGTACTAGCTAGCAGTGGGAGTGCTTGCCATGCAACAGTAAGATTGGGTTTGTATGTTCCGTAAGTGAGATCCAAAAGTTTTTGAGAGGAGCTTATCCTGGTTTATTGTCATACAAGGCATTAGGAATGCTCTAGCCTGTGTAAAACTTCCAGAAAAAAAACAACAAAAAACACATCCCCAAAACCCAGCACATAGCGTTTAGTACTATTCTTCAAGAAAAGTTTGACGGAAATGGCTTTATCCTTTCCTTCATTTCTCTTGCCAAGGAATTCCCATGATAACCTATGTTGCTTTTGCCATTGCTCAGTAGGCCTGAAATACAGACTACTTGGGCTTTTTTTTTGGCCAGGTGCCCTACTGTCCCTAAGGTATGTATGAGTGTTAAGGCAGTTGAAAACTTTTAACATTTTAGAGCTCTGCTGCACTGAAGAGAAACCTCATGAACCAAATATGAGCTGTTATCTTCTGACAATTTCAGTGGAGCTTGCTGCTTTTGCCCAGACAAATTGCATGTGTCTCTCATGATGGAAAGTTTTAGATATTTTACAATTTGTGCCATTTGATAGTAAATACAAACATTGCTTTTTTTCATGGCTATTATCCTGAATTGACTTGATTAAAAAAAAAAACAAACAAACATGTTGAAGAATTATTGTAGTGGTTTGTATTGTGTATTGTAATTTTGTCTTACTTTAGCTATGCTGACCTTTCTTAACCAAACTAATTTCAGAAATTAAATTTATATAACTGAGTTTCACCACAAGTTTATGACATGGACCAGAGTCTATAAAGATCATAAACCTTTATATAACGCTCAACTAATGAAAGAATGCCGTGTTTGCCTCATGATGATCCTTCTGCTATACTATCCCTAGTTTACTTGCCAGTTCTGTAATTATTTTATTGGAAATTTTGTACTTGCATATTTGAAATGAATTACAGTAATTTATCTGCTGTATCCAAAGTACTGTGGTTTTTCTCTTCTGGTCTTAGAATCTAAAACAACAGTGACAGCCAGACCTTTTCAAATTTGCTCTGACTGCAGTTTTTAATTAAAAATAAAAGTTTTGTCATGTGAATCACTGACACTGTCTTAAAATGTAAATTCTCTGTGGACTAGATTGGGCCTGTGTGGGTTAGTGGGTAGGGACCGGACAATGTGAGCCTGTTCTGCTTCAAGGAGCTAGGGATGTAGCCAGTAAAATTAATTTTAACAGAAGCAGAGTCTAGTGGAATTTGAAATCAGACAGTAAATACATGACAGCATCTTGATATTGGCCTTTCCCTCCAGGGGAGGGATACCTCTGTCTGTACTGTCTTCACTGCACCACACAGATGTAAGAAATAGGCATTTCATAGAGCTACTACACTGTGGGGATGGTCATATTTTCTGCTAGACAGGCTAAAAAGCTGAGAATTCAGTCTAGCTTTATGAACTGCAGGGTTGGTGCTCTTGAAAACACAGGCTTTTTTAGTTTTTAAGAACAAAAACTTTCAACAATTTATGACTTTTCTGAATAAAACTTTTTCTTTGATATGTAAGTATTATCCAGAATGAAGCATAACTCCCAATGAACATGTGATTTTTAAGATTTTTTTTTTTTGACACAGGAATCCTGGTGATTCTGTTTTTTGCTGTTCATTATATTGGAATGTAAAAGAGAGAGCTAAAAATCTTTGTAATTTTCTTACCAGTAACACTCTCCAGGAGTTTTGTTTAATTATTTTCATATTGGTTTTGTTTTGATGTCCTTGTGCTTTTAATACTGTTGTTTTTCAGTACAACTGTAATTCTAAAGGAGACTTATTCTTGTTTGTGGTGACCACTCAGTGCAACAGAAAACTTCCTGTCTCCTTTAGGGGACCTGATACCTTTGCAGTGCACTGTGCCTCTATGACAGGGCGAATCCATAATTGAACAATCCATCGTTTTGTTTTGCTCTTGTGTTGTAATGTAACTGCTGTCTAAACTTACCAAGAGCACAAAATGGATTTAATGTACTATTATTATTGCTGTTATTATTAACACCATAAGTGCTGATTAAACATGCCTAAGGATATTGCACTAGACATTATGGGAATGTATAAATTTGCAAAAAGCTTCTATTCTGTGCAATTTCAGGCCTATTATTTTAAGTGGATCTCATTCAGATTCAGTTCGCTATGCCCTAATTGGACTAGTTTAACAGTGTTCTTAATAATATACATTGAATAGATACTTCTAAAAATGAATATAGTGATAAGAAATGTATCATAGGTACGTAAATACATTACCTGTTAATTGTTTGGGCTATTGAAATTCAAATAATTATAATTTCTTCGGTGCTATTTGTGAAAAGATTCTGTAGGTGAAGATGCTTAAATTCTTAAAAGCTGAGATCATAAATATTGTTAACCTTTAGGTTGTAATACTTCATAATTCTAAAGCCTTTGTAGGAAAACAACCTAAGTAACTCTAATTTCTTCTGTGCTGTATGCACACATGGTGCAATGCTTTTGGTGCTGGTTATTTTCAATGGGCCTTAAGTTCTCATTACTAGAAGTGACCTCAAACTACTGCTTGTAGAGCTGGGAATGCAGCTATTCAGAATTTCTTAGGAGAAATTCCAAACACCTGTGAATACAGGTTCTACACAGAATAAAAATTAATCTCAGTAGTAATCGAAATACCTGGTTATATTGTGAAGCTCTTTACAAAATGTGTAAAGGTACCTTTTTTCATTGGCTTGTTCTCCATTTTAAAAAGGTTTAGTGACAGTCAGGCCCGATGTTTGAGAATACTGCTTCTGTGTTTTTCTTAATATAGCACAGACATTGTTACGGTTTTGGCTGGGATAGAGTTAATTCTCTTCTTAGTTGGTACAGTGTGTTTTGGATTTAGTGTGAGAATAATGTTGATAGCACACTGATGTTTTAGCTGTTGCTAAGTATTTCTTGGGATCTAAGTTAAGGATTTTTCAGTACCCCACGTTCTGCCAGCAAGCAGGTGCATAAGAAGCTGGGAGGGAGCATGGCCAGTACAGCTCAGTATATAAACTGGGGAGCTGGCTGGGATCGGTAGATCTCTGCTCAGGCATCCATCAGCCACTGGTGAGCAATTGCATTGTGCATCACTTGTCTTTTCTTGTGTCTTATTTCTCTCTCTCTCCTTCTTTTTTTTTTTTTTGCTATATTCCTTTTCATTACTATTATTATTTTTTTATTATTATTGTTGTTGTTATATTTTATTTTACTTTAGTTATTAACCTGTTCTTATCTAAACCTACAAGTTTTACTTCTGTTTTTCTATTTTCCTCCTCATCCCACTGGGAGGGGGGAAGAGTGAGTGAGCAGCTGTGTGGTGCTTCGTTACTGGCTGGGGTTAAACCATGATAGACATTTTAAAAATACTAAATACTTTTCCATGTTAGTCTCTATGAGTGTGATATGGCAATGTCCGAAGCATTTTTATTGAAAGAAGAAGGTGTTAAAATAATACTGACATAGGTATGAAAGAAGCTTTTTTCTGTTTATCAAAGGTTGGCTGGCCATGTATGGGTAAACCAGTATTTTTAGGTGACATTATTGGTATCTTCTGATAGTGGCAGATACAGGGAACAGACCTGTTGAAAAATTTTGGATCATTTTATTCTTTCAATGCTTCAGTTTCTTCATCTGCAAAGTAGCAATATAATTCAAATGGGGGTGCCTTTGAAACAGATGAGACCTGCAGATTTAAATTGTTACTTGGGAACAGTACAGTGTATAACAAATTCTTTTTAACAGGAGTTGAAGGAGTTCTAACAAGTGTCTGAGCTTTTGCCGTCTAAGATGTAAGAACACTCCCAGAAAAGTTCTTATAGTCTATGTCAGCCATCCTTAAATATAATAAAAGTAACTGGATATTATTTTGTATGTATAAAGGAAATTTAAAAAAAAAAAACAAAACAGGAAAAGAGGAAGGTGCAAGGTCATTCCTAGCTCAATTTCTTGATTTTTTTGTTACTTTACATTTCATTCTTGCTTTAGAGTTAAGAGCATTTTTCTCCTGTGTAGGATCATGCTCGTTAATGGTTGTAATGTTTGAAGGCTTGACAGAGAAAGTAAATTAAGCATATGTAAAACATGCTGGCATAGGTCTAATAAAAATAATTTCTTACAATTTGTGTAAATATACTGAAAGTCTTTTAAAGTGTATTTTATGAAGTTTTAGAACAACTTCATTGGGATTATATTATTGATCCAATATGCAAGTTAGCTTCCCAGTATGATATTAGCATACAGGTAACAGTGTGTGATGTGATCTTTTTGAGGCTAGTATGGGTGAGGCATGGGTGATGTCCATGTTTTTTTGAAAGCTGGGAACTTACCTATGTTCTTTTTCTACCAGTTTGACTTTGCATGTATGATATACTTCTTAATAACAAAATTCTTACCTGTTCCCTATCTGAAGTATCAAGGAACTAAGTTCCACATTTTCATGGGTAGTAGTATGCAGTCAATGACAAAGCAGGTTGTGCATTTTCTTATTTAAATGTTCAGTACATAGAGCTGTTTTCTAGAACTTGCAACATTAGAGTATGTCCCATGAGATGCTTGTGGACAAAGGGCACATGAATTGTTCAAAGATGTTACATGGGCAGTAAGTGTCATCTACAAAAACATGTATATGTGTTATTCATGTAGCAGAAGATTGTAAAACCATGTGATAAGTCAACTTTACTGTGGGCCTTTGACCAGATACCCTTACAATTAGCCTTTTCCTCCAAGGAGTTACTCTAGTAATCATACATGACAACAAGCAGCCTGAAACAACTGGCATTTTGGTTAACCGTAGAAGCATACACTAAAGTACTAGACAGGTTTATGCTCATTATAGATGATTTGAATTGTTTGCCAGATATATGCAAGTATTTTTGATTGACATTAGAATGTGTTTCTGAGAGGAAAGAGACAAGATTCAGTGAGACGTCTAATTACAGAATGGAGTTATGTAGAGAATGTTCAGCCTTCTTATTTTATCATTTGAGAGAAGGGGACTGTTTTATTTTGTTTGTTTGTTTTTTAAAAATTCTTTGTTCATAACAAGTCCTGTTTTTTTCTGTTCCCTGGTATTCTGAAGCACTTCAGTGGCAATTTCTGTAGGAGCTGTAGGAGGATTTATAGTGGCATTTTAGGCTTTTCCAGGGTGATAACACATCCCTGACATCTGCTGTTGCTAGCAGAATTTCAAGAAAACTGAATGTATTTTACCTTTCTTTACTGCCTCTGCATATGTAAATATGCATATATAAGTATATGAAGATTCTCATTCATTATTCTAATTATTATTTAAGATACTGAAATTATGTAATAGAGTACATGGACAGAAATTAATAAATACCCCTGTACTCGTCTAGAAGTGGGGAAATCCTTTATACAGCACAATAATTTAGTTTTAGCATAATTTTAAAAATTTCTTACGCTAGTTAAGATTGCAGAAACTAAGTGCTAATCACTAACCTCTTGAAGTCTAAAATAAGAGACAAAAGAAACAGTGGGATGGGAGGTTTCTTAGTGCCCTGTCATTGACATTTGTGACCAGCTGTGGACTTGGAGAAGTCCAGTGATACAGCCATCTTCTGGGTTATTTTTTCCTCCATGGTGATACTTTAAAAGTACAATGTTGTAAGATCTCCTTCATCATTGGATTTTGAGAATGACTGTGTGAGTCTGGATGTTTTAAATAGTTCTAGGCTTCCAAGTAAGACTTGGAGAAGTTGCTTAAGACTTCATAATGAGATTACACACACAAGCAGACCCTTTTTATTTGTAATCTATTGTACTTTCATCACAGTAATTATATTTTGTTTGCCTTATACATTAATTATGTGTTAATATCATGGACAAGAGACAATTTTAAATGTACATTTATTTCCTGGTGAATATAGATGCATGAGAGAATGACCAAATATATTAAGTAAGCATAGATGTCTTATACCAGAGAATGTAAAATATGGATACTTGTTCCAATGACAGTATTATGGTAATGATGTGATTATTCTCAGGAATGAGATTTGATCTCTTACATTATTACTCAAGGGGGTAAATACAGAGCTGTGCCACCTCAGTTCTCTCTTGTGCTGTTTATGAGAGACCCAGTGAACATCTTCATTTTTCATATTCATAAAGATTCAGGTTATACATTAACTACTCTCTTTTGAAGTGCTGTCTGAAAGGGTATAGCTCATAATCTTTTGTATTAAAGTTTGACTGAATTTAAAGGCTGCAACTTTAGTCCATACTGCAAAATGTAATAGAGCACAGTACTGAACTACTGCTGTAAAGATAACCTTTATACAAGAGCACTTTTGGATTTCATTTGAATCAACAGTATTATGCTAAATCTTCCAATGATCAAAGTATTGTAAGTTATTTAAGAAGTATACACTGGTTCTGTAGAGCTAGGATATGTTTTTAGTAAGTTCAGTTTGAAAGTTTGTTGTTTTTTTTTTTTTTCTGAAAAGGAACTGAACTGAAAATCTGCAACTAGATTAAAGATATTTGATAAATAATTTGATAAATAAAGAAATTGATCACCAGAATTGAAACAATTTTCAAATGTGTTTTTTATACTGCTTCATGGTTTTGAAAAATAACTGGCCTTGTACTCCTGGTGAAAGATCAAATGTTATTGGCAATTATTCATACAAATACTGCACAAGATTGCACAGAATAATGAAACAACAGCAATAGAAATGAGTGATGGGAATACTTTTTTTTTTGTGGTGAGCAAATAGATACTTTTATCTCAAAGTGGGAGATGACAGTTTGGAATTTTCAGACTTCCATTTGTTTATATAGTTTTTCTCAGTATGATATTAATACAGAACGTAAATTACATCTCCTTGTATTATAAAGAAATCAGAATAAAATTTTATATTTATATTTTCATATATTTATATATATATTTATATTTATATATTTGTATATTTTATATTATATTTTATATTTTAGATTTATAATTATATATATTTATTCTAATACTTAAGTTTTAGGTTAGTTTCTTTTTAAAACAGTGACTTTTTTAAAAAAAGATAATAGTCTTAAAAATAACTGACTGCTATTGTTCATCAAAACTCTTAATTAAAAAGAAGTAAATCAGTTCTCAGCAATTTCCTATGCTGGTACATGTAGTCTCTAATTAAAATATGAATCTAGGCAGGAGATCTGCTTCTTAGATGTGGCATTTTCCGTTCTGCAAGGATTGTCTCTGAAACCTTAAAATTAATGATTTGTAACAATTCAGATGACCGGAAATTGAAGATAAAAATTCAGACTGTAGTTCCACATGATTATAGCAAGATAAAAACATGATAGCAGTCCAGCAGTATTTTTATAATAATACAGTAGATCTAGAATAAGTATAAACATGGTAGTTGTTCAAGTAGAAAGGAATAGCTTAGTGTTTTCTTCATTCTATAAATGAGTAGAAACTTCAAGGATCTAGGCAGTATTTGTTTCCATTTAGGTAAAATTAGGTTAATCTTTGCATGTAGAACATAGATATGACAGACTAATTGGTGGAAGGTCTGGTGAATATTGAAACACCTATGTCTACTTGTATTACCATTTATATGAATTGTGGTACTCTATGAATGAGTGTTTCTGTAAAGCTTCTGTACATTTACGGACAGCAGATGCTTTGGTGATATAAAACAGTGTTGTATCTATTGAACATGTATAATTAATGTGGAAGATTTTAGTAGTAACTGAGAAGAAATTTTACTGTACATTACCTAACAGCTTTCTCTGGTGGTGCTAATGCACTGAAAAGTAAGGTGTTACGCATCTTGTAACCAAGAGGGAAGATGACAACGACACCTTATCCCTTCTACCATGACTCAGTATAAAATGAGTAAGGTAACTTGGTGGAGGACTGATCGTCTTTCCAGGTACAAGCTTTAGAAACTTAAAAATGTAAGTGTGAAAATGAGGAAGAAAATGCCCTATGACCATATGCTAGCTAGATGAGAAAAAAACCAAACCCACAACAAAACCAACATCTTTTTATCAAGAAGACAAATGCATTTTAACACAAGATGTAGTAGATGAAAGTTTGAAGCTCTATGAACTGGTGATAAACTATTGCTTGTGCTATCTTTCCCAAAGAGGAGGAGGGTCAGTTTGAAAAATGTCCAGTGTAATGTTTATCTGCTTTGTTTTAGAACTTCATTAACAACAAAGCAACACAACCATTTGTGAAAGATTAACATAAGAGTTTTATGGTCAATGCTCAGAAACTGATCCCAGTTCTGAGATCAGATGGGGCTGCACGGATGAACAAGGAGTTTCTGGCAAAACTCGAACATAAGCCGGAAGTCTGCAGAAAGTGGCAGCAAGGACAAGCTAGCCTGGGAGGAATACAGAGACACTGTCTAAGCATGCAGAGACAAAGTTGAGAAAGCCAAAACACCCAGCTGGAATTGAATCTGGTGAGGGATGTCAAGAGCAACAAGAAGGACTTCTATAAATACACAGGGTACAAAAGGAAGGAAGATGAGAGGAAATGTGGATCTGCTGCTGAATGGGGAAAGGGCCCTGATGACACAGAGCATAGAAAAGGCTAAGGTCCTGAATGCCTTATTCACCTCAGTCTTTACTAGTAAGACCAGCTGTAAGGAATTCCAGGCCCCAGAGGTCAAGAGGAAAAGTCTGGAGTAAGGAAGACTTACCTTGATGGAAGAGGATCAGATGAGAGAATAAACTGTCTAACTCCACAGGCTCTGTTGTACCCATAAGTGCTGAGGTAGCTGGCTGATGTCATTGATAGGCTACTCCTACTAGTTTCTGAATGTTCATGGTGATTGAGATAGGTGCCTGAAGACTGGAGGAATGCAGATGTCTCTTCTGTTCTCATAAAGGGCAGGAAGGAGGACCCAGGGAACTGCAGGCCTTTCAGACTTCAACTGAATCCCTGGGAAGGTGATGGAGCAAGTAATCCAGGGAACCGTTTCCAGGCATGTGAACAACATAAAGGTGACCAGAAGTAGTCAGTGTGGATCCACCAAGGGGAAGTCATGCTTGACCAACCTGATAACTTTCTACCATGAAATGACAGGCTTGGTAGATGAGGGGAGAGACTGCAGGGAGGCTTTTGACTTGGTCTCCCGAAAGATCCTTGTGGAGAAGCTGAAGAAGTGTGGGCTAGATGAGCAGTGGGGTGCATTGAAAACTCACTAAATGTCTGGGGCCAGAGGGTAATAAATGGTGGCATAAAGTCTGGCTGGAAGTGAGTGATTAGCAGTGTACCCCAGGCTCAGTACAGCGTCCAGTCTTGTTTAACATCCTCATTAATGATCTGGATGTTGGGGCAGAGTGGACCCTCTGCAAGTTTGCTGATGGTACAAAACTGGTGTGGAAACTGATGTGTCAGAGGGTTGTGCTGACATTCAGAGGGTCCTCAACAGGTGGGAGAAAAAGGGCCAGCAAGAGCCTCATGTAGTTCAAAAAAGGGAGTTGTAGAGTCTGGTACCCGGGGAAGAATAACCTCATAGAGAATTATAGGTTGAAGGCTGACTGGCTGGGAAGCAGCTTTGCTGAGAATGCCCTCAGGGACCCAGTGGACACCAGGCTGAACAGAGCCAGCAATGTGCCCCTGCAGCAAAGAAGGCTAACGGTATCCTGAGCTGCATTAGGAGGAGTGCTGCCAGCAGCTCAAGGGAGGTGATCATTCCTATCTATTCAGCAGTGGTGAGGCCACTCCTGGAATACTCTGTCCAGCTCTGGGCTCCCCAGTACAAGAAGGACATGGGCATACTGGAGAGAACCTGGCAAAGGGCCACTAAGATGTGGTGAAGGTGCTGGAGTATCCCTCCTATGAGAAAAGGCTGAGACAGCTGGGACCATTTAGTCTGGAGAAAAGAAGGCTCAGGAGGATCTTACCAATGTATATAAATGCCTGAAGGGAGGGTTGCAAAGGTGATGGATTCAGGCTGTTTTCAGTGGCGTCCAGTGACAGGACCAGCAGCAGTGGGTACCAGCTGGAACATATTTATTAGCCATTAGTTGGTGACATATTTCTTTCCACTTTTGGAATTACAGATGAATAAAGATTTAAATAATTTAAATAATGAAATAGTGTATTTCTTCATTTTGGGGGGAAATCTGATTGCATTTGTTGCATTAATTCTGAAGGAGCAGCTTTACACTGTGTTATGTGCCCAGGTGGACAAGAAGGCCAATGGCACCTGCCCTGTATCAGAAATAGTGTGGCCAGCAGGAGCAGGGAGGTGACTGTTCCCCTGTACTCGGCACTGGTGAGGCCGCAC
>JANZLQ010000079.1:50939029-50979316 GCA_026212715.1 Elanus axillaris
GAGAAGGGCAACCAAGCTGGTGAGGGGCCTGGAGCACAAGTCTGATGAGGAGCAGCTGAGGGAACTGGGGCTGTTTAGTCCGGAGAAAAGGAGGCCGAGGGGGGGAATTTTATTGCTCTCTACAACTACCTGAAAGGGGGTTGTAGTGAGGAGGGTGCTAGTCTCTTCTGTGTGGTGGATGGTAACAGGACGAGAGGTAATGTTCTCAAGTTGTGGCAAGAGAGGTTTAGGTTGGATATTAGGAAAAATTTCTTTACTGAGAGGGTTGTCAGACATTGGAACAGGCTTCCCAGGGAAGTGGTTGAGTCACCATCCCTGTAGGTATTCAAAAAGCATGTAGACAAGGTGCTCCAAGACATGGTCTCGTGGGCATGGTTGATGTGTGGACTCGATGATCTTGAAAGTCTTTTCCAACCTAAATGATTCTATGATTCTTTTTCATTGAAAAGCAACTGTTTCATATCCATCAGCTATTTAAAGAGTTTTAATTTTTACAAGAAGCTTTAGAAATCACATTAAAGTATTTTGTTGTTTTATAGTAATTTGATTAGTTTTTAATGTTCCTTTTCAATTCTATCTATCACATTTTCTGGTGATTCATTAAAATACTCACACTTTTACACAGTTCATGACAAGCATGTATATGGTATTTTCTGTCAGCTCTTCGCAATCATCTTGAATTATTAACTATTGCTTCAGCATCTATGAAGTAAATTTCCCTGTTCTTTGTTCTGTGGACCAACATGTAAGAAATTGGGAGAGATTATCTCTGATTATAATGTTTTTTTCAAACACAGTCTTTTAAGTGCTTCAGTTATTTGAGAGTCTGTTTTCTAGTTTGCAACCTGCGGCATCTTTGGTTTTGGATTAAATTGAGAACCAAAATATTTGTCATCTAGCTGGGATTTGAAAGTAGTTTGTAGCTTTTGCATCTTGTCATACATTTAATTCCGTAGTATACATGGCATTGTTTTCAAGTATGTTGGTCGGTATGGTGTCTTGGGTCATAGAAATAGGCAAGGAAAACATTCTGTATTCAGAAGCACTAGCTGTTGGCATAGAGTCTTCACTCAGGGAAGAGTTTTCAGAAATGGTGTTATATTTGTCATTTGGTTTGGAAAGCTGTTTTATGATGTGAACAAATGATAATAGTTTTGGGAATAGAAATAACATATATTATAATCAAGGTAGTTTCTTCAGCTCTTGCAATAGAGATCTCATGGAAGATGTTTAATGCTTCCACATCATATATAATACTGCTTTCAATTTTCGTTAAATCTTTGCCTTCATTTGCTTTTTGTCAAAACCCTTTGTATATACAAAGACCTTATGAACAGAATTTTTCATTTTGTTCCTTCGAATCAGCAGTGCTTTCACTGAAGTGTCCATCCTCACAATTCACTCACACAGTCTCACTGTCAGTAATGAAGTCCAATTGTGTTGATGAAGTGCATCATTATAGATCATTTAGCTGCAGGTTTTCTATTTTCTCTCATGGAAGAAAGAAGAAGATGTAAGCAGTATTTGCATTACAGTGTAGTTGTATACTTATATTGCTGTGATCTTGTGTGACACTAGAAAGTAGACTCCATAAGGGTCTTCATTTCTAGCAATGCTAACTTACTGCTAGGCTGATCGTGTACATTCTGGTATCTGCCTTGTCATACTCAGCTAAACAGGATCTAGAGCCTGTAATTTCCAAGTTGTTAGTTCACTTAATCTACTTTTATTGTGTAAAAGAATATTCACTTCTACCTTGAGTTATTTCTGTGAACTTCGTGGAAAAACTCTTGGCTTCAATAAACACTGATGCAAAGTTACATTTTAGTGTTAGTTTTTCTAATTTCTTCAGAGTGCACAGTTTTGTTTTTTTTGTTGATTTGGGTTTTTTTTGTTGGTTTCTTCACCCGTCCCCGTCGTCGCCCCCTCCCCCCCAACCAGGAAGTTTTATTGGACTTGATAATGGAAGTGGGTTGATAGTTGACCCTGGCCAGCAGCTAAGCATGAAAAAGCCGCTCTTTCACTCCTTCACCCCATCAGTGATCTGGGGGAGAGAATGGGAAGAGTGAAAGTGAGAAGACTTGTGTGTCAAGATAAAGACAGTTTAATAAATGAAGGGAATAGCAAGAAAAAAGCAAAACAAGTGATGCAAAGGCCATCCCTCATCACCTTCCACAAGTATACTTGATGCCCAGCAGGTCGTTGAGCAACACCTATCTTCCCCCAAAAAATCCTCCTCTCAGTTTTTATTGCTAAGCGTGATGTTATATGACATGGAGTATGCCTTTAGTCAGTTGCAGTCAGCTGTCCCTGCTGTGTTCCCTCCCAGCTTCTTAGCTATCCTGGCCTGCTTGCTGCTGGGCAGAGTTGGGAAAAGAGAAAGTCTTGACAGTATCCAAGTGTGGCTTGGGAACAGCCAAACCACAAGTGTGTTATCAAGACTGTTTTAGTCACAGGTCCAAATCACAGCACTATATGGTCTGCTGCGAAGAAAATTAACTCTGTCTCTCCATCCCAGGCAGACCCAGTACAATAGTGAATGAACCTAACCTTGAACCAAGACATTATTTTTGTACAGCAGGAGATCTCAAATTTAGAATAATGGTCCGAGGTAAGCAGACAAAAGTTTTGGTGTGATTCAGACATGTATTGTTAATCCTAGTAGGACTTCTGTCTTGAATTGGTATATCTGAGCTTGTTTGACTTAAAAGCTGAACTTCCATCTTTCCTGCTGCTTGTCAATGTTCCTTCAGAAACAGAAGCAGGAAATGCTGGCTTAATTCTCCTCCATCTACACAACTGATTTTCACGGATATGTCATTATTCTCCTGATTGTCCCTGCAGTCAGCAGGTCAAGGGAGTAAAGACATTCTTCTGGGAGACATGGGCCGATTTCGCCATCCAAGTAACAGCTGTTTTGTCATTGACACGTTTGGGGGTACATTTTACTCTACATACAAAAACATAACATGGTTCTTCCCTTTGTTAATGATTTAAAAATAAAAGGAACTTCCCAGAAAATGTGAACACAGTTTAGCATTCTGACATAGTTTGGTAAAAGAAACATTGCTTTTGAGATTCAGGACAGTCATTCAAAACTTGAATTAGTTGATAACTCTGAAGATGCCTAGGAGCAAAGCGTCAGAAAGGAGATAATTTGTGTATGTGACAATATTTTATTAATATAGTTATATATATAGTTATAAGTCTTACTAAATGCAGTGAACCAACTTTACTGCTGGTATTAACAACCAAGAAATGACTGAGCAAACTTGTAGCCACGTGCTATTTATCCATGTAAATGTCAGCTGTAGTTTAGATAAATTAGAAGAGATTACGAAGGGTAAGATAAGCAAGTATCTAAAATGTTATATGCTATATCCAGACCTGTTACAGAAGTCTTTATTGTAACAGAAGACTTGAGGTTTTGGAAAAATCTGGCATTAAACCCAAGAAGATTCAGGCAGTCAGCTAGCAGGTTTTGCCTCTTCTAACAAAAATTATCTAATCTAATCCATAAAGAAAGAGGCCACAAAAGAAAAGCTTCTCTGACATTCATGTAAGAAGACATAAAACCTCTGAAAAAGTCTCACTGACAACATTTGCGAGCATGTGTTGTCTCAGTACTGTAAATAATGAAACAAAATACTCCATTTTATGGAGGCTTTCAAAAGCATAACAGGTTATTCCAGAGTTTTTGCTTTTTTACATCATCATTAAGGATAATTTTTGCAAAAATATCATAGGACCCAGTCAGTTTAGGTGTTACGCATTATCATCTGAATAAAGGCAAATAGAACACTTGAGTAGAATATTTCTGCCATATCAAAAGAAATTTGTCTTAATTGTTACAGCTAAGTTTTTTACAAACATGTATCCAAAGCTCATAATTATAAAAAGGAACAAAATGAAAGAGAGATATAACTTTCCATCTGCTTTTGCTGTGCACAAAACCAAGTGAAAAGTAATGTAACTGATTAATTCTGATTCTGTACGTCATAGGGGGATTGGACCCAGTCCTTAGATTTCTTGGAGGATTTTGCTGCAAGCGATTAAGGAGCATGGAACTGAACCTCTAGGGAGAGCATAGTCCTCAGAGGTTTTAGATTAATTAAGCTCATTAGAACAGAGTTGTTAGGATAGTGTTTTCCAACAAAGTGTAGTTGCTTGCTTAGCTGATGGAGCAGATGACCATTAAGAACACAGTTTAAATGGATGTTTTGCTGACAAATCAAGCCCTGTGCAATCTGAAAAGAATTAAACTTCCAAACCATAAATAATTGCTGTCTACACAGACTTGAAAGTAAAAAGGGCTGATGTTCTTCCTGCCTGCCACTCATGTACACAAAGTCATCAGATGAGATTGCAATTTCATGAAAATGTTCCTTGCACTAAAAGGTCTTCCTCTTTGCATAGTTAAGCTTATTTGAAATACTAGATATTCTCCTGTTAAAAAATAGGGATCTGCAGGTACTCTTCTTTCCTCTCTCCAGTGTCATACATGTCTTTTATGCTGTCATTGGAGTATTTTCATGTGTATCTTTGATTCTGTATGTTCCTTAAATCTCTCCTCTGAAAATCAAATGTGGAATGTTTCAAATGTCTTAAAGATATTTAATTATAAACTTTAATGGCAAACTATTCTTAAGAAGCAATACATAAGTTTTGATGGAAAAAGCTTTTCTCCACTTCTTCCTTTCAATTTGTGTCACGAGCAGGAAATTGGTAAAAAGGCATGAAGGAAAAGCTATGTATTTATAGTGTCACTGAGTGTAGTCCAAGGCTAGGAGAATTTATTTTAATTGATAAAACAATTTCTGTTTCATCTCAAGTACAAACATCATCAAAATCAGCACATATTTCTGTGTATTTCTTTGCAACAGAGTGGTTGACAATTTGAAATAGCGAAGGAAAAGCTTTTGAGTGCTGGCCAGTTTACAATTTGAAAGGTGTTGGTATGTCAAAGACCACCATCAGGCAAAGGAAAGCAGAATGGGAAAGGGAATAATTACAAGGAAATCATAATTTCTGTAAAGGAAAGAGGCGTGCTTGTTCTCCAGGGGAAACCTAGTCCAAAAGCTGTTGTGGCAACATTGACTAGGGGACTGGGGAGGGATCTGTGTAATTCAGCTGTTAGTAGACTTTATTTAGGGATCAAAGTTATCTTTTCTTGAGTGTATCAGGTTAGATATTTTTTTTTTAAAGTAATAAAGGATTTCATAGTATTAGTCTAAATTACCCATAATTTTTTAAACTTTGGGGCAAAGGAGCCTCCCTTTATCCTTTTACACCATTTGTAAATTACCGTGTTATTTATAAAACTAGATAAGTATATTTTAAGTTGTAAAAAATACAGTAGAATCCAAAGCCTCATCTTTTTACTTTTAGACTCTCCTGAAGAGGGTAAGAAAAGTACTCTGAATTGTGGGGGTCACTGAGACTCAAGCTGTCAGTTTCTCATGTAGAGCTGAGGCTTTAGTATAAACTGCATAATCTGAGCTCCACCCTGCTGACAGGAAAAGCAGACATGACCCCAGATTGCTTTCTTGGGGTTTGGGGGATTGTGGAGCTATTATAATATAAAACACATCTGGAATTCACGATGTTCTGCACAGAACCCTTAGCAGTAGAATTAGTAGGTTCATCCTTCTTGCAATTTAAACACGACATTTGATAACCAATTTCAAATTCAGAAAAAAGCAAACTAATCACTGCACAGCATCTACAGATTACAGAGTCTGTTGACTTTTGCTTGAATTGAGTCTTTGTGGAGAAGAGCAACGCGTTATCAAACCTACTTTTTAAATTGCTTTATAACTGATGAACCTCAGTTTTCTGGTGTTCCCTGGGGGAAAAAAAAACAACACCCCCCCCCCAAAACCCCTAAAAAATTTCTGAAACAAAGTAACCCCCTGAGTTTTACAAATTTTAGATGATCCAGGACATTCCTTATATTTATAGATATTGCTGAAGAATGGGAATATTTTCCTTGTACTGGCATTTTTTTGGTTGTTGTTGGGTTTTTTTGACATTTCAGAAATTAAATCCAAAGACTAAATCAGTAATTTTAGAAGTTTTTCAGAAAACATGCCAGTCTGAAGAACCTTTACCTACTGGGAGCAGAGTATTCATTTTGTGTGTGGGTGAATCCGCTTCAGGTTTGTGCTTTGTTTGAATCAGACCAGTAACATGAAACTCAAATCTTTTATATCTCAAAGGAAATAAAATTAATTTAATTTCAAATATTAACGAATGAAGTTAATTTCAAAAAATTAATTACATTTTTGTTGATAAAATCCTGAAGTCTCTCTGTTTTGCTATGCTACTCATGATGATAACTGTTAGAACTTTTTGGATTGGGTGAAGGGAATGGAAAGAGAAATCCTGGAGTGTATTTGCATAGTGTAAATGTAGTTTGTTCTTTAAGAGACCTGAACTGAAATAGTTCTGTAGTATGTTTGGAGTCAAACTAGGACTAGACAACTAAATGGGATTAGCAGTTTAAAGAAGTCAGAGATTCCTGTCTGTCTTTAACAAACCCTCTCCTTTAATGTGCAGTAGTCTGTATAGCAAGATGACATCTGCAATTTAGTACTTGTCCTGCCTGAGTTTTAATCATCATCCAAGAATGCCACAGACATAAAACTCATCTCTGATGTTAGATGCTGAGTTCCAGACTCTGCTGCCCATAGTGTCTTTTGTACACTAGGTGAGTTTTGGGAAATTTGCCCTGGTTTAATTAGGAAATCCTTTTTCATTAAATGCCCTTTTAATTTATATAGTGGTAGTAGTTGCTGTGAACTTTTTGCAGAATCAATACTTTAAAGATATGATGGGGTAAATGTAAACTTCCTCTGTAAGTGTATTTTTTTAGGTGAAGTCTTCTTGATGCAAGACGTATTCTGAAAGGATAAAGTTTCCAAAGATGATGGGAGATGATACAACCTTGCTTTTAATGGTTGGGAGGAGGAAACAGGAGAAAAAATGTACAGTGTATGACCCAGTGAATTTCAGGACAACATTCTGTGTAAATTATGCCCTCTCAGATTACATGAAAATATAACACAGTGAACTATAGCTGTGGGCAGTAAACCCTTGGACTAAGCCGATTTACACCTTAAAACCTGTGTATTCAAGAGGCAAGATGTGACACATTTGTTTGTAAACGATTTCCTTCTTTTACCTATCTTAGTACCTTAATGACTGTCGTGTTAATTTAGTTTGAGTTCTACTTTTTATATGAGTTTGCTAACAGAAGTTGACATAAAAGCCTTTGTGAACAGGCTTGATTGGTTCTGTTTCTATAGCAACATGGCTGAATGGAAGAATGATTTCCTTTAGGAACCTTTCCTAAAAGCTGTTTTGTACCCTGTAACGATATCTCTAGATTGCCATCCCTTGTCAGAGGTGAACAGAGATCACATTGAGGGTCAACTTTGTTCCTTGTGTTTATAGATTATCCTCTGCAATCAAAAGACTTTGCTCTTCTTTTGCATTGCTCTTCTTTTTCTTTGTGGTGCTGAACCAATTCCATTCTCCACTATACACTGATGATAGGAAACTCAGCAAGACCTTTATTTTTCAAAACATAACAAATAAACTAGGACTAGACCAACTGTTGTACTGTATTAAAACTGTCTCTGGCAGCTATTTTGAGTTCCTGATGTTTCTTTTCAGTTATATATTCATGTGTAAATAATTTACTTTATGCATGTTATTGTCCAGGAAAGCCTGAAATACTAAATAGCAAGTTGAACAGTTCAGTTCAGTGCTGTGATTAAGAGAGAGCTAGATCTTGTTTAGTATTCTCGATCTTGATAAACCCGGAGGCTTAGTATACAAATACCGTTTGTTAAAGGGTGAATGTCAGCTCCATTAATAGTGCAGTTTTGAACAGAAAGGATATATCAAGTTATCTAAGTACCATGTTGGGGAAGTTTCTAGTCAAAGACAGTCTAATAGTTCTACACCTAATATTATATAGAAACACAGTAGTATAGCTTGCTAATCATAATTAATAATGATGAGTATGTATGTAATTTCTCATGTTTCCTATCCATGTAGGTTTTAAATAAAGATAATGAAAGACTTGTTTTTGTACTCTCACTTAGATGAAGGATAATGCCTGTTAATAAACAGTGTGTGTTTGTGAAACAAAGTACCTTTCTATCTTTCTCAAACCCTAATTTTAATAAATGTTTTCTGAGAGACAACTTTATTCTCATAGTAAAAGTGGCTTAAAAGTTTCCTTCCTCTGTATAATGATAGGAATGTCTGTAATTTTCGGTCAGGTTTCTTAAATGGAGCTAGAAAATTGCTCTTTGTATCCTGCTCTACTCCACATTGGTAGCTTTTGAACCTGTTAGCCACTTTAGTCGTGGAGGTCTTAAGGATATTTAGGTTCTGTGTCAGTTGAAGGGAGAGACCAATGTCGGTGCCCTGCAGAGGAGAAGGCAGCTATTCTGTTAGACATCAGCCAATCCACAAGGAAGGAAACTTTTTACTAATGAAAGGCATGGGAATTTTGGCTTTATAATTTCTTTTCCTTTCAGAACTACTGGCTTATTTGCTTGGGGAGAATATAGGTCTGTTTCTTTAGACTAACCGTGTCTATTTTTATTGTTGAAGTAAATTTTATTTGAAAACTGATATACTTAACCAGGATTTTTAATTGTTTAATTGAGAAATTTAATTGTCAACTTTAACACTTTCAAAGGCTGTTA
The DNA here is from genome assembly GCA_026212715.1 of Elanus axillaris. Lineage (NCBI taxonomy): Eukaryota > Metazoa > Chordata > Aves > Accipitriformes > Accipitridae > Elanus > Elanus axillaris. Next base: position 50,947,753 of record JANZLQ010000079.1, read on the forward strand.
AGAGATGGTTTTTTAGAATCTCTTTTAGAGGTATTTTCTAAAAATCACAGTTGTAAACAGTGAGAAGTCTTGACGCTTCAAGGAACAGAAGACCTAAAAGGTATTTTATGCTAGCTGTGCTTTGGGGATTTCATGGGAAATTCCTTTGTTCAAAAATAGGCCTAGGACAAACTGTCAAGTGTATTAAAAAGGCTAATAAATGATAACTGTGGTCCTTGTGGTGGTATCACTGTGTCTGTACAGGTATTTGGAAGAAAATCTAGAAGGAACCAATAACTTTAGTGGAACTAATTGTTACCAAGATACTCAAGGAGATCTAGAACCTGTCTGAAAGAAAATACAGGTGAGAGGTAGTAGTCAACACAAAAAAAGAAAGTTCTGATTAAACAGGGAGTCAGACCAAACTAAATGATTCTGTAATACAAGTATTTCTTCCTCCCTGCTTTCTTTCCTCCCTCCTTCCTGCCCTCACAGGGCCTTTTACATTAGGGGAGAAATAACTGCAGGCTTTTGTCTACCTGCACTTAGGTGTTGTATTTTTCCCCTGTATTTTGTCAAGGTATCTTTTTCTTTTGCATGTTGCCCTTTGTCATGTTAAGGAGCATGAGTATATTTCACTGTAGTTACAAATAATGTGATTTTTATAGTGTGACACCCTACCGGATACTGGAAGTATCTGATTTGGTGGCTTTGCAATGCCTGTTTATTTTAAAAAGCAGTTGTCATAAAGACAAACAGTTGTTGTAGACGTCCTAAAACTGTAGAAAATTTGTTTAACTAGATATGTCCATCTTACTCACCACAGGGCAAGTGGATGTTTTTTCACTGCAGTGCATTCCTTCTTTTCTTCTGTCACATCTATAGCATCAATTAAAAATGTGTACTTTCACTGGAAAATTTTATGGTAGTATGATTAAATGGAATATGGATATACCTACGCAGAAAGAAAAGAATCTGCGCACTTAGTAGTCATTGCAGAAATGACATTACAGCAATAAACACCTACTGTATGGCAGAAAGACATAAGTTTATCATATTCAATTGAGCAATATTTGGCACACAGAGCACTATTAAATTCATTGGCATTCTTACCATAAAGCTGTCATTGCACCACTGATAGCAGGTGATAGTTCTACAAGTGCATGTCAAATCTGTGCTTATCTGTTTTGACATCTATTGATGGAAGCTCTCTTTTTCTATTTGAGCTGGACAATAACCTTGATACTCCTCGTGAGCAGTAAAGGCCCACAACTGTTGTTTTAAAAAGGATGTCTTGGCTTGTGACTTACACCTGTCATAACAAATTAGCAGATTATAACTGATAATAAAACAAACATTGGCACATTTGAAATAGATCTTCTTACAACTTTAGTAAACAAAATCTTTAGTTATTCTGCTCACTGACTACACCTTTCTATCTAGTTGAATTTCATGAATGTGAAAGAAAAAATCTATTAGAATTTATTTAGTGATAATTATATTGTTCCCTTCTTACCCACCTTCTTTCCAATTTCTGCCATGTCCTTCCCCAAAATATTCCTTCAGTAAAAGCACTTTTCCATTAAGTAGAAGTGAGCTTATAAAATAGTTACAGGAAAAAATATTTTGAAACATAACAAGCTTCCTTTCTTTAGAGCAGACAAACTCCTTTAGGAGCAAAGTGTGGCATCAGCCAGAGTTATAAACCAAAAAATACTTCCTTTTGCTCTAGTATCCACTGTTGATAATACTACATGACTTGCCAATAGCAAAAATACGTTTACAAGTAAATTAATATGACAACATCTCATTTTTCAGTTGAAATAACTACAAGTTACTAATCCTAAACTGTGCATCTACAGCAAGTTGTTACTTTGGGTTTATGCCAGTGTTACATTGTACAGCTATTGTGATGTAATGATGAAAAAGTCAGTAAAAATGAATGCATTTATATGATAATTCTTTGATGATTTGGGCTAAGTGACTATTGCTTTCTTTTTTTCCCCCCTGACATCAGTTGGCAAGCTATTCATTCCTTTGAAATAAATTAGCGTATAGACAAAAATAGGACTGGAGCATTAGTAAAACAGATTCTTCCTTTTCCTTTTAGTGATGAGATGGACTGCATGAAGTATTATTCTGTAGATTGAATACAGCTGATAAAATTAAGGCCAGTGGCAAATGGAAAACTATTTCTGTAACAACCATAAGATCAAACAGTGATTTTACAGGCACCGTAATCCCAAAAATTCTTCCTTTCAGGGCAACCTCAAGTTCATTTACAATCTCCAAATATAATTACTCATTTAGAACATAGTAGTACTTTCTAAATGGTAGTGTAATTCTTTCCTAATTTGTGGTTGCTTTGTTTGTATGATTATAGTGATTATGATGTTCATTAGTAGCAACTGGTTAGGTGCTGCAGTTCATATCATCAAACAAACTGCAGTCTAAATGTGCAGAGATGAAATCTTAATCTTGAAAAACCTCTTTAGTGTCAGCAGATATTCTTTTAATAAAAACGTTTTTGTCATTTCAGTTGCAGCTTGATTTTGCGATGAAATTATGGTTGTATTTCCATTAGATACAGAGTCTCTATTAAAGTACACTTACTCTACAGTTACAGAGAAATTTAGTGTAAAATAAATACAGTGACTTAGTTAGCACTTTTTTGATTTTAACAAACTGAGTTATGCTATGTTTTCCAGTAATATTCCAAATCATTGTTTACAAGATGCCTCTTATCAAATGACTTAACATTCTGAAAAAGAAATGTGACATGAATGATTGCAGAAGAATAGTTTTGCTATATGTTCAATTATTTATAATCCTTAAAATTTTACATATAGTCCTATAAAATTAAAATTTTAAGAGCTTCTTCCCCAAAATTTTGGGTTCGTTGGCCTCCTCAAATGAAATTCAGGATTTTCAGGTGTGTGAGTCAAAATAATAAATTTCAAGTAAGATGACTACCTCTAATCTAAACTGCTACTAGTATCCTGATGCTAGCTATTTTATGTAAGTTTGTTTTAACTGTTTATGGAGCTTTTATTTGGATAAATTTCTTTTTCTTAATTTAAACCCATTCATTTAATGGTATCTTTAAATTTTAACCATTACATAAATTGTATTTGCATTATAGAAATACAAATTCATATATCATACAGAATTTATTGTTAGTGGTTCTTTCCAACTACCACGTCACAGCCCTAAATCATCCTAAAGAAAGATGGATAGATCAGAATGTATCTATAAATACCTAAACCTGAAATAAGTTACTGGGGGAGAAAAAAAAAAGTTTTATGACTCTTCAGAAACACTAAAAAGCTGAGGATTTCTTGTGCTTCCATAATCCATGTTTATACAACATGTAATATTTCTTATATTCTTTGCTGTTTTGGCCTCTTGCAAGACTTTCAGTACATCGAGAACCTGTTTTTGAACCAATTTCAACTTAATTAGAACAGATTGTCGTTAGCAATCACATTACATGATGTCAATGGAAAACTTCCTGCTAATTCAAGAAGGCTTTAGATTGGTCCAAATGAAGGAGTTGCTTGTCAACAGTTTCTGAAACAGCAGGTGTGCTCAAGTAGAAAGGGGAAAAATCATGAGTAGTTGTTTATAAGAACTGTGAAGAGAATTCAATACAGAAAAATCTTTCTTCAAAAACCTTTGAATTTGATTTTGTCAAACAGTGAAATTAGTGTATGATTTTTATGATACTCTTCTCCTATAGGGTATCAAAGTATAAGAGCTAAATGGCTTTTTTTGAGTAGTATATTTGGATTTTTAGATACGTTAGGAAAACAGCTGTTGCAAATGAAAAGCCCACAACCTAATACTAAAAAGAAAAAAATACTAAAAGGGTAACTAAATGAAGAATCTTTGGTTCTGTGGAGACCTTGCAGAGGAAATGAGAGGGGTAGATTCTCTTTTCCAACCCCTGCTCTTTCCCCAAGCTATAAACTTTTGCAGGATCAATGAACAGACTTAACTAGTTTACTCCCTGTTCCAATACCAATCTTAATTTTCATATTACAGGAATCCACTGGTCATCAGTATTGCCACGGCTACCCTATGTTGCCTCCACTTCTACTCTTCATGCCTGCATTTCCTCATCCGCTGTGGTTTTTATATTCCAGTAAGAAGATAAATTATTTAGACTTTTTCAGGATACAACTTTTGTGGTAATAGGCTAATATTAGCCTGGAGATGCTTACTCAGATTATTGCAAAATATGAGCTGTTTTCACATTTCCCAATTAATCCTTATCCTGGAGTATTAGACTTTACTGCACCCAGCAGTGAACATAACATTAGGATTAAGAGAAAGCCATACCTGAGCCAGAATAAATGATAAATCGTTCTTCCCTTCCTGCATCACTTTTTGTTCCTAAACTAGCAAGTTATACTAGGTTCAGCAACAAACAAAACTTTCTTCCGGCCTGCAACCTGACTCCAGGCTAAGCTTGTCAGTCTTTATCCTTGAGAGGTCTGAACATGCATGTTTGACTTCTGCTAACTTTTTCAGTATGCTTTATTCATCAGCAAATACACCTTTTCAGGCCCTGATCTTTCAGAACTTGATCCAGACCCAGCTGGTTTTCTCAGTTCCTGTTGTGTAAAATAAGAATAATGTGATTGCCTATGACTCATGTGTATGACATACAATACATTACTACTTATGAATTGGTACCACATGGCAGTATTGAGTACTCATGAGGAAATTAATAATTCAGGTACTCAGGAAAGAGTTTGAGTGGTGTGTAGTAAATAAAGCATGAATTCTTGACATAAATACAGGGGTAACATGAAATCTTGAATACCTGCTCATTCTATGAATGAAACCCCTGCTCTGTATAAATTGAATTAGACATCATGGGGGGTCACAGTTAATGTAATGTGGGAAAATATATTAATGCATATGCCTCAGAACTGAATTAAGAGCCCGTTATGATAGACCTTAATTTTTCCTTTTGTGATCTTTTGAGAGATGATTTTGCCATTAATTTACATTTTCTTTAAAGTGTGAGTTTAGCTCATATGTTGTATGAGCTTATAGCTGTAGGTAAATAGAGGTAGATTATGTAAAGGAATTTTGAGAGTTACAGATTTTAAATGAGAATTTTAAAAGGATGGTTTTTTTCCTCTTGGGAAAATTAATAAAGATGCAAAATTGAAAGCAAGTCTTTATTAAGATACATAACAGTCTGAAAAAGTAGAGCTATAATGTTAGTTGAGCTGCATTCAAGGAAAATGGGCTTATATTGAGAAAGGTCTAGGCACCAAATACTGTATTCTGAATTACATGAAGTCTAGTCAACATGAAGGAAAAGTTCTATGTTGCCTTGTTGTATTGTGGCCTGAAATATAGTGAGACTTTCACTTTACTTGGGCAGAAGGTAAAAGGGGAAACAGAAGTACTTCAGTTCAGTAGAATGCCTGCTGTACTGCAGTGCAGTACCTTTGCAAGTCCTAACAGTATCATCCTGTTAAAAATGCACTTAATGTTATCCAGATATAAAGATAATTAGGTGGACTGGATTTTTAGCTCTACATTTATGAAATAAAATCTTGTCATATTTTCAGACAAATGCACTGCTAATTTTAATATTAGGATGGTATAGTGTAAGAAAAAAAATACCATGGGCTTTTTTTTTTTGGCTTTGTTTAGTTTTTCCTTTTTATTTTTTTGCTTTTTTTTTCTTTTGGAACTACATTAATTTATGCTGCTTGCGATTTTTTGTATCATTAAACTTCAAAGAATTGCTCTTGTTGACGTTGAGAAGAGCCACAAAACTACAATGGTTTATTCTGCTACTAACAAACACGATCTAGTACAAATTCTCCATAGCAATACAAGAACTGTACAATAAAAGAACAGAGTACAAATTTGAGCTGGCTGCTTTTAAAATATGAGAATAAATTTGTGATTAAGAGATTGGTCTGCTGATGAGGTACCACTGCTGAACAATTCTGTTGTACAAAACCGAGGGCAAATACTTTGGCATTATTAAAGCTTTCAGAAGAACAAAGTCTGGATTTCTATAGGTAGGAGTAAGGACAGAAGAATGCTTGTGCATTCCTCCACCCAACACCCTGAACTTAGAGCTGCAATCACCTAATGATGTCAACTAAGCACAGTCATAATACTGTTCCTTGCATTATATTTTTCTAGTCCTTTTCCATTCTTGTGTCAGGTACCCTAAAGTGTGTAACTTACACCTTTTCCTTTGAGGAGACAGTATCAGTTTAGGATTGAAGCTTTCACTTACTGGTTTGCCTAGACATAATTTGCTAATGGTTTTATGAATAATTATTTGCTGTCGCTATTTCCTTGGTATATATAATTAATAGGGAGTGATTGTGTCACTACTTCTGATGTAATTTCTTGACTAAGTTAGGTAGTCCATGACTTGAATGTATTCAGGCCAATTGATTGCCTGCAGGGGTGTAACTGCACAGATGCCAAATTTCATTTCTTAACAAGGATTTTCACTGTTGGATCTTCATAGGTTCAGATCTCTGAACTGGTTTTCCTACTCTTGGTGTGACCATTATGCTACTAATCATTAATTTTCTGTGGCCAGTGGCTCAGGAAGAATGATTCCTGAGAGAATACTCGACCCAGTTTTTAATGTCTTTTAGTAAATTCTTCATTCTATGTTATTTTTGTTTATCTTCTCTTACCTAACCTCTTGCTCTATCCTATCATGGTGGGAAGGTTGTCCTGTGATTTTTAGTAATAACTAAGGAGAAGGAAGGGAAGAAGCATGGTTTATTCAAAAGGAAAATAGCCTTTATTAAGAAAGAACTATTGATAATCAAAGGGATAAACCAGGGCAAGAGTAAAATGTGTGTGATCAGGAGAGTACTGCCGTTTTGATAGCTTTGCTCATCATCTTTGACTGCTGTGCCTGTTCAGAGGATCTTGATAAGCCACACTGCCCCCTTTTTCGTGTCTCTATTGTGATTTAGATCAGCTTTAGCTTTTTTTTTTGTGGGGGAAAGCATAGTTCCTGTGAACACCATGTATTTTTGTGTTACTTCAATATATTGTGGTGGAGGATAACACTTATATGTGTGACAGCTTCCAAGTGCATTGCAGAATAACATTATTTAGAAATATTCAGAATGTTTTAGTGTGCAGCATGTGCTTTCTCCCATTTAGAAATCATTGAACGGATTACCTCCATTGATCACCATCATTATATACATCACTGTTAGTGTAGGAGGGTCAGAACACCTCAGTATAGTGCAAAAGTATACTGAAACATTTCATTTTAACAATTTAATTTTTATGAATTTTGGTATTGTTGCAGGTTTATTTATGGCTTTTTGTTTGATGTATGTAACATAGAGAGCTTGGTTTACATGGTATGGGAGGACATTGCACACCAATAGTGATAAAGGTGTATTTGAAATGCCTGTACATTTTGATGAATCATATTTTCTGCATTTTTGCTTTTGACTGTCAAGTTAAGAGAGTGGGAAAAAAATCTCAGAAGTAGTTTCTCCATTTCATCAGAGCTGTGTGTTAGAGGGAGAGTCCTATCACATTTTTCTAGAACAGCCTTAAATTCTATTTGGCAGTTTTGGTCTCAGCATGGAAGTAAAGTCTTCCATGTAGAATGAGAAAGGGAGAGTGCAGGGTATCCACCACATAGCACAGGAAAGCAGCAAAGGATTAGGACACTTGGCAGTGAGTCACTTTGCATGTAAAGGTGTTCTGCCTGAATTTGTACAGAATCCATGAATCATCCTTAACTTTAACTGGTAGTTGTATGACACTTCTGGCACTGAATGAATGAAAAGCCGATTCTTCAGGACATCAGTAGGTGAATGGAAATGGAAGAAGTAGAAGCCAGCTCATCTTTCACAGACATGTTTCTTTTTTTAGATGAAGTGGGGTTAATGAGAGCATGAATCTCACGTATGGGACACTTTGTACTTGCTTGTCAAATGAAAACAGCTGTAGCACTCAGTCATTGTTCTTAAAGAAAACCAAAATGAAACAGAAACATGTCACTTGTCACTATGAAATGGTAAATTTGGTAATTTTCAGCTAGGTAGATAAGATCTTGTGTCATTAGCAGTACTAATCTGAGAAAACAATAGTGCCCCCAGACTTCTAAACAAGATGTGCATCTGGGTTGAGACTGGTTTGCACATCTAGCCTTGAGCAACTGCTGGTCTCTGTCTATGGTAGAAACCTGGGTTTGCAAGCTGAATGACTTTTCCTCTATTCTTCACTCACTTGTTAGGACCCTGCTGCTATCAAATTAAGTTTATTCTGTTTATTCCTAGTTTGGAACTGTAAACTCTGTTATTTTTGAGACTTTTCATGATACAGATATTAGAAAGGAAAATTTGTTCCCAGTGTGGACTCAACAGTCTGCCATCAGAGATGTTTTCTAAAGATTTTCAGCTTTGATGGGTGAGTTCGTGGTGTGTTAGCTTTTGGGTTTTTTTACTCTCTTCAAAAAGGGGCTAGTGGAAGTTTTGCCATGTTAAAGAAACAACAGCTGAAATAAATGTTGCTCTGATGTGAGGTTTTTATCCTAGTTTGTTTCCTCATCCTTACCATCATTTTGTGAATTTTCTACAATTTTTTTCTCTACTCTTATATTACATTGCTCCATAATTTTTCAGTACAGCACACATATTAGTAAAAGATCTCATGTGAATACCTCTTGCTTTTCCTAATCTGGCAACCTCCTATTTAGCAGGTTACATTGCTCTTGATTTTTGTGTATTTTTGTGTATGTTTTTTGGATATTCTACCATCTTCTGTACACCTAGAAGATGGTGTCTGTTTTCTTGAGCTTTGCTATTTGGGGTATTGGGGAAGAATTTTTAAGATGAGCTGCTGTAAGGTTTTCAGGGGTGTGGCTGAGTCAGGGACTGAAGGAGCTCTATTTTGGTACCTAAAAGTGTACCATTTAAAACACTTGATGGCGAATGTGTGCATTTTACCAGGAGAAATAAAGATGAAAACTAGTAATTCAGTTGATGCAGGAAAAATGTTTAATGCTTCTATTTGTGATCATGACTACTGACACGTTAAAGTCAACATGTTTTAGTCATCAGAATATTGCCATGTCTCTTCGCTCTTTTTTTTTTTTTTTTTTTTTGGTCTGTCAATTTTTCCAGTATCAGGTGATGGTTACCGACTAACAGGCAAAGGAACACAAAATTATGGTAGACAAAGTGGAGATTGTTGTTATGCTTGCTCATTTTTGGTCATTTCATACAGGTTTTTGACTGTGTAAAACACAGAAGCAATTTAAAGCACTTCATCCCTGGGACTGTTGGTGTGCTTAAACTGGATTGGGCACATAAGCATCTATTTGATTTGACCTGTTTTCTCTCTAACACTTGAGTCTCACCACTGTGTTGGCATGGCTTTTGTTGACTCTTCCATCAGTTTTTCCCCCTTCCAAGAAAAAGAGATCTCTGAGATTTCCTTTACTCTCCAGTTCCTTACTTCTAAACATATGAGGTTGTAGCCCTGCACATAAGTCATGTAAATCTCTTGCTGTACTTTCACTGAGTTCTTGAACTTTTATGCATATACAAGATGGTTTTTTTCTTGTTTCGGTCATTCACTTCCGTGAAAGACTTGCTCTACATATTAATTTTGGAAAAAAGGTATTACAGTGATATATACTATTGAAACACTACAAAGTTGGAAAAGGGTTTTATGTTTAAAGGCATGAAATGTATTTTCTTTGACGAAGGGTAAAATTAGCTGACATGCTAAAAAACCAGCACTGTGAGACTGATATGCTATTTCAAAGGAGGTGGTAAACCTAACAATGGCAAGTGGCATTATAGTCTGCTTTATCTGGGGGAAAAAAAGTATTAACCATGTTGTTCTTAATCCTCATTGTCTTGTGATTGCTTTCTGTGCTTTTTCTGTTTGTCTAGAATATTTTCAAATACCCAAATTTGAGGGATTTACTGTATATTGTTTAGAAGGCCTCTTCCCTTGATGATACATTTTATTCCAGAGTGTTCTCCTGATAATAATTCAATTTTTTCTCTTTTATTTCTTACATTTCAGTTTCCTTATTCTGTTCAAGTATTTGCAGACTTTTACATCTTCTTTTAATTTTCACTTAGCCAATGTATAAGCAGCATGCCAATATTTAGCTCTGTGATCTTCGTCTATAAGTTTGTCCTTACAGAACTGCTCATGATGCTTCTGCCTTTACTTTATTGACTGCTAATTTGCCAGCTTATTTTTAGTATTGAACCTAAAGGTGCATTTCATTTGAAATTTTACTAGGATCTTATCAAGTGTATGTATATTTTCACATGTTGTTTTATGCTACTTCTCTCTTTGCCTATACAAATGTCACGGTTTAAAACCAGCTGTTATCTAAGCACCACGCAGCCGCTCACTCAGTGCCCTCCCCCCCGGAGTGGGTTGGGGGAAAGAATCAGGAAAAAAAGTAAAATTTTGGGGTTGAGATAAGAACAGCTTAACAGAACAGAAAGGAAGAAACCAATAGTAACAAGAATAAAATTACAATAACAATAATAAAATGATTGCAATATACAAAACAAGTGATGCACAATGCAGTTGCTCACGACTCGCAATCCCCCCAGGCCAACTCCTCCCAGTTTCTATACTAGGCATGATGTCACATGGTATGGAATATTCCTTTCACTAGTTGGGGTCAGCTGCCCTGGCTGTGTTCCCTGCCAACTTCTTGTGCCCCTCCAACCTTCTTGCTGGCTGGGCCCGAGAAGCTGAAAAATCCTTGACTTAGTCTAAACACTAACTAGCAACAACTGAAAACATCAGTGTGTTATCAACTTTCTTCTCATAGTGAATCCAAGACATAACACTATACCAGCTACTAGAAAGAAAATTAACTCTATTCCAGCTGAAACCAGGACAATAAAGCAAAATTGTATTGTTTTAATTTCTTGCCATAATTTCTATTAAACTATATGTACACTCTCTAATGGCATGTGATCTCTCTCTGTGTTCAGCAACAATATTATTAAGTCATTCTGGCTGGGATTGATTTCATTTTTCCTTTATGCATTTCATTTCCGTTGTGTGAATAAATCCACTTCTTGCTTTTTATCTGTTGTTTTGAGTTTTCTGAAAAATGTATTTCTTATGTTATATTTTCTTCCATTCTGGTGAACCGTGAGTTTCCACACAGACATAAAAGCACATAATCTTTTGAAATCTTGGAATATATGACATGCAGCTAGTATGGAAACACTGTTTAGCCATCTCTCAATTTAAATTTTATAGTATTTTGTAAATAATGTACTTTATTATAGTTATAGTGAAGTATATGAACATAAAGGGGTTTTACAGATAAGTAGATACCTTGATGAGTCAGTGTCTTGTTTGTTTTTAATATGCCTACTTAGCAGTTACATACCGGATAACTTCTATAAATTTAATTTTATTAAAGGAATCATGAATATAAGTTTAATAAAGAATACCTGGGGAAAAATCAGTTATAATAGGCATTGGAATCACCTGCCATTAAAATAAAGTCCCTGTAAGTTTGCATAATGCAAATACGTTTCCATTAGATATAACCGCATTTATGATAGTTAATGTGATTTGTTGGGTAGAAACTTTTAAGAGGGGATGGCATTATAAAAAAAGTATGCTGCTAATTTCCTAATCTCATTTTGGGAAACTGTCCTGAGTTTCAGGTCATCCATTCCATTTCAGTAAAATATCAACAAGTTTTCATAGCTATCCAGTTGGAATTTTGTAAATAGCGACATATTTGTTACGTTCTTTTGGAATGATGTTTAATTAGTGCATTTTATTGACACTGAAAACAGGCTGTGTGCCCTCTTCTCAAATTTTCTTTTGCAAGTGAATGCCATTTATGGTTTTTGAATTCTAAAAAATAAAAAATATTGTCCTAGAAATATATTTAAAGCAATAGTGCTCACAAAATTAGTTTGCTGCTAACGAAACATCTTTCAGTAGGGAAATAAACAGAACACAAATCTCAGTTAATCTCAGTTATTAAAAAATGGAGATTGGTTGAATAGAAAGATAAAGGTTCTGCCAACCTTTCACTTTTAAGCACCTGTGGGAAAGCTCTCAAGGGTGTAATGTATAAATTTGGGTTCCATCACAAGCATGATTTTCAATATTTCCTGAGTTCTGCTTCAAATGCTTCTACACTGCAAACAATGCCAGTATTATAAGAAGTAGTTTTCAAGCTAATATTTATAAACTTGTTACCATTTATCACTCTGCCTGTTTTTAAAAAAGCAAAATTATTCCCAAACTGAAGAAAACTTTAAAACAAATGTCTTGTAGTGAATAATTTGTAAATCATGCTTGCTTTTTTTTCTAATGAACTTTACAGAGCTTTGAACTGGATTGTTTCTCTTCGTGACCTTTAAAATGATGCCTGTTTTTTTTCAGAACTTGATAGTGTGGAAAGGTGACTCTGAACACCAAACATAAAAGTACATAGAAATCTAGTAAGACAGCTTTTCAGACTGCAAGGCAGCCTGGTGCTTGTGAGTGTTCCTCTCCTGAAGCTGGCAGTATTCTACTATACAATCAGGTGTGACTACCAGGACTGGTGAGGCCACACCTTGGGTACTGTGTTCTGTTCTCAGCTTCCCAGTACAAGAGAGACATGGACATGCTAGACAGTCCAGAGGAGGGCCACCTTTCCTACAAGGAAAGGCTGAGGTAGCTGAGACTGTTTAGCATGGTGAAGAGAGGGCTTGGGGGGTCTTCTCCATGTGTACAAATAGCTGATGGGAGAGCATAAAGAAAATGGGGCGGGGCTCTTTTCAGTGGTGTCAAGGGACAGAACAATAGGTAATTGTCACCTTCCTCTGTTTACATCCATTATCTAGTGTCCTGTCATTGGACATCAAGTGAAACAGTGGAGGTTCCATCCAAATATCAGGAAGCACTTTTTTCCTGTGAGGGTGACCGAGCCCTGGTGTGGGTTGACCAGGGAGGTAGTGATGTCTCCATCCTTGGAGATACTTGAAAGCCATCTGAACATGGTCCTGGGCAATGAACTCTGGGTGGCCCTGCTTGAGCAGGGGTGTTGGACGAAATGGCTTCCAGAGGTCCCTTCCAACCTCAACCATTTTGTGATTCTGTGGTTAATGACACAGAATTAAAATGTACAATTGGTAACATTGATACACGACTACTTTCTTACTACCTTTTGTCAGACTCTTAAACCCAACAAAAATAGTAGTGATAAACACAGATTAGTAAAACCAGGCTTTTTGCTAAAGTCTAGGTAAGTTTAATCAAGTATTAAATAACATGCTTTTGCCCTTTCTAGATTGATTTTGTGAAAGACTAATCGAGGTATGTAGGTGTTCTCATATCTACTTCGAATCAGCATCAATAAAGACTGGCAGCTTATGTTGCAGGATAACAAGCTAGGAAATAGTGTCATAGCAGTATGTCATTAAACCTTAGTGGGGTGGCTGTTTTCAGAACTGATGATCACAATATTCTGTAATAGTTAAAATAATAGCAATTCTGCTTTGTTTGTGGTTGGATATTTAAATTTTTGAAATTTTATACATCTTTCACAAAAAAAAAAGGAAGTATATATTTAAAGTGAGAACTGAAACTTGTCGACTTGAACCCAAGAGCTGGACATCCTAAGAGAAACTGAATATTGCAAGACTTAAGTGTGTAAGAAGAAGTTAACATGATGCCAGAAGCAAGTATTTCTGAAGTCATTGGACACACAATTTCTGATATGTGATAACTACAGTATTTCATATAAAAAGCACGAATATAAATGAATTTGTCTCTTCCACTCACAGAAGACAGAGAGTTATAAAATCTATGGCTGAGTATACGGGAAGAATCACCTCTCTTGACCAGCTGGCAGCATTCCTCCTAATGCAGCCCAGGGTATCGTTAGCCACCTTTGTGGCAAGGGTTAAGTACAGGATTTGTTAATATCAGAATTAACTGTTGGATTGGTAGATCTGAGACTTCAGCAGTCTGTTGAGAAACTTTCTGGTTGTTCTGTGTTTTGAATGACTGTAATATATTTATTTTAAAAAGGAAGAAGTAAGTTTATTTACCTGATAAATATAGCTATTTGCATTTTGCTAGCTTAATGTTAAGTAATTTCAGGCACCATTTCAAAATTCTTACTTCTTTACCAGTACTGTTGATGAAGTACAGACCATGCCACATTACTTAGCAGAATGATAGTGTTCCTTCTTTCACTCTTATGGTTTCCTTTTGTTTTTACTTTTTTTTCTTTTTTCATTTATTCTCTGAAACTCATAATTTTGACGTATGATCATTATTCTGCTCCTTTTGTTTGCAGTAGGAATTCTAACAGTTCTTTAGTGAACTGCTTCACAAGGAGCCTGGATGTTTGCAGTCAAGGATTGTCTCTTTTATTAGTGCTCAAAAGACGGACCTGGCAGGGTACACCATGTTTGTACAAGATTCCATCTTTTACAAAGGTTCTGTCATGGTCTCCAGTAATTTGAAACTTCATGTAGATCTGACCTGAAACTGATCGTTAGTCTGTGGGTGTAGGCTGCAGAAAATACATAGTATTAGTAGCAGAATATAGGTAGCTTGAAAAAGGCATTTCATGAATACTGTGTCACTAGCATTCACTAACTGAATGACCATTATGAAGAACTTGGAAATATGTGCAGAAGATGCAGCCTTTCTGGAAAGTCAAGTTAGTCCTCTCATCCTTTTTTCTCCAAACCTCTGTAAGGGCGCTGTTGTCAAATTAGTGTAAGATTAAGAGGGGAGAGGTATTAAAACATCAAGTAATGTGTCTCAAAGCAATACTTCTCAACTTTGTTACATATTAAGGCAATTTTAATGTAACTTTGTCAGGAAATTAGCCAAAAAAATGTCAAAAGGAGGGGAAAAAACAACATGTGAGGACACAACCTCCTTGTATGAGTTTTGCAGCTTTCTAGGTCACTCCACAGAGGTATTCTTGCTAGGCATTGTTTAACAAGTTTACTGAACTGTTGAATAAGAAAATCAAACAACACAGGTCTGAAAATACTTGCCATAGCCATGTCCAGAGAGTGCAACAGAGAAGAAAACTGGTGTTAGGACATATTTACATTTAAGAAATTTGTCTTAACAGTATTCAGGAATCTAGCGGGAGAGGCTTGGTTTGAACTGAGTCATTACCCAGTTAAAAATAACCTTTCCAGGTCATGTCATTTTGTTTGCCGCAGTGAAATAAGTTTATTTCAGCAGAATGAAGCCGTTATTAGCTTGGCAGAGTCCACTTGTCAGAATTTTATGGAGCAGAACACCGTTTGGCTTGGAAATTCAATAAATACTGTAATGTGAGAGGAGTTAAACTCCAAGGGCTGAAGGGGCACAGTGTGGGGAATTTGTCACTAATGCATTGTTTGACACTTCTGTTGAGAAAATAGCAGGATATCTGAAGAATGATCGTTAGAAATCAGGCAGACACCTCTCTCACGATATGTGGTGATGTTAAATATATGGATTGAACATAATTCTTCAGTATTGAAGCAGAATACCAGTATTTTTAATAGTAAATAAATGCATTGTACTTCCTTCTATTTTCACCTACTTCATTTATCCTATATGCATTTCTTCTAACACTGGGATAGTAGGGGGATGGTTTAGCATGGTTAGAGGAAATCTACAATTAAATGTAATCCAACTATTATTGTTTAAATCAGCATGGGGAAATTTGCTCTGTGCTATGTATTTGTCTGAAATGTGGGAGGCTGGTGTTCTGTCTCCAGTGGGAGAGGAATAGGCAAAATAATTGCTCTCCCTGCAAGGTGAAACTATGCAATTCAGTCATGTGATAATTTTAGAGTCAGGGATGAGGTAGTCAGCAAAAACTGGTTGGGGTGCCCTCCAGCTATCCAGACTTTCTGCTTGTACTTGGAACACTATAATTTGAAATACCTCTTCAAAGTATTGGCTGTTTGAACAAAAAGATTTTCTCTGGGAATAAGTGATGGAGTCATTTTAGGTTTCCAGTCCTATACAGTAATATTTGTACACAATTAGCTAGTTAACCATTGAATATATGGTGGAATAGGTGAAGCTATTTTAATAGTTCTGCCAAGTGTTAAAATCTGGTAATTTCTAGAAGGTGAAGGATCCCTGTGAGGTAGTCAAACAGTGCACCACAGCAGGAAAAAGTTATTAACGTACTCTAAGTGATATTAACTGTCTTTTCCTGAATTTATTCTTTCTGAGCTGTTCAGTCTGTTTTCCTTTGTTGTCTAAAAATTGTCCTCTTCATGTATTTATTTCCAACCACAGTCATGCTAATGTGAGGGTGCAGAGTGACCCCTAAACCTTTTACAGACATTGGTTTGCTTGTGGGCAGGAGAGTGCCAAAGACGTCTACATACCATTAGAAAGTCTTAAAACTGATGTGCCAAAGTTGTCTGTATACTTTTAGAGAGAGTTAGAATTGATATTATCTGTATCATCAGTTCATAACTGTTCCTCCCAGTATAATATGACTAAATCCAAGGAAAATATTGTGGTGCATTTGGCCAAAGAACTACCGTCAATATTATACTTGGATAATGCTAGCATGCTTCTTTGTATCACTTCAGAAAAAAAAATAGGAGCAGCATTTGAAAAAAAAAAAAAGTGTTTTCATATTTGGTGCCTAATTTTTTTTTCTTTAGTATGCTTGTATTCTTTTTTCCCAGAACACTTGTGCTCTGCATCTTTTTTCAGTCTGAATACAATTATCTTGTCTTCAGACACTATCTTGTGTCATTCAGAAATAGATGCGTTGTGGTTGATACATGTGTATGTACTATTCAAACAATTATCCTGAAGACTGGAGTAACAGGATGCACAAATCTAGTCCCAGATAAGCATTACAGCATACAGTCTTTGAATTTTCTTTCACTAAGGGTAGCATACTTCTATCTTTGGAAGTAAGAGTTCTCACATTTACCTTGGAAATATGAGTGTGCCTTGAAGTAACTTACTCATTTAGTTGGACCAGACAGCTCCACTCATCTTAAAATGTGTGTCTAAATGTTGAGACTGGTGATTTGTACTTTTTAATTACAACCCTTTATTTGAATAAAATAGTTTAGCAAAAGGCTTTCCATACACTCAAAACCTCTAAAACTGTTCTGAAATTATTTTTGTAAAATAAAAAGCAAACACCTTAATGTCCAAGTTCATTGCATTTCGTTAGTAGCTATAGCTGTAGCTGGACACAGAAGAGATCATTCACAAATTGGTAATTCCCAGAAGGCTTTTTAGCTGGGCAAGATGTGTACACTTACGGTATATGGACATAGCTTACCAAAAGAATTTGTTCTGTGATATCCTGAAGCAGCAATAAACAAACATACCAGAATAATTGACACAGTTTAGTGGCATTTCACAGTTTATATGCTGTCACATCTATATTAGTTTCTGGCAGCTGTGCGTACTGGTGACTAAAGATACTTCATTTTTCTTTTTTGTTCATTCAGTTAGTGCACTTAGTGTTATCTTGAAGTTTTCTGTTTTTTTGATTAATACTAACATTAATGTTTTTAAATTATAATTTTTAAAGTCATATTACTTCAGATAATTTTAACAAATAAAGCTAACCAGACAGAGGTTTTATAAAAAAAAAAGCATGAATTATATATGCCAGAGTACTGAGAAATTATGGCATTATTTGGGGCTGGATTTTACTAATCTTTACAGAACACTTTCTCTTGGATTTAGAATGAATTTTTCTTTTGATTTTGTTACTCTTCCCAGCTTCTTCAGCACTAGCAGGTATTGTATTTAGATCCAAAAGGCAGCCAGAGGTTTACATGTTGAATTACTTGATCCCTTGGCTTCACATACTACAGTTTTTAAAAGAAATAAAAGAGTATTTCAGCTCTTAAGGGAAAATAAAAAGTATTTTCTTGTATCCTAATCCTCCAGGCCACTTATGTGCAGAGAGAATCTGGGTATTTCCCAGGCAATACTGAAACTTCTACTCGTTATCAGTATTATAGTAAATACATGATTTCAGAAGGAAAATAGTATTAAAATTTGATCAAATACAGGTGTTTCCAGTTGTGGTTTGCAATGTTTTCGCCAAGCATTCTAGTTCAAGATTTTTGGCTACATATAATTGGAGGGACGTGTTGTGGATCCTCTTTAAATTTACATCTGCAAGAGCCACCTGCTTCATCTTTTTGTCACTAACAGAGAACTGTTTGGCATCTGGTCATCTGGGACACCTCTGTTCTGTCTGGAACTCAAACAAAAAATAATCAGTGATTCCATATACCTACACCTGAGTTGGACAAGTTGTTTTCCCACATTTCTGTGTTACATTAAAAAAATGCCCAGAATTATTATGTCTCAAGCCTGTTTTTTGAAATCTGTAGTTAAATCTGAAATTCAGAGGAGTATTAGTGGATGCAGAAGAGCATGACTATGGGGGTATCCAGGGCACTTAGACTGATACAGTCCAGACACAGGGTGGGCCTGGTTATGTGAGAGTGGTGTTTTTTTCTCAGCATGGTTAATTGTAGACTAAAAAATACAGAGTAAAGCCACAAACCCATCCGTGAGGCATAAATGGTAATAGTGCTTGCAGGTGCTTCTGCACAAGGAAATATAAATGAATATGTGTTTTGGGCAACATAATAGTTTTGAGCTGGGGAATTTAATAGAATTTAGTTAATTGCCAATTGATGTACCATTGACTCTACCATTGAGAAATACAGATAAGCAATAAAACAAACACTTAGACAAACACACCTCAGCCACTTTCCAGACACCTCCCTTACACCTTCCTTTTTTTGCCCAGCAGTCCCATCCCTGCACGTTACAGCCTGTGCCTTTGGCAAGGTGACAGGTGGCACAGGAGGCTAGGGTCAGTGCCTTGCAGTTTCTTTACTTGTTTGGTCCCTCCTTGTTTTTTCCTCAGCTGCTCCCGCGTGGGCTTCTCCATGGGCTGGTGTTCCCTCGGAGGTGTGCTTTCCTCCTCTGTCTGTGTCCGTCCCAGCTTGTGCCTATCTTAGCCCTGCTCAGGCATCTCCTTGCTCCAGTCCTGCTCAAGCATCATTTTTCCCCAGCCATGTTTGGACATCTCTTTGCTGTAGTCCAGCTCAGGCATCTCGTCTTGTGCCTCCTTTTTCTCCAGCCACCCTCGGCCCTGGTGTGTCTCCCCTCTGCTCTGGCATCATGTCCGCCCCAGCTTCAACCTCTCCTCTTTTCTTTGGTGTCTCTCTTTTCCCTGGCAGTTACTGCCCTTTCTTAAATACGCTTTTGCAGAGGCACCACAAGCTCCTCTGGTTGGTTTGGTTTTGGCACAGGGTGGGTGGGTTTTGTCTGTGACCAGCCCAGGGTGGCAGCTGCCCTCTCCTGGCAGCCGTGGGCCTGTGCCTGTCCCACCCCCTCCCCAGGCCTGGACAGCTGTGCCCAGTGCAGCATGAGGCCTTCACTGCCTTCCCAGTTAGGGTTGTTAGGGCACTCTATCATCCATCAAGGTCAGTGTTTGGTGAGCGTTATGCGCTCTTCAGCAGAGAGCTAATTTCATCTTGTTGAAAAGGAGGAGACATAAACTAGAAAAACGCTGTAGTGAATGGTGTGCGCGTGTAATAACACCAGCTCAGGAGTTGAGGTTTTCATTGCTTGTGGGTGAAAAGCAGTGCCTTACTCGCTTGTCCCTTATGATCCCTGAAGGAAAGGCTACAATAATAGCTTCTTTAAGTTTCTTTTTAGAAGGTTAGGAACAGCTCATCTTCCTTTGGAAATCACTGCTGTAGATGTTCTGTTCCCCAAACAGCAATATTTTCAGTATTACTGCAGAGGATGAGATCTTACAGTTTAATTTCTTCAGCTTTCAGTAGCTTTTCTTTTTCTCAGACAGTTTCCAAGTGTAGAATTGGATCCCACTGTAGCAGTAGTTAAAAGGAATATGGAGAATATGGGTGTTAACATTTAACTTCATTTGAAGGCAGCATGCTAATAAATGCAGTGCACTGAATGTGCACTGCTGACTGGGAAGGATGCTGAAATGTTTACATATGGTTCATTGTTTGTGGCAACCTTGTTTGGATGGACTGAAGTAGAGGTATGCTTGACAAACTAGCCCCTGTTGCTGGGGCCATGGGATATTAAAAGAACAATTGCAAATATGATTGGGAATCCTGATGCATTCTGGAATGACTTAGGCTGACTCATGCCAACATTGTATCAGGTAATGAGCAACCAGGAATTTGAATGTTTTTATGCCTTAAACATTCATTATCACCCACATACAACAGTAAGAACGCTGACATTAATGATAATGAAATACTTCAGGTATTTTAACAATTTCACTTTGAATTTATATTCCTGACATTTTTGCTATTCTGCTCTGTGATCTGATGCCACTATTGCTTTATGCATTCATCACTGTGCACTAACTTACTGTCTTGCTCTAAGGGGATGTCTAATTGGAAAAAACACAGTTCACATTTTCCACATTGAGCAACCCAATAACTTACTTAAATAATCAGGATAAACAACTGTGCCTCTGAATAAGTTAATTTGTTGTTTGTTTGTTTGTTTTAATTATTTTGGTATCTATTTCCTGAGGTTTCTTTTCCTATGGTTTTTCAGCCATAGTTGAGGAAGAACTCTTACTTAAATCATGCAAACTCAATTGTCTGATGCCACGTAAGTTTCAGATGAATGCTTGTCCTGGTTTAACACCAGCCAGTAACTAGGGGCCATGCAGCCGCTCCCTCCCTCCCTCCAGCCCCCCACCCAGTGGGATGGGGGAGAAAATCGGGTGAAAAAGAAAGGAAAAATTTGTAGCTTGAGATAAGAACAGTTTAACAAAGAAAGGAAAAATTTGTAGCTTGAGATAAGAACAGTTTAACAGAACAGAAAGGAAGAAACTACTAATGATAATAATAATGCTAATGCTAATGCTAATGCTAATGCTAATAATAATAATAATAATAATAATAATAGGTTTGGAATATACAAAACAAGTGATGCACAATGCAGTTGCTCTCCACTCACCATCTCGTGCCAATTTAGTACCTGACCCCAGCCCCCCAGGCCAACTCCCCCAGGTTTATATACTAGGCATGATGTCACATGGTATGGAATATTCCTTTCACTAGTTTGGGTCAACTGTCCCAGTTGAGGCCCTCCCAACTTCTTGTGCCCCTCCAACCTTCTTGCTGGCTGGGCCTGAGAAGGTGAAAAATCCTTGACTTCATCTAAACACTAACTAGCAACAACTGTAAACATCAGTGTGTTATCAATATTCTTCTCATACTGAATCCAATACCAGCTACTAGAATGAAAAATTAACTCTATCCCAGCTGAAACCAGGACAGCATTGTTCTTAATCATTGAAGCATAACGCAATCTGAAGGAGCAAACCTTTAGGAATCAGTTTATATATTTTTGTTTTACAAGGGTTGTAGATACATGTTATGTGTCCTTATATATATATCTAGGAGTGTATATATATTTATGGACATCAGTTATTTGAACCTGTGAGTGGTAACATAATTGATTGTCCATGGTAATGCTTTTTTTCCAAACTGTCATCAGAAGATTCAGCAAAAGGATTTGTAGTTTCTTGTGTGTCTTCGGACCATCAGGCTTTGCTGTAGTGGTTTGGAAATGCTCTCCCTAGCTAGAAGAACCAGTTTTTAAAGTCAAAGGTAGAGCTAGTAAGAGTTAATCCTTCTATTTAGAGAGAAGTTTCTGGTTTTTACTGACACTGATAAGTCATTCTCACAGTTCATGATGTAAATCTCGCCTTAAAGTACCTCATGTGAGTTAGCAACAATTAATCACCTTTCCGTCTATCAGAAACTTACCGCTTATCACTGTAAACCTAGTGTGCAAACTTTTGCTTTACAACTCTGGAAGAGGCAGTATTTTTCTGTCTCTCATGTTTAGCTACTGCTAGATTCAATGTAAGTTTAAGTAAGGCATATTCTGAATGCAGAAGTATAGGATTTTACATGGATTTTGAAGACTAATTATATCATTGCGTTGGTTATGGCAGGCACGCACCTTTGAGCTTTGTATTGTGTGAGTGCATACTTAAAGATAAATGCCAAAAAGATTTCTAACCATGATCACAGTGGAAATGAGGATGAGAAGTGCAAACTTTCGGATATGAAACGTGCAGTCTGAAAGCATGCATGAAAAGCACACATGCTTTTCAAACACAACAGCATACAGAAAAAACTGTGATTTTAGAACCCTGTCAGATGGTACTAGCATTAAATCCCATTCAAACGAAGCATATTTTGGTTTGAAAAGGAAGACCAAGTTCCATGCTTGAAAATCTACTAAAAAGTTTTTCTCATATTTTGTTCTCTGAAAGAGCTATTAGCTGCTGCGAAGGATGCAATGTTGTGTTGAAAAAAACAGGTCTGATATTTGTAAAATATGTGGCTGTTTGTATGTGTTTGTGAGTTGTCCTTTTAAACCATTAATGCATATGCAAAAGATTCCCTTGGTTGCACAGTGACTAGACTGTTAGAGTGCTGCTATGGGAACAAAACGTTTTGACACTCATTTAACTTTATGGCACCAATGCTTTTGCTTAAATTAATGGGAATACTCTTGCTCTTAAATTTCAGTAGGTGATGTGTTAGATTGTGGCTGAAATAATTCAGTTCTTTTACAGTCAAAAGGAAGCTTTCATTGACTTAGAATGGTACTCAGTTTGTAGGCTGTGTGTGTATGTTCTCATATATTCAGAATGAGAGGGACAAAGAATATTTGAGAACATTTAAAATTGCCTTGCACATAAAATACTGGAATAGTACATGAGGGTTGACTGAAGTTGTGCTAACAGTAGGAGCATTACTGAAGGATCTTGATTGTGCTTTTTCACTGTTAGGTAGTGGTGAATTGCAGCCTTTCATGTATTACATATCTTGGCCTTTTAGTCTAGTTGTTAATTTGGCTTGTTCTGCAACAATTTGAATGAAGATTACGTCAGCATGCAGGGAGGGGATTGTATGGTTGCCAAAACTATAAAATATTACAACTTAGACTGTTTTCAATAAGGAAAAATGGCTGCACATCTGAACACTAATGGGAAAAAGTTTTCTCTGTATAGTAAAGAGGAAAAGGTAATAAAATAAGGAGGGCTGTAAATGAAATAGTCAATACTGTGAACAGCTGTTCTTAAACAGATATTCAATATTATCAGGGTCTGTAAATCATTATTCTTCTTCCTTTATCAATTATGTAAACTATATCGGAGAAGATTAAGAAAATACTATTTTGGAAATAATAGGATTTGTATTACTGTGCAAAGTTTTGGAATGCAACTAAAAGGGAAGAATTGCTAGTCACCTGCAGCAGTAACTTCTAGAAGTCTAGGTACCTCATGCCTTCCTGAGGAACCCCAACTTTTAATTGCCTAATTAAGAACTGAATGATACAGGTGTTTTTAAGTGTGTGTGTGTGTGGTGGTTGTTGGTTTTTTAATTTTTTTTTCCAGAAGATAATGTCAGAGTTACTGCCATTAATTCTGTAAGGGATCCTGGAACTTCTTGGCTGACCTTGTATAGCCTCATGATTTGGAACTAGTGAGGTGATTCAGAAATACCTGTTTTGACTCAACCTTCCATTTGCTGTAATTCTTAGAAACTTGCAGTGGTCAGAGGAGAAATTCTCTTGACCTGTATGTAGTTTCCTGGTTGAAAAGCCACAATTTAACCTATTTTCTAGCTCACCATACTCTACTAGCAGGAAAAACCCTTACACTGAGTCTTACCAGTTTCTTTTTCAACTAGTTTCTTTGTGTGTAAAATATGGTTTGAAACCAGTGTATTCCTTTTTACTCAGTGGGCTTACTTCTGACTTTAACTCAGCTAGACTAAAAGTCCGACATTATTATTCACAGCTGGTGACTGATTCATCATGCCTTCCCCAATCAGCTTGGACTTCTTGGTATGCATAGCTACAAAGTTCAGTTGCATAGTTTCTTAAAAGAAAAAAAAAAAACCCAACAATCTAAATGTTAAAGTTATTGCCAAATCACAGTGTTAGCTGCTCACATGCTGTTTGCCTGGTCTTAGTTTGGTGTGAAAGTTAAGACAGTACCAAGTCTCTGTTGCAAATAGTTACGCATAGTCAATTAATTACCCATTAGGGTTAGATCTTCTTCTGAGTAAAATAGGATCAAGATGCCTTAATGGTATTTGTCAGAGGAATAAATCAACAATTTCTTTGAAAAACTTATCAAAAAATGCTGTACATAGAAGAGAAAATAGGGTAGCAAGTTGCTAGAACAAGTCAAGGAATGCACATACCAGTTTTAGCAATTTTTCTTCAAGAGAAATAAGAGGTGACATGCTTGTTTTGGGTTGACTTCTTTGTACAACTAGTGCAAATGAGACACCTATAATGTCCTGATCATTTCTTTTAGGATTTACATAATTGTTCTCTAGCTGTCAGAAAGCAACAAAATTAGAGTGTTTTAGGCACATAGATTGGTGCTGGTCACGTGAATTTGAGAACGCTATGCTTGGGCTTTACTCACCATATGTCTCACACAACATTACGGGAAATATTTTTAATGTCTGTGCATGTATGATGTGTTCCACCTTTACTTGGACAAAAGGCTAACGATCTTACCTTTGCTCTTATTGTCACTTTCCAGTCCCCAGAAAATTAATCTCTAGCATCACTGACTTTTGTTCCAGTTCTTCATAATACCTTTCTGTTTAAAAAGTAGTGAAGATCTAGTCTGCTAAGTTTCTTTGGTAAATAGTTTTCTGACTTGGTAGTTGACTATGCTGCAGGTTCTGAGAGGACCAAAGAAATAAATGATTTTTTTTTTGCTTCACAACCTTATAAGTGAGTGTGCATATTCCAGGTTTTCCCACAGGGGAACTGTGATGTATAAAACAGTTCTGTATATGTATTTAGGATTATGACATGAAAACGTTCTGTAATAAGAAAGCCCTGTTGCACAGTGAGTCAAGAGATTTTTAAGTATCAAAGTTTGATGGAATGAAGGCAAAACCAAACAGATTAAAGATCTTCTCCTGCTATTCCAAAGTGATGTGTAGTGTGTCTGAAATCATATTTCACTGTAGGAAAATATCCCTCTTAAAAAAGAAACATTATTTATCTAGTAGTAGTCAAGCCAGAAAATCATACTTACAGAAATCTCCTATGTGCTTCTTAAAAATTAGCCTTCTCTGTCAAAGATGAATTTTACATTTTTATGTGAATATTACAAATTTCCCATTGGAAGTTAATCTTGACAGAAACGTTGAAATAGAAGGAAAGGTAAGAGATTACAGGACTGAAAGATGAACAGCCTGCTTAGAGGGTACTGTCCTTGCTCCTAAAGGTATTACTTTTGTTGCCTTCTTGTTTTGTGCAAGTATTTCACTTTGATCAGGACATGCAACAATTCAGTGTTAAATTTGACAACACAAACTTGAAATTCTGGTGGTTTTTTTGTTTGTTTGTTTGTTTGTTTTAAGTGTGCCATTCTGGTTGTCCAGCTGTATTAAAGGTTTATATATGCTATCCTTCCTCCTCTTTTCCCCAGTAATCTCAAGATTTTTGGTCAACTCTGCCATAACTATGTGCAAGTAGTAGATTTTTTAGTTCATTAGCACTTCTGAAGCAATTTTATTTATGCCAAACTGGGAAGTTGAAGCGATTTACACCTCAGGTGAGAAGAAACATCATTTGACACCAGACACACTATTTCAGTTTGATTTTGATTGTTACTTTAGATTTCTAAGTTTAAATAAATTTTTGGACATGTTAAATAAAAACTGAGAAAACTTTAATTAAGAAAATGTCAAGATAAAGTTTTTCATTTTTGAAAAAGTTATTATGTTCTCCCAATCTAAGATGAACAGTGACATTAAATTGTGAACTGTTCTGAATTACTGAATCTACTGGATGGTATTTTTTGGGGAGGAGAGGCAATCATTCTTGCTCTTTTTCTTTGCTGTAAACTAAATAAAGCCTTTTAAGTTTGCAAGGATAGCACTGTTCCTTTCTATTTTACAGAGAGAGGAGACAATCAGAGAAACTAGCTATGTCTCAGCCTCAAATACTGACTTAAAACTAAATTAAGCAAGCTCATTTTTAAATTTTAGCTTTTATAAATGATTGGGTACTGTGGTAAAAATACATATATGAAGCACCTCACTGTATCCTCTGCTTTTAGAGCATAGCCTTATTTACTGGATTTTGCATTCAGAATTTTCTTATCTATATTCTTCAGAATAATGGATAAACTGAAGCCACTGTGTAATGACCATTGAAAGCTTCCATGATTTAACCAATCCTGGAGATAATGTTTCATGATAAAGTGTTGTTCTAGAATAGACAATCAGCAGAACACAGTCTTTCAACCCATTTCATTTTATTCTTTATGAACTGTGGATTTCTAGTTTTGTTTGGTACAAAAAGATGAGCTAGTATGTATTTGCCAGTTTGGATTTTTTTCCCCAATTTTTCTGAGTTCCATGCAGGTTCTTATTTTTAAAAAATTATGAAAAAACATATGTTTAAGATAAGTTCCATGAGTAGCCACTGAGTTTTACTAATAATGATACTCAGTGCTTCACATTCTATTCTGCATGTGCTTTTTCATTATATCACATGATCATTAAAATGGAATTTTCCTTGCAACTTTTTTATGTTACAGTCAAAATACTGACAAAATGCAATATGATTTCAAGTTTTAATTATTTCAAGTTTTCCGTCCTTGTCATTACAGTATGAGTTTGGATTTTAGGAAACAAGGATGTTTTGGCTTTTAATGCGAATAAAATCAAAGCAAGATTAAAAGAAACTCCTACATCAAGAGACCATCTTTCCTTTGGTTCTAAGGTTTATGATTGTTACAGTGAGCCTGTGTTCTTCACAGCCTAGTTTATTTTCAAGGCATTGATATTTACTCCAGATTATTCCTGCTGCATTGTTACTACTTTAACAAAAATAAAATCAGGGAAATGCCCAAAAGTATTAAAATATAACTGTCTGTTGTCATAAAGATATGCTAAGATCCATTACCAATTTTATTACTGTTTTAATATTTCCAGTATAAATTATTATAATTAGTTATAAGTATTATTACTTTAATATTAATATTTTAGAAGATATCGATAAAATAATTTTAGAACGTTGAATGAGCAGCCTTTTGGATTTTATAGGTAATTATATTGCTTCATGCTCTCAGTATTCAATGTGTCCTTTTTAAATGTAAAAATATTTTGCAATTTCATCTGTAATTCTTATAAAGGACTTCTTAAGTTGTTTTATATTTGTGCCAGTTTAGATCTGGGAATGAATTTCTAATTCTTACAAAACTACATTGTCCATGATCCGTTATCTGAATAATGACCTAAACAGAATGAAAGAAAGGTGTAGAACTTTTGCTACCATTCCAGACATTTGAAATGAGACTTATCTCTCATTATTTTTACAAGTTGTAGTAACACCTATTTATTACAATACCTTCAACTGATAAAATTAAGAAAGTTTTTCCTCTTCCCAGTTAGAAAGAGAATCTTTATATGACTTTAGGTCACTTGCATGGTTTTGGAGGCTTTTCCTAGTTTAGTTGCAAAGGGTATAGATATTAAGAAAGGGAACATGTCTAAACTTTTTTTCACAGGCTAGGGAACCTATGTGCTTTTACATTCCCCTGTAAGAAGGAGCATACAAGAAATTAGAAAGAATCATAAGCATTAAATGAGCTGGGAGTAAAGCCGTTATCCGATGGAGGTATCTCAGCAATCCTATGCAACATATTTAATAATTACCCTGAAAATACTAAAGTAATACTATAAGGTGCATATGTATTTAGTTCTTTTTTATATAATAAATATAGATAATCAGTAAATTTATTTATAAATCAGATAATGTGTATGTAATAAATGTTTGTTTTATATGTGTTTATTGTATATATAAAATAAATTACATATACAACTTACAGTTTTCCAATAGCATTTTTAGGATAATTGTTAAATATAATGTAAGTAAACATACATGTTTCTATACACATTATTTCCATTGCTTGTATATCCTGTTTGCTGTCACGTCACAGTCTGCTGATAAAAATTCAACCATTTAGGTTCTTTGGAATGAGAACATAGTAGAAGCACTCTGGAGAATCCTCCAGAAAGAGCTGCTAACAAAAGCATGCACAATGGGTAAGAGGCAGTATTTGCCAGATTCAGTCCACTGTAGTCTTACTTGTTTGAAAAACATGTAATATATCTTTCAAGTTTAGTTTTATGTCTACGTTTTTCATCGTGTGAGGTTTGGGCAGTGAGTACTGTAAACTGCAGATAATTTCTCTGAGACAGAGTGAGCAGTGCCAGCAGGGCAATCTGCATCATGGCTTGTCATGCACACTTCAAGTAAGTTGAATAATGAACCAGTGATTCTGCTATGACTAAATGATCTAAAAGGTTTTGACCTTGAAACAAATATCTTTTTTGTAGTTGCTTTTAAATTTTATTCTGATGATTTAAGGATGTACAAATGTATCTATATATCTATATAAATACATCTATGTAAGTAAATATATCTATGTGTAAAAATACAGCCTCACCACACACATAATCTTGGCATCAGAAAAATTCTGATTCAGTGTCTGACTCAAAAGAAACATGCTGAAATTACCTTAAGGAAAAGATAAAGTTGCCTTTTCAGTTCCCAGTTCATTAGAAGAGCTGATTGAATTTGTGTGCCTGCACCATGACAGGAGAAAGCCTTGCTAATAGATCTATTTTTTTCATATTAAAAGGTCTGCAAGAATGTCAGGAAAAAGAAGCATGAGTCGGTCAAATAGATTCTGTTTTCAAAAGCCTGATTGATAATTAGTCAGTCTGATAATTCCTGCTTCTTGCAGTGTAGATGTGTTGTGTATAGGAGTGGTGAGGACTGACACCCCATTGCAGAGTGGACATGCAGGTGTCTTCAGGTGGGGAAAATAAGAATTCACTTACAGATCCATTTTGAAAGGAAGTAACTGTAGTGTTTTAGTACTTAGTAGGACGTTGTCACGCCTTTGCTTAAAGGTGGTGTTTTTTTAACTTGAAGAGCTGCAAACTTCACTCAGGATCTAGGGAACTATCTGGTGTGGCAGTGGAGGGATCAGTCCATTTACCTCAGCTACTTAAACATCACAGTTTGTTTTCATGTTTACTGGTCTTGCTGTGATTAAGTGGAATATTTGCTATCTTAGATTCAGTTAGGATCAGGGTCCAATATTATGTCTATAATATGGAGTCAGAAAAGAATCCCTTTTCAGGAGAGTATTTATGCATGTAGTGTTTGCTCATGATTTGTTTCATTGCAGATCCAATATGCAGAGCTGTAATTCACGTCACTTCTGCTGATTAACTGCAAAGTGATGGCACATGAGCAGACAGTATTGTATGTGTGTGCAGTTGGATATTGCTGCAGAAAAATAGCATACCTGTTTTGTATGCTGATATTTTACCCTCTAACGTAGACAATTACTTCCAACATGATTTCACAGTCCTCCATTCCTGCTTTTCTATGATATGTTTTTAAATGTACCTAATTTCCAAGAGATTTCATTATTCAAGGCCTCTTGGGTATCACTGTGAGGAAAAGGTAGGAACCACTGAGGGTGACAGCAATGATTACATAGACAGAAGACTACTTAAGAGAAGACAAAATGTGAAGCAGGACAGTGTGTCAGCAAATTATTTTTTTTAAACTATACGTCTGTAATAAAAGCATTGTAAGACATTTAAAGTATGATAGAACTAAAGTAATTTAAATAATATTTAAAGATGTGGGAGTATGAGTAATAACCCTGTATACCAACAATTTCTATGTGAGAGCCAGGATTGTAGGAATTACTCTAATCTGTTTGATCATGACGTGTTGCTTTAAACTTTCTTTAATGAGTTTGTGAATGAATTTTCACATTTGTAAATTTATTCCAGTGGCAGTGCTGTGCAGTGATCTGGATTTCCATTGTACAAATTGATTTTAAGTGTGAGGATTTTTAAGTGTGAAGATTTTTTTTTTTTCCCTCAAGGAACTTGAAGAAGTCTTCTCTCCACCTGTTGGGAGATGATTAGGAAAAAAGGCAGATAGCAGAACATTTGTGGAACTCATTTGAGAAAGCCTTGAATTTCAGTTAGCATTTATCTGTTGCTGGATACTAAATTCAATTCCAAATCAGATGATTGTTAGGACTATCGGATAGATGTGCTTATTTGAGATCTCAACTGCAGAAATAAAGGCAGGTTTATAGATGAAAATGAACAAATTGCTTACACAAATAATGAACAAATTGATCACATCAATACTTTCCAATACATTCCTGAATCCACAGACAAGGTAGAGAGTGAGCTCTGTATAGATAAATTCAAGCCATCCTCCAAAATTAATTTTAAGTTTCAGTACTTCAATGAATGAGTATACATCTTTGTCCTAGATCCCAAGCAATCTCTGGCACAAAGATTAGTGGAAGTTTGGATTGGAAGTTTGGGGCTTCCACTACACCATTTCAAATAAAATTGTTTGATGTGGAAGTGTTTTTGTGGTAGTACAACAGTTGCAACATGACCAAATTGATGTATCTGGACTTCTTACATTCTGGGCTTTTTAGACATGCTAAAAAGAAAAAGCCCCACAAAACCATGAACAGAGAAGAGGTGAATTAGCTAAAATGTAAAAATAGTGTTTCATATTAATTTGATATTTAAAGGAGGTCACTTGCAAAAGATGAAAATAATGCTTGAAGCAAATTATTCATTTTTGGTTCCAGAGTCCTTAAAAAATGAAGAGGCAATAGTCAACGTGATTTGTGCGGGTAGTCCTGGGTTCTACAGTTCTAGTTTGCTTGCCAATGTGATGCCCATTTACGAGAAGGGTGGGAGGGAGGATCTGGGGAACTACAGGCCTGTCAGCCTGACCTCAGTACCAGGCAAGATTATGGAACAGTTTGTCTTGAGACTACTCACATGGCAAGTCCAGGACAAACAGGGGATCAGGCCCAGCCAGCATGGGTTTACAAAGGGCAGGTCCTGCTTAACCAACCTGATCTTCTCCTATGACCAGGTGACCCACCTAGTGGATGACGGAAAGGCCCTGAATGTTATCTGCCTTGACTTCAGCAAAGCCTTTGACACTGTCTTTCATGGCATACTCCTTGAGAAACTGGCACCACATGGCTTAGACAATGGCTGACATGGCTGGCTGGCTGAGCCCAGAGGGTTGTGGTGAATGGAGTTAAATCCAGCTGGTGGCTGGTCACAAGTGGTGTTCCCCAGGGCTTAGTGTTGTGGCCAGTTCTGTTTAATATCTTTATCGATGATCTAGACGAGGGGATTGAGTGCACCCTCAGTAAGTTTGTGGATGACACCAAGTTGGGAGGGAGGGTTGATCTGCTCAAGGGTAGGAAGGCTCTACAGAGGGATCTGGACAGGCTGGATCGATGAGCTGAGGCCAATTTTATGAGGTTCAACAGAGCCAAGTGCAGGGTCCTGCACTTGGGCCACAACAACCCCATGCACCGCTACAGGCTTGGGGAAGAGTGGCTGGAAAGCTGCCCGGCAGAGAAAGACCTGGGGGT
>JANZLQ010000079.1:50985644-51004763 GCA_026212715.1 Elanus axillaris
ATCTTTTCTCTTCCATTTTTTTTTTTTTTGAATAGTAGAGAAGAATTTTCTTTCTTTAATTTCTCATATGGGCAAAGTCAGAGCTCGCTATTTCAGGGTAACTGCAGCTAAGTAATTGACAGGGTTCTTGAGCTACAGGAGTCAAGACTGGGGTATTGGCAGAGTTCATGCTTTTCAGGCAAGAAGTCAGTCTTACTAGATGTTTTGTCACACAGAGGTAAGAACGCAGAATGCTCTAGTGAATTGTTTCTGCACCATCAATAAGAAAAGTTCTTATAATCTGCAGAAATGACTAAGATGGCACAAGTTTGTAAGCACTGAAATATTTGACAACTTACAAATTGGTATCTTAGTTCATGATTTAGAATGCGAGTGAAACTGTATAAAGATCAGGCTAAGCAGGATTTTCTGTGTATGGTTTAAGATTACATATGAACATCAGTATTTCTGTAAGTAAAAAAAGATTAACTTTTTAACAATTTTCTACATGAGAAAAACAACCCTGTGATGTGATTTTTAATGTATTTTGCTGTCATTTAATTCATTTATCCAGTAAATTAATTTCATTTATCTTTTTACTTTATTTCTTCAGTTATTGAAAATCCATTTTCTGTTTTGCATGATAACAGAAGAATCCTTGCTGAAGTCCAAAATAGAATTACAATTTAGAATCAGATTGAATATATTAAGTTGTTTAATATAAGCAAAATTCCACCTATCACTGTAACTCAGTGGTGCTTTTATAGTGGCGTAGTTCAAAGGCCTGCTTGAAATTACAAACTTTCTGTTGCAAGGTGGATGCTCACTTATGTTGGTATAACTGCAATTGAGAAATTCAGGAATGATAGAGGAGCATTAAGGAGTATTGTTATCCAGGGACTAGTAAGATTAAGCTTTAGAACACTCAACACATCTGTCTTAAATTCCTTAATCATGTGTTTGCATTTTGGCTTTTTTAATAATAAAACCAGAATGAAACATGGAACTTCTCCAGCAGGTCAACTATGAAAACTTTTATCATGTTTAATGAATAAAAGAGCAAGCTAAATTAGAACTTCTGACAGTTTCCCTCATTGCTTTGCAAAATACATTTAATTCCTTTTAAAAGTCCCAGAGGTATTTCTGAATTGATTTTGGTTAAACAGCTTATGAGCATTAATTTTATGCACTTTTTCGTATTCTTTCTAGTAATGATTCAGCTGTCAGTCAGGTTTTTGCAGCCAAGTTTTGTCTATGAAATCTGTTTATTTTCTTTAAGGAGGCTTCTTGGTTGATATGCAAAGATGTGAAGTATTGGCACTTCTTCCTTGATTTGGTTCTAGTAATATTTCAGATTTCTTTTTTGTACCTCTTCACTTGCATATGTATGGTATTGGAAATCTGTGGCTAGGGAATGGATGTAATTTTGGATTGTGGGTGTGATGAATGAAGTGTAGAAACAGCATGTCAACAGAGTGTTCTGTTTCAATCTTTGCATGCCAATTGTTCTTAGAGAAACACTGTTTTTTTTGAAATGTAAAGTGTATCCAGTTGTTTTCCCATAAGTTCTTGTGGCAGACCAAAGATGACTATGAACTAAAATCCTATCTCTGAACAATTTCAAACTTCAGAAAAGTTGAACTAGAAATACTGTTTGTGCAGTAGCTCAAATGAGCTCTCATATCCTCACATTGCTGTATTCCAGAATTTTGTAAGTTACTATATTTTTTTCCATGTGGCTCCCTACATCTGCTATGACTTCTTTTTTGTCTGTGTTCAAGTCTCTTTTGAGAGCTCTTCCCTGCTGTGCTAAATTTCTGTGTTGCGTTATCAAGCATTTACATGCACATGCAGGCAAGGAAAAGCAAGCAGATAAATAAAATTATTATTTACTTTTTTTTTTCATTCTAAGATTTGCCTCCAGGTAAGCATTTTCTATAACTTTAACTGTCTTGGAGCAGGGACCATCTCCTCCTGTGTACTGTGTTAGCACCTAAAAGATTAGGTTTGGTACTAAAGTAAACAGACTGCAGGGAAGTAGTTCAGTGTTCAGATGTTTCTTTCACCCAGTTGGTCCTCTTGAGGATAATTGGTATACATGCCCATGCCCAGGTACTATCATCTGTCATGCCCCAGCTGAGGAGAATTCTCTTGTGTCTCTGCATTGAACACTCTAGGGGGCTGGACATCTCCACTTTTACTGATCTCATTGATAGATACCACTAATCAGAGAAAATCTATCCGCTTACTTGCATATGTGCTAATGATAGATATAATACCTACCTTTGGTTTTCACTTTTGTATCAAAATTTGTTTGTCTAGGGAAAGAGACCAAAATAGCTGTTGTGGAAGACATTATTCATAGCTCTTTTAGAGGTGTTATAAGAGTAATTTTTGATTATTTAATATAGCAGTTACACAGTACTTACGGTAAAAAAAAAAACCAACCAGCTTTTATTAAAGCTTTCTCAAAGAGAGGTTTTCTTTTGAATAACTGTTGATCTCTGTGGCTATTGTGATCAGCTTTCTACCAAGAAGCCCCATCTTTCTGCACTGGTGCAGTGTGAATGCTCTAACAGGGGCTGCTAAGAGTGTACCTTACTCTGGATGAATTCTGTGAGACAAATCTTGGCCCTCTGAAGAAAAGGCTAGTATAATGTGGTGCTGCAAATGCTGTTTGTGTTTTCACTGTTTCTGGTACCGTACTCCAGATGTTACAAACCATTGTCAGGAGGAAATAGAAAAGGAAAGAATCTACTTCATTTAAGAATTAATAATGCATTAGATGAACATTTTACTTTGGAATTACGAAGCTGGCTTGATTGGGAAGTTAATACTTTCTTGATAATTTAATTTAGTTCTTGTAAGGAATTCCATCTCCATGTTTGTTTTCACAAATAAGCCAATTAGAGACCTACATACCAGATGAATATCAATCAGAGTTGGTACAGTTATCAGTAGCAGGGTCCCAGCCTGAATCTATGGCTTTTTGTAGGTAAAGCTGAGGCAGACCTATGTGGAGAGCCTTGCTAGCACCTGACTGTTTCTTGGCTTTCTTGTCTCTAGTGTTACCAACCCATCATCTGCAGTCCTCCACTAGCAGTATATCTCCAACTCACTTGAATGGAAAAGGACCCACCCACCATCTTTATTCAAATGCTTCTGTTTACTTACCTAAAATACTACAAGATAGCTATGGAGGCATAAGCAGGTGAAGAGAGAAAACAATAGGCAATGGGTCTCCTGGAAACCTTAGGTTGTTTATCAGGTTAGCTAAAGCCATGACACTCAGAAGCAGCAAAGAAAGCAAGCAGAGGCCTTTGGTTTTTATGATCTGAGTGACAATGAATGTTAGATTCATAGAGACAACGAGTGCCGTATTTCTAAGTGCTCGCATGTGCATTTAGAGTGGGAGAATAGAATGGGGTTTTTAATTAAAAAAAGCCCACACCTCCTTTTTCTTCTTGACCTCTTCTTTGTCAGGTTTTCTGATCCGTCCCTTCATTCACAGACAGCTTGTGGAGGATAAATACATATTCATATACCAGGTTCATGAGATCTTTAAAATTCACCTTTTTTTTCCGAAGCAGCTAATAATATTTTTTTTGTTAGATACCACATTTAGTATTTTGGTGGGAGTGTTTAGAATGTGTGAAAAGAATCTCCAGTGCCCCATTAAAAAAACAGTTGTGTAAAACAAGCACCTTTGTAGTCACCTTTATTTTCCTTCCTCCGCTCCTCTTACAAATTAACAGCCTTGTTTCCTCTTCACTTTCTTCCCTGCTGAAGGGAGCAGTTTATGGTTCAGACACAAATCTGACTATCCCATCACATTTCTGCCATTCACGTTCACACATCAGCTATTGAGTTTGCGTGCCAATAGAAAGATGAAGTTTTGGCCACAAGTGAGCTGTCTTTGGAGATAGTTGAGGGCTCCCTTGCAACTCATACAGTCTAGAAGCAAAATGAAAATCACCTCTTCCTTGAAAGTACATTTCATACTTCTCCATCTTTGTGATAGCAATGAAATCATTATTTAGCAGCTCGCTCTGATACAATTGCACAGATGCAACAGGACTGATGTCTCATGGACTCTGCTGTCATTTGTAATGCTGCCATGAAGATGGTAGCAATGAAAGTGGGGAGCTGGTGCCTTCAGCACTTTGCCTATGAAGGTTTCTTAGGTTTGTATTTTTTGATGGCAGCAGCAGATTCAAAAGATAGTATTACAAAAGAGATTCCTAACAACTGTAGATTTCTATACTGATGCTCATATATATTCTTCCTTGAGTAGATTCTTTGAGCATTGCACTGCATTGTAAAATGGGCTCTTTATACCTTCGCAAATCTGTAAGGTTTGTGTAGTGGAATGGTAATCAGTATAATTTTTTTCACTGCCCTTTTGGTTTTTGTCTTCACTGTATGGAAACCACTCGTGCAGTAATGGAAAAGATAGTATCAAACTTGGCAAAGTTTATATGTTGCAGACCCTACAATCAGAAGATTGTAGATTCAACTCCTGCCTGGCTCAAAGATACTGCTGGCCAGCTAGAGAACCTGCTTGTGAAAGTTCGTCATGTAGATGCTCAAGTACCTAAGTCGGACCACTGAAAAACATCAAAACAACCAACAGGTAGACAAGGCTGCTAAGATTGAAGTGGCACAGGTAGATCTGGATTAGCAACATAAGGGTGAACTATTTATGGCTCAGTGGGTCCATGAGACCTCAGGCCATCAGGGAAGAGATGCAGTGTTATTCAGTATATCAGTATATATCAGTAAATTTCAGTGTTATTTTGATGACAATGTCAGGCTATTTATGAGAAGGGAAAATATTTTTATATTCCTTAATTTCTGTTGTTGCTCGGGTGTGGTAAATTTGGACAAGAAAAAACCTGCTTTTTTAAGTCAGGTACTTGAGCTGTAGTGCTCCCAGTGTATCATATTAAATTACGCATCATAATACATGAGATGGATTGAATTGGAATCTCAGCCCTTTATTCAATGCTGGATTTCTGTTTTTCTGTTAGGCATAATTCAGATATGTGCAGGAAATCACAACAGGAATTTTAACCTTTAAGAGCTGTTGAACTATGCAATATGCTAACATTTGATGTCTAGCTTTAAGAACGCATCATGAAGCAGATTTTGCTGTGCTATTCTTGCCAGATCCCAGGGCATCAGCTCACAGTATGCTGCTTGCAAGTGGACTTTTTGTTCTGGATATTGAATCCACTTTGATTCCTTTCTTGCAGCATGACTATTCCAGTGTTATATTATACTTCATTAACAATGAGAGCTCTTGTGATTCAGAAGCTGCTGTTGAATACAACAGAAGATCCAGGGTGTGACAGGTGCTTGATTATGGTAGAAAAGATGGTCTGAGAAATATGTTGGGACAGTGCTAACATAAATGGTACCTTGAATCTTCTGCTATATGCCGGTAGCCTGAAATGAATCATGTTTCCTTTTCTTTCTCCCTTACCCTTTTGTCTTTTAAAATTGTTTTGCCTCAAATTGTGAATGCTTAGAAAAAAAAAAAAAGAAAACCTCTGCCCTGTTGTTGCTAACTGTATTTTTCTCTTTTTTATGTCTGTTCCACAGGCTCTGAAAATACTTCATCTGAAATTTCAGACCGGACAGACTCGCAGTGGCTTCTAAGCCAGTGAGAACAAGGCTGCAAAAGCATGCTGGTGCCAAGCTGTTGGATGATGCACATAGCTAGGCCAATGGTGGTGCTCCTGTGCTTGCTACTCTACGCTGATGCTGAAAGTAAGCTTATTACTCATTTGTGCTTAGGTCTTGGCCACGATGAACGGTTTTGTTTTCAGCTGGTTGTTACTAAGGGTCAGAATGAGTCTCCTTTTGAGTAATTCTTAAAACACTGTGAGGTCCTGTCTACATCACAGCTCGTAATTTAAAAGGGTTATTTATGCAACTTCCTTACTATTTTTCTTCTTAATACCCTTTTTCTTAAGCAACTAATGGCTGCTGCTGAGATGGTGAAGACCATTGCCACAGAGTTACATAGTCAAAACAAAGACCAACCTTGCTGACCAGATATCAGTCAAATCTCTTAAAGACATCTGCCAGTCTTTGACTATATATTTCTTTGTTTAAAAAAAAAAAAAGACACTGTCCCCCAACAATTAATATCCACTCCAATTAAAATTCTAGGCTCTTTGTAACTGCCACAACAGCTGTTCTAATGTATTATTTCCGACAGCTGTCGCAGACTATAGAATCCAAACAAATCAAGCAGAACTGACAAGTTAGTGGCTCGCCTAAATGTGTTGACAATTCAGTGAGGAAAGGCACCTACGTTTACTTGTACTGAGGGGAAACTGTTGGATTTTTGTCAATTAGTTCACCTATTAATGGGAAGATAATGTCTTCTTTTTAATTAGGAAATCATTAGGTCTGTCTTGTTTACATGTGTTGCTTCTCCCAGCTGTCCTGTGGCTTCTTGCAAAAGTAATGTGCAAAATGAGAAAAGCCATTTGCTTTCCACCTGTTGACCTGCAGGTTTATTACAAGCTGACTGTTAACATTCACTTGATTGAGGGATGTTTTCCTATTGAATCTTCATGAATCTGTGCAGATACATCACCAATCAGTAACTTTGTTCCGGACTTTTGAAGACTTCTATTCTGTGTTTTTTCACACATCTGTGTGAAACAAAGGAGCAGTTGAATTAAGTAGGAACACAGAAGAATAAAAACAGTGTCAGTAAGGTTGGATAAATCAGTTCTCAGTAAACACATATTGGAGAGTTCCTTTTCACTCCACATCTCACCTGCAGTGCAGGTATACTAAATTACAACAATAAGAGATACAAAACCTTTCCACTTCCTTCTGTAATAAGACTTCCTTCTTTTGACTGTATCTCTATGAAAGTGAAGTAAATAAACAAAAAAAAGGGATAAACATACATGTTTGTTGAGTACTGACAGCTGAGATTCTTTGGCTCCTTTCCAGGTAGATAATGACCAGCTGGGATGTTTGTGTCTAAGGTGAAGCC
This sequence comes from Elanus axillaris, assembly GCA_026212715.1. Classification (NCBI taxonomy): domain Eukaryota; kingdom Metazoa; phylum Chordata; class Aves; order Accipitriformes; family Accipitridae; genus Elanus; species Elanus axillaris. The sequence continues at coordinate 50,992,645 of JANZLQ010000079.1, forward strand.
AAGGACATTTTAACACTTCAGCCAGCAAATAATTAATTGGGAATTGGGCCCATATGTTGGATGTTTCTGCAGTTGTAGTATACCACTTATTTTAAAAGTAAATTCTGTGCTTAGCAAACATAGAGTTTTAAAAACTGGTAGACCTTTTCTGCTTCAGATAATGCAATGTCCAATCTCCTGTAGGCGAGTAGTGAATGATTTTTTTTGGTTTTGGTAACCCCAATCAGTTATCAATTTGCAAAAAGACAGTCAAACCTCAGAAATTTCTTTGTTAGTCCTGTACTTGTAAGAGAAAGGTAGAGTTTCTGTAATCATGTTATGTTAAACAGAAGGTTCTCTTTCATCATTTTTCTCTGTGGGGAAGTAGGATACTTTTTTTGAAGGTTAGATTGAAGTTTACTTCAAAATTGGCTGGTGCCTGAGGATAGTTTTCAAGGGAGTTTTCAGATTTGGTTTTCCAAAACTGCTGTATTCCACTTATGATTCTTTTTTTATTTTAAAAAAATTTAAACAAAATAGAAGTTGACTATTAAGGTGGCTGAGGCTAGGAAGACTTCATGGTGTTGCTAGTATCTATGAAGCGTCACATGCAGAATAAAGGTTGTAAGGTGCACAAAGATATCTTTTTTGTGGCAGTTAGTGAAACGGTGCCTAGACAACAAGATGCAGTCTTAAAAGAAACTAAGAAAGAGTAAAAATGATGTATTAATAAATATTAATACTAATTAATAGTGGATGAGTAGTAATTTCAAAGACAGATTCTTAATAATCATATTCTTTACAGGACTAGTGTACTGTGTTGACTGGAGAACAAAGCAAAGGTCTCCTCAACCTAACAGATAAATTACTTCTTTTCTTCTATTCCTTATAGACAATGATTTATACTATACCATACTGTCATATTATATGATCATTAATAGTTTCATCTGGTTATATTAGTAGATAATATGTTAGCAGAGCTGTTAACGTAAGTTGGAAACACCCCGCCCTAAATACCACTGATCATCTTTCACAAATGGACAAATCAGCTGAGTTTTGTGCTAGAAGAACTCACATAAACTAATCCTTTATGATTTTCTATATTTGCCTATGTAATTAGTAGGTATTACTAGGCAGAGTTACAAGAAAAAAGGGTAGCTAAACAAAGATACAGGAGGGTATCTTCTTGGAGGGATTTATAGTGTTGTAATATCATCTATGGTTATTACTTAGTATCTATTGCATCTTCTTATTAGCCAATAGGAGAAAGAAAATGACAGTTTAAAAATACTTATAAGTAGAAAAAATAGGGAGATTTTTAGAAGTTAAAAGATGAGAAAAATTCAACTAAGAAAATGTTGAGAAGTACTGCTAGAATTTTGGAACGAAAGTATAATGTAATAATAATTTCATTAACTATATTTTTCTTTAAAAGAAATAGAAATGCTTTAAGACAAACTCATTTGTGCTATGTACTAGCCAAGATTTTAGGTCAGAGTCTCTGTTAAGACATTCAAGTATTGAGAATAAGGAGATAATTTTGCTGAGAAGCGGTAAACTAGGTATCTCTGATTTTACTGTTTCTGTGTTTTCTTATGGAGAGAACTGAGATGGACAATATAACTTTCTAAGAACAGAAGTGCAGTTTCTCACCTGATCATTTAAAAATACTGTTGACTTCTTAGAATTTTGAAAGCTCTATTTCTGTTGGTCTTCCCTGTTTTTTTGTTGTTAAGGGTTTTTGCCGTGTGGATAGTGGTTCTGTGAAATGCAGGAAGTGGGTGGACTCTTACATGTACCAGGTGAATATGAAATGGCCACTTTAAATAGTCAGGCTTTTATCTAATCTGGCTAGCTCTTACTTTATTGGGAAAAAAAGCTTCTCTTTTGACACTACCTTTATTTTCTGCTTACTACTAATAAAAGGTGTGACTGAGAAGTTGTACGAATGCCCATAATTTATATTAATTAACATAATCCTTTTTTACAAGGTGAACTTTATAGTTGAAACTCATTTTTCAGCTTCTTATAACCTTTCCTGCATTCCCTTTCTTTCCAAGGAATAGTGGAAAAAAATGGATTTGAAAGGAGAGGCAACTCTAATGCAAGATTTTGTTCACTTGCACTGACTTGGTTTGAATTTTAGCTAAAAGGCTGTCATACACCTAACACAAACCAAAGAGGCTTGTTATAGCTAGATGTCAATGCAATGTTTTAAGTTAATGTTTTTCTGTTTTATCAATCTAAAAGAGGAGCTCTTTGAGAGTTACAGTAACATTTTACTCTTCACACTGTACTTTGTTTATTTTGAAGGTATGCTGATTTTCTACTAATACTATTTTATGAGCTGGGTGAGAGCACAGGATCAGTAAGCCTTCTGTGTGCAGAGACACAGAAAAATGTGTCTTCTTTCATGATTAGCTCTTCTCCTGGTTTTCTTGATGACTTGAAGAAAAGTTCCTGCTGTGCTGGAATTGGTCCGCCCTCCACTCTTGCAGATACTGCTCCTGTTTGTATAGCTCTTTGTAAAAGTGTCACAGACCATACTGTTGTCCAGGGCTCTTGAATTTCTTTACAAACAGTTGGCAGGACCATGTTATTTCCTTTTAAGTGGGGAGAGGACACAGGAGGTGAGACAAAGGGGACAAAATTTGTGTCTTTATTTTTCTCTGTCACCGTGGAAAGATCATGCCTTCTTTTTTTTATACATCATTTTTCTGTTGCTAGCATGAAGGTACTACAGAAAAGATATATCCTGACATTACCACTGTGTTGTATTCTTTCCAGAGTAATTGCAACTGGATAAGAAACTCATACCCTTCCAATCTCACTGTCAAATCACTGTGGGTGGGATCCAAGTAGCAAGGCCACTTCATGCTTTTGAAGAGGTTCCCAATGGCAGTCCTTAATACTTCTTTTCTGTTTACATACTACCCTCACAGCTAAGGGAGGGAGTGAGACATCTTTGTTTCTCTCCATCATTGTGAAAGACTCCAATGTGTTGGCATGGGCCGATGAAGTCTCCTGTGGCCACCTCACAAAGGGATACACAATGGAAATGCCAGAAAACCCTTCCCTGGTGGCTTGGATGAGTGCATCATGCCCCTTATGTGAGCAACCAGGATCTGATTCTCTAAATCCAGAAACTAAGTTTAATGCTTGACTGAGCAAAGTAAGCAAAATTGAAAGGTGGTAAAATCACCTTTGCTCTTTTACCTTTCATTGTTAGTAAAATGAATTGTTACTTATAAGAAGTGAAAAACGTCAATTTGGTTTTTAGTTCCCTCAATTTATATTTGATATTTGTAGCTTCTATGCACACTGTGAGAGAATGTTATAGAATTCACTGAGGAAAGAAGATGTTTGCTTAGCCTTCTTGTTTGTAGAAGGACAGTCTGCTAGTTCACAGTGCATATAATTATCTGCCTTGTTCTCAATGGTGTAGATGGCAAGTGTTAAGGCAAGACTTCTCTTATGTCTACTGAAAAATTGGTAATATCACATTGTTTGTCACAAGAAATATACTATTTTTTTCGTGTTTTCTAAATGAACTGGCAGAATAGTAACTACCTCGAAGCTTTCTTCAAGTTCATCTGCTTGATAACAAGAAGCATATATGTTTCAGAGACTCTTACGTAACAGATTTCTTTTCAGACTATAGAATATGGTATACTATTATCTTTTTCTGACCTTTGTAATGATGAGTTGTCAAGTTAATCACTGAGCTCAAAGAAATCTATAAAATATAAAATGCTTTTAAAATGGTTATCCCTGGTCTTTCCTAGTATCCTAGTTTTTGAAATTCAAGAGTTCAGTTTGTATTAATAGAATCAAATAATTTTCTGCAGATATTCTTCATCCTGCTTTTTAGTAATTAAATCGATTTCCAGCACGCATCCTGTTCCTCCTCTGCCCTGAGAAAGGCCTGATCATTTGCGCTTCCAAATTCTCTGCTGCATTCCAGTCATTTTGTCTGATGAATTCTTTTCCTTCATTCTTTGTTACATAGCTTCTGCTCTGACATTTTTCTTTTGCTGCTTCTTTTGAGATGCTGTTTTAGAAGAGAAGCCACAATTCTTTCTTCATTCAGTAGAAGTGGTTTCAGCTGACTATAAAAAGGCAAACATAAATACTAACCATAAACAATACATTTATTGTAAATTGTTTGCATTCCCCATTGATTGAAATATGAATAATGTTTAGTTTACTCTCAGGCTCATAATGCTTATATGTCAGTTAGCATCATGCTGTCTAACAGAAAAGTCTTCATGATCTTCTCTAGACCAGGATGAGAAAGGGCTGAAACTTAGGGCTGACAGGACAGTGATTACTTTTAACAGATGTTGGAGTGATTGAGACAAATTCTTGTTTAAATAGTATGTAAAGATGGTAGTTTAGTATTGGTGAATTCAAAAATATGACAGCTAGTTTCCCTCTTTTTTTCTTGTTCCATTTGATTCCTTCATTTTGCTTTTTAAAGAACACCTGTTTTTTCCCCCTGCTAGTACCATTCTTCCCCTTTAAAATTTTTCAGTGTTCTTCAACAAGCTGAAACACATTCATGCAGTCCACATTGAAATTTTTCTTTCTAAGCGCTTGTCTACAACACTAAACTAACCTAAATATATCTTCCAAAGTAATTATCTTACAGAAATTTAATATCTTACAGTAAGTCTTGCAACTGGGCATACATGGTTTACACTGAAAAAAAACCCCTATTGCAGAATAACTTCATAAGGACTATATGCAGTCAAGCCCAACATGGAAATTACTTACTTTTTTGTATGCGTGCCTTTGGTAACTAGGACTAAATTTCTGTCATATTAGATTTAGATTTAAACTCTGACATCTTTAAAGAGATTATTTCAATTACTGCTTTCAATTACGTGCAGTAGCAAGAACTATAAAATCCAAAGATAAAAACTTTGTGTTCTTTATTGGTAATTTTTTCAGTGTCATCTGTCTTGATATCTTAGTGCTAATATCATCCGTTTTGTGTAAGATATTGCCCTTTGTTTACATTGCTATTTCTTTTAATAATGGTGATGTATCCAAGAGAGTTTAAACATGGACTGCCTTTTCTGAAAAAATTAGCTTTCAATTTTGTTTTATATTCTTTTTCCAGGAATTTTTATATGCTCTCTACAGTTCAGCCCTAGGATATTTTCCAGCTGATTTTATGAAAATTGCTGTATAGTATTGTGAGTAATTTTACATTGCAGTTGTTAAATATGATGTTAAAATATGTCAAGTTAATCAACCATCAGTTCTCAAAAGTTTTAGTCTTAGGGAAAAGTGGGACAGCTAGTTATACCAAACCAGACTAGGTATTCATTTTGCTCTGCAGCAAAGTGAAGGCTTTGGAATATATGTGATAGTTGAGATGGAGAATCGGGGAAAGTGAAAACATTATGTGATGATTCCAAACACACTGACTTAGTCACAGAAATTACAGATAATTGGCTGTTTGCATAAACCAGATTTTATCCAACCCTTATTTTTCAAGTCCTTACATTAAAGCAAATTTGAATAATTTAATTCCAACAGGAGCCATAAATACCACCATATCTGTTTAACCTGCTTTAAATTATCAAGTATTAACAGCAGAATTGAGAGCTGCTTGAGGAATATAGTTTTCCAATTCACATATTTAAGAAAGTGTTTGGGTTATCTCTAAAACTGTACATAACAAAACATTTTAAAATTTCATGTGAACAAAAGATCTGTGTGTATTTTGTAAGGTGTGAATTAAAAAATTAGAATTAAATGTAGATTACCAGGGCTTTGAACTACAGAATAAACTGAAGAACAACTGAGAATGGTTCTCCTGAACATTTTTGTAAGTTTATCTCTGCTGCTTTGAGGATTGCTTCCATGTCTGTTTCACAGCTGCTGTTAATTTAGGTAGTTGCAGGCCCCTACCTCCCAAAAGGGGAGCACTGAACAGAGCTTGTTGCAAGCTCTGGAGCTTTGAGAAGCCTTTAAGCCCTGGCAACATTGCCTCTGGCTGACTGTAGAGGCAGTGAAGTCTTTCCAAGTATGAAAGCCCTACATCTTTTGGATTTCCTGGAGCGTATATAAAACCAGAGTCCTGAAATCCAGGGTCCTCCCGTCTTCCCAGACACCAAGAAATCTAGATAAGGGAGCTGTATTTTAATGGCCCAACAGAGTTGGACAAAACCACATTATTTAGATTAATGTCAATTGTTAACAGAAAGTGTTTCTGGAGAAACTTCAGTGTGGGTAACTATCTCACTCTGTGCAATTCCCTGCAGCATTAGTAATGACCACTGGCAGATAAAGGAAAGTGGGTCATTAATATTCTCTTGTCAAAACTGGCAGGGAATTTCAATGTGTGTTTGTTTTCTAGATTGCTTAAGAACATGTCTGCATACCTTAAACATTTACTAAAAGTACGTATCAGTCTTAATATAGGAGCAATTCTTAGCGAAAAAGAAAGAAGAAAGAGCAATATAGAAATTTTAGATTTTTAAAAGTTATATTCACACAGCACAACAACGCTGTGGTCGTTTACAATATTTTCACTCCTCATCTGAGTTTTAAGTCTGAGTAGCTGAAATGGAGATATAATCTTGAGTAGCAGCATCTGTTGCAGCAGTGAACTTCTGACAACAGCTTTAGCAAATTATAAAAATCTGAAAATACATAGGAAGATCACCATTCACTTTTGTTTCCACCCTGTCTTTTAAGAAGCGACACCCCCCAAAATTAGTGATGTATAGGATCTTTCTATCTTTAATAGTGTCTGCTTGAAGCTATATTTATTCAAAACAGTCAGGCAAATAATTTTTAATTTAATCCTTTCAAAGTTTGGGGAATATGTCCAATTTTTTATTAATTTTTGGTGGTGCAAACTAAATTACATTGACTGCTTACTTCTAAAAGTACCAATGTGAAGAATAAAGTTACATCTTGACTTTAAATTGCTATAAAAGAGGTTTAAACATAAAGTTGGGTATAAATTGTTACTGTGACTTTCACTGAATTATACAAGACTGTAATGTACTTGTTATGAGAAAAATAAGTACCAGTTGATGAGAAAAGAGTTCATGTATAATTGAAGAGAATATACTGATAAAAGACAATTCAAACTTGAAATTACTCATACAGTGTGAATGCAGATACATGGCAAATGATCATTTCAGTTTAGAAGAAATTCTGTGGCATGATTGTAAACAGCACTTTGGACATGGTGTTCCTGTGCAAAGTTATAGCAGATAACAGAATTTCATAATGCATACCACATTTTCAAGTTCCTTGCTAAAAAGAAATTTTGAGAGCCTTTTCCCAGTAAGGCTGTTGTTCAGGGAAACAGTTCCACAGAAGTTTAAAAGTAATTCTATTGGTGTATAAATTCTTCAACCATGTGTGTCTGTGAAACCTAACTGGATAGAATGTTTGTGCTTAAGAAAGTAATTTTTAATTTACTATGTATTTTTCAAGCTTTCCCCTTCAGTAGCAGCATATGGATGGAAGAGTGGCTCTGCTACTGTTGATTTTTTTAAATTTTTCTGGCACATACAACTTTGAAGAAGGAGGAAGAACAACAAGGGAAAATGGTATTAAATTTATTTTGCCAGCGAGGTTTAATTATATATGGGCATTTCCAGGAGAGTTCCACCTGGGTCATTTGTTTCCTCCAAGAATTTCTCATATGCTTTAGAAAAATCTATAAAATAACTGTTGAGAACATTGGCAGGTGCTATCTGGATTGGAGAGAGAAATAGTCATTAGATCTCCTGTTCTAGTTAAACAGTACACATTTTAACTGCAACAAATGCAAGGCCAAACAGCTAAAAATGAAAAATGCAGTCCAGAATGATTTTGAAAATAAACTGAAAGTTTACTGTGGTAAAATGAGGCAGTAGTGTCTAACAGCTTTTGATTGAAAAGCAAGGGTAGAATGAGTGAGAGTAGAGAGGCAAATTACCCCTGCATATATAGGCCTAGTGAGGCTCTAAAAAGTGTGTTGACAAACTGGACAAAGTGCAGGGAAGAAAAAACCATAGATTTGGACTGGGAAAATGCTTTATCATCTTTGGTAATAAGTTAATTTTGTTTATAAAAAAGATTACTGAAGGCTTATTTCAGCTGATGTATACAGATTTTCTTGTAGAGAAGATAGAGATTGCAATAGAGAATTTTGCTTAAGCAGTTTGAGGAGAATTTGACAATAATCTATTAGCTAATTCTGGACAATTGCATTGTAACTATTGGAACAGACTGCTTAAATGGCAGTTTGCTACTATATATCTGAATATTCTCAGGTTAAGTTTTGATGCATTTTGTAAATGCAAATTAAACACTAAACAAGATGCTAGACTCAGTATAAAAGTGACAAGGAGATTCCATTTGTCTTTTTTTATGTAAAAAACAGAACTAGTTTTAAATCTATGAATAATTCTACCCGAGGAAATAAAAGAAAGGAGGAGATGATTGGATATTGTACAAATCTTAGTGCACCCACATCTTGCATACAGGAATACAGTGTGATATACATATCTTAAGAAGAAAGAAGCGAGTTAGGTAAGGTGCAGACAGTGGCAGCTAAAATGGTCCAGAGGATGGAAAGCTGCCACGTGAGAAGAGACTGAAAAGGCTGAGACTCCTCCATTTTCAAGAAGAGATGGCAGAGAGGGGTGTGGGGATTATGGCTGAGATCTGCAAAATTATGGGGGTAGCAGATAAAGTGAAAACAGAATGGATATCCATCAACCCCATAATAATAGAACTGGTGTTTGAGGAAGTTAGTGAAGATTGATTAAAAGCAGGTAAAAGATGGAATTTGCTGCATGTTTTTGTGGAGGCAGACAGTATCTGTAGTTTCAAAGAAGAACTTCAAAAATTAATGTACAGCATGTCCATAAATCAGTACCAAAAGAGCAAGCAGGAATGCCACCTTTAATATCCTTAGGAGTATGAAGTGAATGGACCCCAAAAACTGCCCAGGCTAATGTGCCCAGAGAGCATCTTCTCTTGACACTGCTGGAGACATGCTAGCAGGCTACACAGAGTTACTGTGACCAAATAAGGCATTTGCCATCGTCTTGCATTCAGAAATACTTAAATTTTCAATGAGCATTGTTCCCACTGTTTATTCACCACTGTGTCTTTTCCAGAAAGCTGATTTGGACATTCTTGCATGACACTGTTGATATAATTGAAACCTAGTAAGTGAAATGAAAAGCAATGGCAAGCATTTAAGCAATTGCATTTTATAATTTTGGAAAAATACAATATTACTGTTACAGGTGGTGGAATTTACATGTATGCCAGCTGTGTGGCAATGTGTGTATATGTTGCTGTGGGGCAGGAGACATGAGGATTATTTTACAGGATGCCTTCTGATGTTTTACTGTTCACAGAAGTACATTAGTGTAAAATCCTATTTACCTTTTTTCTTTTTTTTATAATCCTTCATCTTCAGATATACTGTTTGTATGAAGAAGTGTAACATGTCCACTGACCTTTTTCAGTATCTGTGGTATGATGAAAGTGACTTAAAGGTTGTAGCATCTAAAGATGTATGCATTATAAAAAAAAAAAGAGGTAAATTGTGACTCAGAAGATCCTACATCTTAGGAGGATGACATTGTATCTACTCTTACATTGAGCTTTTCAGATCAAGTGGATAAAGATTTCCTTAAAAGTATGAATGGTATATAGTTCCTTTTCAAATTGAATGTCCCATAAGGAATTAATTCAGATTCCCTTAAAATAACTTGGGATTGTACTAATTAAAGATCAATTTGTTATTAAAGACATATGCAAATTTTAAGTACTGTATGAAATGAAAATGTAGTTATACTATCCCTTTTAGAAAACTCAAATTGTTTTAGTCAATGGCTACTCTAATGCACTAACTGCTTGAAACAACTGCCTTTTTATGATCAACTTTGGTGATAAATGTTTATTATTTGGCTGTTGACCCTTTATATTTATATTGCATTCTGACATTAATGAAATAATTTTTTATCAGTTTTCCATATCAGGAACTGCAGCAATAGATACTATTTTATTAATGCAGATCTAAAATCACAAATTCCATTGTTCCAATCTTGTAAAAGTTGGTTATATCATGTGGGTATGCCTGCTTGCTTCTGATGTCTGAAGTTTTGTCAAACCTTTTAAGTTCTAAAAAATTATTTTAGAATTTAATAATTCACAAAAAAATAGTTGCTTCTTATTATTCTATTGAAAAGGTATTATTTGTAACTTTTTACAAATACCTCCAGTCTAGTTAGGAACAAAAAGTAGAACTGGTTTTTTTAAAGTTTTATTTTTACTCATTCCCCCTTTGTTAATTGGACATGATTCTCTTAGACTGATGATTTGCATTCTACTTAGCAGCTCAGTGTTGGTTTTTACTCATGAATTATAGACTTCTGAAAATAGTACAGTGAAATGAAGTGCTTTGGAGATTCATAAGTATAATGATGTGGATTACATATGTATGTTAAAAATAGCTTTAGATTTACATGAAAAATGTGTGGGATTTTCCCACAGTAGAAAGTCTTTAGAAAAATTTTCTCAGCTGTACACTGTTTGACAGTAGCTCTATACCTACACAGAGCAGGAGATCATTTGATGTCTTGAGAAAAGCTGCTGAGTATCTGTGACAATTCATGATTGATCTCAATTTAGATAAATTATAGGATATATATAGACAGTTAAACGATAACTAAAGTCTGCATAAACCTGATCCTTGAATCTTTCTGGAATTTTTTCTGTATCAAGCGTAGGATGAAAAGAAAAAAAGGAATATTTCTTCTCATGGCTATATAACTTACAGGTATTGCCAAAAAGTAATAAATGCATTTCTAGTGCTATTTCAATGTTGTGCTTCTTTTTTCCTTCTGAATAAATATTAATATGTAAATGTAGGCTAGAGGGGACTTTTAACTAAATTTGGCCATGAATTTGTTTATCTGATTTTTAAATACAGAAGTTGGAATATGTGGATAAAATTCATAGATTTTATTTATATGAAAATATTAGATATTCCTAGCCAAATTATTCTCAGATCCCCAACTGCAAGAAGATGCCTTGATTTGTTTACCTTTTCAAAAGCCAGAAAAATCCACCTTTTGTCTGGAATGCACCAAACCTTCTTTTTTCTTCAGATGTATAGACCAGTAGTTCTGGATGGGTTCCTATCTAATATCTGTACTACTTTGAGAATTTATTGGTGCCTTTGTTAATAAATGTTCATTTTTCCCATTGAGCAGATCTGCCAAGTCTTTAGCATTTGTATTTTTTTATGGTTTTTTTTTTTCCTTCTCTATAAGTGGATGGCTTAGTGTCTTACTCTTCCCTCTTTAACCTTGGGGGGAAGCTGCACTACTCTCAGAGCCTGAAGATCAAGAGTTTGGATTTCTTTGATGTTAACAGATCTGTCATGTCTTTCCGTTTTACAAAGAAAGTATTTTGAAAGATCAGTGAGGATATAAAAGGGGTCTGTAATGTCAGAGGACCAAATCTAACCTCTCAATTTTTACCTTTTTGGCCAAATCTGCGGCCTGTACAATCTTCCTCATCTCAACAAGACTATTTTTCTAATTACATGTTACTATTTTCTTATTAGCTGTGTCACTATATGCAGTGATAAACTGCAACTGCACATCATCAGAACTGTTCTGCCTGAGCTACAGATAGCTTAAAACAGAAAGGACTGCTATGTCATGTGCATAGCTCAACCTCAAAATTTATGTTTGTTAGGCATCTGACTGTAGGCAAGAAATGAGTCTATACTGAGACTGTCAGATACGAAGGAAGATGCTTTCTTTTCTTAACTGTTTTCACAAGTGTCGCCCTGGTATCCTGTCTGAAGCTAACTTTTAGGACATAGATTAATAATCCTTATTTGCAGTTCTTTACCTTAACCAGTATTGGTTTTTTGCACATTACAGGTAAATTTTAATACCTTTCAGATTTTCAGTTGAGGAAAAAGAAGTTACTATGATAGGCAAACACTCATTGCTATTTGGGAGAATAGTGCTACAAAAATGCAGGGCAGGTAATTGTATTGGGTTTGTGTGATGAGGTTTTGGTAGCAGGGGAGGGGGCTGCAGGGGTGGCTTCTGTGAGAAGCTGCTAGAAGCTTCCCAGCTCCAAGTTGG
>JANZLQ010000079.1:51005189-51042541 GCA_026212715.1 Elanus axillaris
GTGAGGAGTCCTCCCCCTGAGGAGGAAGGAGCGGCAGAGACAAGGTGTGATGAACTGACCCCAACCCCCATTCCCCATCTCCCTGTACTGCTGTGGGGAGGAGATGGAGAAAATAAGGAGTGAAGCTGAGCCCCAGAAGAAGGCAGGGTTGGGGGAAGGTGTTTTAAGATTTGATATTACTTCTTATTATCCTGTTTTGATTTGATTGCTAACAAATTAAATTGATTTTGTTTTCTCCCCAAGTTGGGTCTATTTTGCCCATGACCCTAACTGGTGAATGATCCCACACTGTCCTTGTGTTGACCCATGAGTTTTTAGTTTTGTTTTCCTCCCAGTACCACCAGGGCAGGGAGGAGTGAATGAGCAGCCTTGTGGTGCTTTATTACTGGCTGGGCCTAAACAATTTCAAGGAAAGCTGATGTCTTGGACTGTACAGGGGTAATACTGATACTGAGATGTCAATGTTATCCAAAAGATTGATCATTTTAGAAGGCTACTGCAATTTGTTTCCAAGAACTGCAAGAACTGGCTCAGAAAAATAAAAAGGTAGTATTTCATACCATATGCTGAGTCTTTTATACTCAAATTCTTTGAGATTGAAGTTTTAGAAAAGAACTTAAGTCCCAGCTGTGTGGAACTATTTCAGTGATGTTAATTTCTGATTACAATACTAATGTTTTATTGAAGAGAAATAAATTATGCTATTACTTTTATTCTGGAGGGGAAGTTATGTTTCTTTAATACACCTCCTTTCTTTTTAGAATGCACACATGGTCCAGAAAAGACAATTAACACAGTAATGATTTAAAGGTGAATAAAAAATGGAATCGCAAATAGCTGTAACTGTGAACAGTATTTTAGGATAATTTAAGTTTTCACCACTCTAGTATTTATGTCTAAATGCACCTAATATAAAAAAGCTTTTAAAAGTGTGTGCAAGATTTCTCTGGTAATTAATATGTTTTCCTTTTTCTGACAAAATACCCTAAGTTATACCAAGACAGCAGAGTCTAGGCTCTAAAAATAGTGTTGATGCTCCAGTCTTCTTTTTTGTCATAATCTGAGTACTCAGCTACAAGTTCTGCCTGTCCTTGAGGGCAATGGGTGTACTGTCCCTACACCTGTACTATTGGGTGATTGTACCTCTTACAGTCTGTGGCCCACTTTCCTTCAGGCAAAGCTGGAGGGCTTTCTGACTGGCAACTGAGGCCAGCGGGCGATGTCTTCTGCTTTGAGAAGGTGTGCTTTTTGCTGTGAGGAACTGCTCTTCTGCTGGGTGGAATTCAGAGGGATTGCTGTGCGCTTGCAAAGCCCAGTTACAGGCTGTGCTTGAAGTTTACCACCCACTGCTTACTCTGTGTTCTATAGCACCAGGGAGTGACCCGCTTTTCTGCTGTGCTGTGATTCTTCTGTTGGCCTCACCCTGTTAATTCAGCAATTCAGATTTCCTGTGTCCTTCTTTTACTCTTTTACTCTGCTTCTTCCCATGCATCACTTTTCTCCTTCAGCTGTCTTTATTCTTTCACTTGCTAGCTTCTCCATTCCTCTCTTAATGTCAAAAATAAGCACCAGTTTTTATAAATTTTCGTGGAAACTGGTACAGAAATGTTGTCAATTATGCATCAAAAAGTAGAAACAAAGCAGGAGCAGCCATGTGGAAATAATAGACTGAAAAATTCATCAAAGAAGTTTCATTTAAGTTGCAGAAACTCATTAGAGGTCAGTATAGTAGCATTACAACATAAAGCATAAGCAGTAGCAGCCTTGCTTTCTTCATATTCAAATGGACACACTTTCTCACTTTATTTCTGGTTTGGGATATTTAAAACTAGTTTTACTTGGCCAGACTGTTTAAAAAAAATTACAAAGATCCTTTCAGTGGTATCTGTGTTGTATGATAAGACAAGTAGTCAGGCAGACAAGACTTACTTTCTGCTGATCTTTCAGTACTTTCAATGAAGAAAGGATGAGCTTTCATTAATGACATGAAAAGAAGGCAAACTGTAATTTTTTATCTTGTCAAGACTAGACAGACCTTTTCGAAGGGGAGTGTAATTGTGCACAAGTAATATATTTTTTTCTTCTGTTAAAAAAAAAAAGAAAAAATATTTTACTCCTATGAAGAATTTTAAGGATTGTTGTTTTGCTAAAATTTAACATACTTTCCCAATTTACTAGACTATGGGATTTGTAGGATTGCTAGCTCTGACAAAGTTATTTTTCCCTCTCTGCATAATTATTTTTTTTTATGTTTGGTTAATTCTGTTTTATTTTTTCTGAGACTGAAGTAGTAGAGCCTCCACACTTTAAATGCCTGTAAGAAGAATGTAGTTCTCAGGGTCCTATCCTAAAAATAGAAGGTTTGGATAAACCTAATTGATTGTAGCCTTGCTGTTGTTCATTATCTTAATTAGTCTAAGTAATTAAATCATTAATTGATTGGCACTGATCCCTTGCTAACAAACAGTAAGGCTTAGTGCTTTCCTGCTTCATCCCCTAAGACCTGCCATTTCAGTTCTTCATGCAACTCTTCATTTGTGGCATTTGTGCTGTCAAGAGGCATGAAGTCAGTGCAGAGCACTGTAGCTCTCCAACATGAACAGCACTGGAGGGGGTTAACCTAACCTGTTGGTTGTACTTTTAGACAAACTGCTTCTTGATGTGTGTTGCCTCAGTGAAAAATAAAAGACATTACCAAGCTGACTGTAGCTACTTAATGCTGGACAATGAACTATGTATTGGAGTTCATTGTAGAGACCTGACTGTTTTTTTTTCACCTGTCCATATTCAGGATTGTAACGTTGAGTCTGCATGCCAAAATCAGTGACTGAAAATTTGTTTCTAGTAATTTAGATCAGCTAGTACTGCATCAGCTAATAGCGTGTCAGCTATTACTGATCAAACTACTGTTCAACTCATACCAATCAGCTAGAACTGAATCAGAATTGTGATCTTTTGAGAACTATATCATTGACAGTGGCCAGTTTCTCAAGCTTATATGATAGAGTTGCAATTTTATTCCAAGCTAGACATCTAGGCTATTAGGAAAAATTTCTTCACCATAAGGGTTATCAAGTATTGGAACAGGCTGCCCAGGGAAGTGGTTGAGTCACGATCCTTGGCAGTACTTAAAAGACATGCATACATGGTGCTTAAGGACACAGTTTAGTGGTGGACTTGGCACTGTTAGGTTTATGGTTGGACTTGGTCTTAAGGGTCTTTTCCAACCTAAATGTTTCTATGATTCTATCCTGGAAACTCCTTGTAATAAAGCAGTTCGTAAGTTTGGAAATGTCTTGCTTAAATTATAACAACCGATCCATTAATCTATGTATGAATATTCACCAACTTTTTTTTGCATTGCCTCAGAGATTCGTTTGGAAATACTTAAGATTGACATTCATCCTTGGGTTCATTAGGGAAGTAAAATGAAAATGGAGAAATTCCTACCTTTCTTTTCCCCTGAAATATTTTATCAAAATTGTGCACAAGGTGCTGTTCCGAGGGACCTGGGCAGGATGGAGAAATGGGCTGATAGGAACATCATGAAGTTCAAGAAAGGGAAGTAGCAAGCCCTGCACCTGGGGACGTTCAACCCCTTGTATGGTGGGGCTGACCAGCTGAAAAACAGCCTGACAGAAAAGGCCTTAGGTGTCCTGGTGGACTAAAAGTTGGCTATAAACCAGCAATATGTCCTTGCTGCAAAGAAGGCCAACAGCTTCCTGGGCTGGGGTCATCTTTCTTTTCTACTCAGCACTGGTGAGATGCATCTGGAGTGCTGGGTTCAGTGGTGGGCTCCTCAGTACAAGAGAGATACAGACATGCTGGAGTGAGTCCAGTGAAGGGCCCCAAAACCAGTGAGAGGATCGAAACATTGTTCATACACAGAGAAGCTGAGCGTTGGGACTGCTTAGCCTGAACAGAGAAGCCTTAGTGAGATCTTGTCAATATATATATATAAATAGCTGATGGGAGTGAAGATGTGGGAGCCAGACTCTTCTCAGGGGTGCATAGTGACAGCACAAGAGGGTATGGGCGCAAACTGAAACACGTGAAGCTCTATTTTAACCTAAGAAAATTTATTATTATTGTTACTATTATTCCAAGAGTGACTGAGCACTGGAGCAGGCTGTTGAGAGGGTTTGTGGACTCTCCATTCTTAGAGATATTTAAAACTGAACAAAGCATGACTCTGGGCAACCTGCTGTAGCTGACCCAGGTCTGAGAGGGTTGGACTAGACATTCACCAGGTGTGACTGCCAGCTTTAGTGAATCTGTGGTTCTATGAAAATTCATACCTAAATTTCAGTGTGCCCTTAATACTTTTAATGTTGTATTTCAGCTGTTGACATGAAAATCATGTAGAAGTAAAATATTATTAAGCATACTAGTTTTATAGAAATAGATGTAAGAATTGGAGATCTTAAACTATTTAAAAAAAAAAGCGCTACTTAACAGCGAGGAATGAGAAAAAATTAATAATAGATTACGTTTCTTTTGCATAAAAAATGAACATCACAATATTCACAATGGAAAGCAAACCAAAATCTTGAAAGAGTTAACTATATGCAATCATGACAGGAAAGCAAGCAGGAGAGAGAGGTGACATACAAAACTACAGAGTCTACCCTTTCAGATTTTACACATTCTAGCTTTATGCCACTTACAGTAAGGCAAAGAACTGCATGACTTGATGTCTCTGTCTTGCATGTATCACTGTCACTTCAAAAGCTGTTCCACGTCTGAAAATCTGTGACCAAGAAACCTACAATTTATTTTGGCTGAAGGAATGATCTCTTTTTCATAAATATACCTTCAGTTATTTTTATAGTAAATGTCTTTAAATGTGTGGGTGAAACCCTGCACAAATGAAATCAGTTGGAAAAATCCTATCCAAATTACAGACCCCAGGACTTACATCTTTCTCTGTATTTACACTGTGTGAAACACTCCATCAGAGTTCCAAATGCAGTAAGTAAATCATTACATTTAATTTGACACACATTAATTTGGTACATTTAAAATAAAAGACATAAAAACTAATTAGGTATCAGTTAAAAAATAAGACTTGTGTATGCTCAGTACGTTTCAGTACTAAGTAATGACCAGAGCATTAGAACTCCATTTAATCAAAATCCTTACCATTGAACAATGCCTTTACTTTTTATTTTCTCAACTGTCTGTGCTGAAAACTTTTAGATTAAAAGCTTAGTATCATTTACTACTTTATTAAAGTAAAATATAACATGAGTTCAATGAATAGAAATTGCGTAATGCACAGAATACCTTTTCTTTTTTTTGGTTGCTTGACTTGTTCTAATAGTGCAATAAAAATGTGTATTTTGAGTATATGATTTCATACATAGTGACAGGCAAAAGAAACTTTTCGGTTCAAACCAGGTTCATTTTCAATCATGAACTGCTTTTCATTAATACTTTCTGCACTATTTTTTTACTTCCCTGATTTTCTAATTAAGTTTTGGACAAGAGAAAGAATAGTAACATTTAAAGATGAATAGCAAAACCTCATTATTTTAGTTGTACACAATTCTGTGGTAGAGATTGCATAAAATGAGTTGAAGCAAAACTTAGGGTTTATTTATGGTTTTATGTGTTATGTTGATGTTAAATTTCTATTATTAGTAGTTATAAAATACTTAGTTTTTCATCTGTTCACTGTTAGGCTGAATTGCCAGTTTGTTTTCAAAAGTGAATGAGAACCCTGATTGTGACTGAAGCTTTATAATATAAGACATTATCTCTCTCACTGGTTAGAAATAATAAAAGCATATCACAATGCATCTTGGCCATTAGTGGCTGACCTCTAGTGTGCAGTGGAGCCATGTAATTGAATAATTCTGTTTGTGAAGAGAGTGAGTGATAATAAGAAATGGAATTTAAGTACAACAAAATGATAAGGGAACTGCTTGATGATGGTGAAAACCATCATAAAATGGAAAACCCCCTGCTTTTGATCCCCCTGGGCTGGCTGTTCTGCTGTGCCATAAGGAATTTGAGGGCTGGTCACAAAAAAATGTGAATAATAATTGTGCTTTCTTTTTGATGGTGGCACAGTTCCAGAGGTGAAAATAATACTGTGCTATAAGAATGAAATTGTTCTCTTACATTTAGTTATTAATCAGTGAAATGTCACACACAGATGGAAAAAAAAACAAATAAAGGTAAACGTAGATAGTTTGGACTAATTGAAATGGCAGACTGGATAACAAAAGATTTCAAAGCCTTGACTATTCCTTCTGCTGAAAATAGTAATCCCGTGGTGTTCCCTACAATATAAAATGATCTTTGAATTGAAGCTTAGGTTTAATGGTGTGATGTTTCCAAATAATGATTAATCAGGTTCTGCTGCTACCTCAGACTGCTACTTAAAAACAACTGAAAAAGGACAGATGCATTTTTCTGTTCATCTGATGTAGAAATTGATGGATAACCAGAGTACAAGAGAAAGTGTTTCTATAAAATTTGCTTAATTACAAAAGAGAAAGAAGAATGATCTGCACTAGAATGCTGTATTCAAATGACTACTTCTAGTAAATAAATTAAATGGAAGGCTTAAGATAAGATCAAATGTTGTGAAAAAGGTTCAGAAATACAAGGTGATAACCAAATTGTCAAATTAAGTTAGAAATGCAAGTTGTACAAATGCAAATAAGATTAATATGGGCAGATCAGGATTTTCAATACCTGTTACAATCTTTTTTTTTAAACTTATGTATTTATACTCTGAGGTGTGTATGCAAGGGTTATGCATGTTACAGTTGCCTGTTAAGAAAGGAGTTCAAATACAGATTAGATGCAATATTTAACACCCATTTATATATTAAAGGACTGCTGAAATAATATTTATTAGGTTTATGTGTATGCAATAGGTTAATAATTTAAGAACTTCTTTTTCCTTAGGAAAGAGAAGGCTTGTGATGACTGGAAAGATCTTTTGCTATTCTGGTGGATATGTATTTAATACAGGTTTCATGCTATGAAAGCACAAAGTTTATAAAAGTCTTGTACATTTTGCTTTTATAGCAATCTACAAATACATGCTACATCAATTATTCTCCTGCTATACAGCCACATTTGCATATGTGTTAGTAACAACAGAAATGTCACCAAATTTCATGCAGGTTTGTTTTCCAGCTTACCTCATATGATGAGTTAATCCTGACAGTCTCACATGATGGTATTCTAGAATAACTTTCTTCAAAGAGCATTTGAGTTATTTAATATTCAAAGTATGTGAATTCTGTCTCTTTTTGAAAAGCATTTCTCATATTCGAATATAAAGACATTATCTTATCACAGTAGTAGGTAGGAATCACTAAATGAAATATATTTTCCGTTGCAATACATATGCTTGTTATTCATGTGTAGCCTCCTGACACCCGCTTCAGCTACTTTTTTCTATACAGAGAATAGGATTAAATGAATTATAAATGAGGCATTGTGATTGAAATCTAGTCTGAATGTTGAAGATATTTCAAGGAAATATCCAGCAAATAAATACAGTGATGAAACTTGAGAAACATAGTAATATTGTAGCAGCCTGTCTTTTAGTCCCATCAAAGTATACACACTTAATATTAGTTTTAGGTTTATTCAGGACTTTGACACAGCTTCTGCCATCTCTCCGCCTCTCTCCCATGTTTATTTTTTTTTGTTGGGATTAGGGCAAAATGTCTTACAAATAGCCTCTTCTCCCTACAAGTATGGTTTAGTAATCTCCTAGTGCAGTTGTTCAGTATATGTCTTACAGGCACAGAGCTGTACTGGTAGGTTTCATAAAGGAAATGAGGGATCCTTTTACAGTTTGTCTTAATTTCATTTTAATTGTTAGACATGCATTGATTGACCAATTGATTGAACATAATTAATGTTCCAAATTATTAAATAAATTAGTTCACAGATATTCTGAAAAGGCCCAAATCATGCAAGAACATGGCAGAATAAATATTTTAGTAAGTGAAACTTCACTAAGTATGAAATACCACATACTGTTTCTATGCTATTCATTGTAACCTATTTTATTTTTTAGAGATACAGTAATAGGAATTACAAATAATAATGCAACTGATGGTATAAAATCATAAAATTGTATAATAAAGCAACTTACAATACTTGCAATTATACAAGATTATTGATAGGCATTGTATTTTATAGAATAGATAAATTTTTATTTCATGAATTCAGGTGATCTACTATCAGGTCATGCAAACACTTTTAATAGTGGTGTTAGTATATCTTCTCTTGATAGCAATTCACTTTTCAGAGCCTGGAGCATAATTATTTGTGCATTCAGTCATTATTTCTCTTTTCCCTCTGTATCTGCTCCCCTCTACCTTTAACGCTCTGTCTCATTGTCTGAATGCTCATGTGTTTTTTCTTTTTTTTCCATGTTGAAGAGTAGTAGGTATGTCAGTGCTACAAGAGATCACAGAATGAAAAGAAGGTCAACAGTAGTAATACCAGATGATACAAGCAGCATTTTCTTTCTGTTCTCCATCATCTGTTTTACTTCCTGGCATTTGAGATATGACAACTGTAACTGCCTTCACTTACTCAATTTATTTCTCTTCATCTTTCTGCCCTATAACATCCTTTTGGATCAGTGACAGCTGGAGAAACAACCTGTAGTGGTTGGAGCTTGGATCTCTTCCCTACACTGATAAGGGCATGCATTCCTTAGTTTTGTTTCTGGAGAACAACCGATTACCATGTATTAAGAAAATTTTGCAGCCTGTGGGTCAAGCTGCTGTTTCTTTTCCTTTATTTTCAGCTGGGTTGCCAATCTACTAGAATCCTCTTGGTCAAGACCCCCTGAGAGATGGACCAAGGTCCAGAGCAATACCTGTTGCAAAAGGTGCTTAGCAGAGACATAAGGCTTCTGTAGATCACCTAGCAAATGCTACTTTCTTATGTATAGGATGCCAGTATCAACAACCAATGAACATAAGCAAACAAAAGTTTTGCTATATAGAGACACCTGTATAATGGCACTTTGAACAGAACTATACTAAGTACAGGTTTAAACTATACATAAAAAAAAAAAAAGTTGTGCAAAGAGAAATCAGGATTTATTCTGAGTTTTATTTGTTAAATTGATGTAAGATTTCTAGATAAAGGAAGACAGCTAATTTACATGACTGAAATATAATCAGTTTAGTTCTTCTCAAACTGTCTATTTCAAGTTTTTTCATCATTTTTACCTTTTTCCTATACAGTTCTTTGGGGTTTTTTTGACTGTTTGCTCCATAAGTTGTTTATTTTTTGTAAAATAGTGTCAGACTAGTGTTTAGGGTTTGTGAGGATTTTGTAATACAGAATTTCATAACCTTGTTACATTTACTGTTACAGCTCTGCTTTGACAAGATTGTTTTGTTTTGAGGCACCAGTAGTGTTTGTCTGAAGAAGATGAGAAAAAAACCATACTGATGTCAACTTAGTTTTTGTGGTTTTTTGATACAAGGTTATGTAAATTTTCATAGCGCTTTCAAGGAAGCAATAGTCAGAAGCAGCATTAGACTGTGCATATCACTATGTGGTCTATGTATACAAGCCAGGTAGCTGCAAATGGTTGATTGTATTTTGAATGAACTAATTTGTTCTTAGATGAATATTCAAGTCTGCATCCAAGCCAGCCTTCTGTTCTACACAAATTGTGTCCTGGTGAGCTAGTTCCCAGCACCATAGCACATCAGCTAAACAGAATGGTATCACACAAATTGCTAACTGTGGTTCTTGTTTTTCATTTTACTATGCTAAGCAAAAGGTTCTAGGGCCAAAGCTGCAAATAATGGAGAAATGTCATCAGGAATTGTTGAAAATTACAAAGGAACAATTAGGACTGTAATTTAAAAAGTGTGTAAAGGAAGTATTAGCATATGTCTTTACAAGGATTCTCAATTTAATTAGTCTTTCAATCCTCATTCATAGACTTTTAGTTAATTTTTTTGGTTTTGCCTTTTTTTATTCTTTTTTGTTTTTCAACCAGGTATAAATATTTGCAAATTTGCAAAGTAGGCTGGTATAAAATATATTTTACCTCCTGCACTGTTCATGAAAGAGAGCTCAGATTAAAAGAACACACTTTTTTTTTCCTTCCAAAAGTGAATATTTTGCTCTTGAGGTGTGATGGTATCTTTGCAATTTTAAGGTTTGGATTCAGTCCATGACATTGGAAATGTGCAGAGTTCAATGCCTCTCTCATGTCCAGTATGCTTTTCGGTAGTTTTGTCAGGTAGAAAAATGTTTTGGGCATAGAATCACATATTTTTCTATTATTTTGCTTTTAGCCACTGTTAAAATTATCTGTGGTAGGAAAATAGTGTAGCAGGTTACTAAAATACACTGACCTGATCATTCATATTTACTCTAAAATGCTTACTTTTGACTTTCTTAACCTCTTTCTGCTATGTTTTTTTTTTTCTTTTAATGCATGTTTTCTATTGATTGAAGCATTGAAATGGGGAATTTTCTAAAGCGTATGAGAGGTGGGTGCCCAATTCCCATTGATTTTTACCTGGCACTGGGCATTTAAAAATCCCATATAGATTGATCAAGTAAGTTAAAATCACTGTCAAATTCAGTGACTGAACATGAATTAGAATGAGGATCTGTTCTGTTTAATTTTGATGCTCTGGTTTGTCAGGGGACATCTTTCCATTTCATGTAGTTTTTGAAAAGGTAGATTTTTTGGAAATGGAATCTCAAGATGAAGCTTATAGGATATTAATATGGCAGTGGTGAGCGTTATGCTATAGAATGGTAAAACCTGCATATTAAATGTTAGAATGAATCTCTTATATAGTGCTAAACCATTGAGATTCATCTTGAATCAGCTTTTGAACATGACTCTTTTGATAACTCATGCTATTTCTAACTTACAGCCTACCCTTATTTTTGTTCAGCTCATACCAGAATTGTTACTTTAACCTTGTGGATGCAGCCAGTAAAACACTAAAAAATGGGAAAATGAGGGCAAAAGAAAAAAGGCACTTTTGAATTTTCTATATCACGTTACAACCACACAAAAAACTTAATCAGCACTGTTGAAGGAATAATGAAAAGGAGACTGGCAGCCACCCACCCAGAAGCTCATCTGCCTTTGAAAAATTTTAAATTTAGGTGTTGGTAGCTCTGTGTTATAGTTTCTGATTTTCCTGATGTTGCATTGTGGTGGATTGACCCTGGCTGGACACCAGGTCCCAACCAAAGCTGTTCTATCATTCCCCCCTCCTTCACTGGACAGGGGAGAGAAAATGTAATGAAGGGCTTGTGGATTGAGGTAAGGACAGAGATCACTCACCAATTACAGTCATGGGCAAAACAGACTCAACTTGGGGAAAATTAACTCAATTTATTACAAATCAAAATGGAGTAGGGTAATGAGAAATAAAACCAAATCTCACAACACCTTCCCTCCACCCCTCCCTTCTTCCCTGCCACAACTTCAGTCCTGGATTCTCTACCTATCCACCCACCAGTGGCACAGGGGGATGGGGAATGGGGTTTACAGTCAGTTCATCACAGGTTGTCTCTGCTGCTTCATCCTCCTCAGGGGAAGGACTCATCACACTCTTCCCCTGCTCCAGCGTGGGGTTCCTCCCATGGACTGCATGCAGTCCTTCAGGCACAGACTGCTCCAGCGTGGGTCCCCCATGGGGTCACAAGTCCTGGCAGAAAACCTGCTCTGTGGGCTCCTCTCTCCACAGATCCACAGGTCCTACCAGACCCCACGGGGTCACAGCCTCCTTTGTATGCATCCATCTGCTCTGGCGTGGGGTCGTCCATGGACTGCAGGGGGACAGCCTGCCTCACCATGGTCTTCATCACCAAGGGCTGCAGGGGAACCTCCGCTCCAGCGCCTGGAGCACCTCCTCCCCTCCTTCTGCACCGACCTTGGTGTCTGCGGAGTTGTTTCTCTTACATGTTCTCACTCCCTGGCTGCCATTTCTCCCTGTTCCCCAACTTTTTCCTTCTTAAAAATGTTATCCCAGAGGCATTACCACTATCGCTGATTGGCTCAGCCTTGGCTGGCAGCGGGTCCATCTTAGAGCTGGCTGGCATTGGCTCTATCGGACACAGGGGAAGCTTCCAGCAGCTTCTCACAGAAGACACCCCTGTAACATCCCCCCCCCCGCTAGCAAAACCTTGCCACAGAAACCCAATACATGCATCTTTCCACTGGCCCCTTTCCTCTGAACCATTTTCATGTTTACTCTTCTGCTGATTCAGATGTGCTAAATCCAAAGTGAACCATTTGTATGGTTCTAGCTGAAAGATGCCCAGGAGGGTCCTAAGGGATGAACAGCTACTTGAAGCTGTAAATAGATTACTGTTTTGAAAGTGGTAAATTGGTAAATTGGTTTCCTTTGAGACTTAACCTTACTTTATAACCACTTGGTCTGTGCCTTATCCTTGTTTACTGTGCTTAGCATTTGAATAAAGCTCCTTCTACCCTTGTGTTTACTCACTAGCCCCTTTGTTCTCCTTTCCAAAGTGCTTACCAATAGCAGTTAGCCTTTATTCTTATTGGCTGGTTTACTGAGTCTTTTCTGAAACATGGAATCTCTTTTTCTTATCCTGATACACCCTATCTGTACCTTTTCCATTTGTAACGCACTTTTCTTGCATGTGGAAACTGAAATCTCTGTAAGCTTAAATATGTAATATTGCCAAAGACTAATTTTTTTTTATATCATGAGCATTTGTTCTTCTCCAACTCTATGAGGAAAGTATATTGTTATTCTTTCTAGAACTTCTTTGCCTTTGAAACAGCTGCATTTCATTGGCTTTTCATAGTAATTCCATGAATAATTAATATACATATGTATTTTTCTGCTGGGTATAATAACAACCCTTTGCAGTAGTCTTTGAGCACTTTACCTTGTATTTTTTGTAACTGAGACTTTTGTTGTTTCTATTGTTCCAGTACTCTAGATCCAATTCCTTTAATGTGATATTCAGATCCTCCTCTATGATGGCAATACCTTCCACCATAATGGAAGGCAATCCCTTTTAGCTTTGTATCACCATTAGCACATTTCATTAGCTAATTCTATTTTTTGCAGCAAAGTGAATAACTGCAATTAAAATCCCAAAGCTGGTGTTGCAGGGATAATGTTATAAATTCCATGTAGCTTTATAGTGTTCTTATTTAGCGCAGCTCAGGATAGTTTGTTCTGTGGTTTATAGTTCTTACAATAATCCCAATTTGTTTTTATTTTAATAATTACTTTCCCTTTTCATGCATGCTTTACTGAAGAATACAGAGCAGTGGTATCTCAATACAAATAGATTAGTTGTATCTTTTTCCTTGTTTCTAAAAAATAAAGTATTTTATCAAAGAAGGATAATAAATTCATTTAGCATAGTCCAGTTCTGATAAATCTCTATTATTATAATTTATCTATTAAATTTACTTAATTGTTTGCATTTTTCTTTGTGTCTTTGTTTATTATTTATTTCAAAGCTCAGCAGTAGTGGGGTTGTGTTTATGTATATACATACAGCATGTAAACAGCGTGATAATGACATGAAGTATTTTTGCTTATTTGAACTGACAATTACATTAAGTAAATGCTCTTATTGGTATTCAAGTTCTCCTGGCAATGTGATAATGGGGTTTATTGTATTATAATCAGTTGTTGGTGTCATTGTGGAAGGATATAGTGTAGGAGCATCTTTACCTTTTGTTACCTACTTACCTTTGTTAAATATTTTTCTGATACCAGATGTTACAAACTAATGTTCTTGGTCAGTAGGGAATTCATGGCATGGCTTTAAAGAATGTGTTTTAACTTCTTAATGTGTAATTTCCAGCTAAATGTGATGTGTTGCCCAGATTCATATCTGAGGGTTCCTACTGAATTCAGTGGGATTAAAATGTGCTTTGTATTAAACATCTTTTTAAATGCATCACAGAATTATGCCTATATCTGATACAACAGCTGGAATCCTGTGAATGATCTCTAGAATTTATTAATGCTTGTCTAGTGTGTGTAAAGATTAGTCTAGCCTCTTCATTCTGTATAACAGCATACACATGCACTCTGAAGAGATTTTAATGTCTTATTTTAGACATGACTAGGAAAAAAGGGCCACCATTGTCCAGATGTAGATAATAATGCTGTTCAGAAAATTGAATATTTATGTATAAAAAGGAGAAGATGGAATTAACTATTTGGGTTTAATCTGGATTTTAATTTTGCCTCAGTAAATTGTATTGTTCTGCTTAAGTATGGTGGGTTAACCTTGCCTGGCTGCCAGGTGCCCACCTAGCCACTCTGTCACTCCCCCTTCTCAGCAGGATCGGGGGAGAAAATAGGATGAAAAAGCTCATGGATCAAGATGAGGGCAGGGAGATCACAAAACAGGTTAAACTTGGGGAAGGTTCATTTAATTTATTGCCAATTAAAAATAGAGTAGGGTAGTGAGAAACAAAGAGAAAACTAAAGACATCTTTCCCTCCACTCCCTTCTACACTGGCTCAACTTCACTCTTGACTCTTCTACCTCCTCCCCTGTGAGTGGTGCCGAGAGTACGGGGGTTGCAGTCAGTTCACAACGCTTTATCTCTGCCACTCCTTCCTCCTTACGTTTTCCCCCTTCTCCAGTGTGGATCCCCCATGGGATACAGTCCTTCACAGTCTGCTGTAGTGTGGACCATTTCCATGGGGTACAGTCCTTCAGGAACAGACCACTATAGCCTGGATTCCCCACAGGCATCAGTTTCTGCTAGAAATTATACTCCCGTGTGGGCTGCTCTCCACAAGCTGCAGCTCCTTCCAGGAGCCTGCTTCTGCATGGGCTCTCCATGGGCTGCAGCTTCTTTCAGGGCATACCCACCTGCTGCATCATGGGGGCTGCAGTGTGGATATCTGCTTCATTGTGGTCCTTCATGGGCTCCATGGTCACAACCTGCTTCACCATGGTCTTCTCTACAGGCTACAGGGAAACCCTCTGCTCCAGTGCCTGAAGCACCTCACCTCTCTCCTTCACTTACCTTGGTGTCTGCAGGGCTGTTTCTCTCACATTTTCTCACTCCTCTTACAGCTTCTCTGCAGCATTTTTTACCCTTCCTTACGTATGCTAACACTAAGTCACCACCAGTATCACTTACAGGCTCAGCAGTGTCTTGCAGTGGGTCTGTTGGAGGTGGCTGGACCTGGCTCTGTCTGACATGAGGGCAGCCCTTAGTTTCCTCTCACAGAAGCCACCCCTGCAGCCCCGCTTCGTTATGAAAATCTATCCATGTAAGCCCAATATAATGTCATCTTTCATTTTGATTTTCATAATACCATCAAAATCTTTGTAATAAACCAAGCCCAAAGATTCTAAGTGGAAAAAAACCCAGTTTAGTCAGGTCTTGGAAGAAAAGTATCAGAGAGATTGTTCATGTTCTATCTTAAGAAACTACATTCTAAATGTTGCTGTCTTGCGCACACTCAGTTTGAAGCACTGAACATTATTCCAAGATTTTAGACACAGCGGCTGTTATCTGTCAATATCAAATCTAACCTTAAATGTAGTTTTAGTGTTGCAGTATCATGCCTGTGACCAAAGCTCCCATGCTGCATGTCCATGTACTCTGCAGAGTAAAAGGAAAGTGTTTCAGAAGAGTAAGTAACATGTCAAAGTGTTAGCTGCCTGTTTGGGTCTTGTAAAGGATAGCTCTTACCAGAACAGTCATTATTAAAGTGTTACCCAGTAAGAATTTTATTATGTTAAAAATTCTGATTTTCCTGTGTGATGCATCTCAAAAAACTTTTTCATAGGTGTTCTTCACAATTTTTAAGAAAACCTTCTGAGAAAAATTTTGTTACTTTTGTAGTTTTCATAGCAGTCATCCTGAGAAGCCTAAAAATGTCACTAGTCAAATTAGCACGTGAAGCTTATGTCAAAACATAAGTAGACCATCTGTTCATAGTTTGGGGTCTAAAACATTTGTTGGGTGACAACAAGCCATACTGAGGGCTTGAAATGGCAATGAAAATTTGGGAAATTAAAAAGAGGTAAAAAAACTTGAGCTAACATTTTGAGGGCTAACTGATGATATCACTATAAAATTTGAGTTTACAGATACTTTGTAGATGAGTTGTCTAGGCATTGAAAATCTTATGAGTTATGGTGAAGTGATAAGCATATCTTCTTTTAATTTCCTTTGATTTTTTTATTTTCACAGAATCTTGAAATCATAGAATTATAGAATGAGTTGGCTTGGAAGGAACCTTTAAAGATTACCACATCTCCCTGCTGTGGACAGGGACATCTTTCACTAGATCAGGTTGCTGAAATCCCTGTGCAGATCTTCCTGTTTGTAAAGCATAGTAACTATTTAATATTTTACAATCAGAAAAATCAGCTGAGGCCAAAAAAAGTAAGGGAAGTCTATAAGGAATTTTTGCAGGACAGCAGGTCTATCATTCTTACATTTTTAAGAAAAAGAGGAATTAACAATTTTTTGTCTCAGGTGAAAACTGGAGCCATCTGTAGTGTAAAGAAAGTCAAATATTGTAGCTGTTTTTTCTCTCTCTCATGGTGGTCTTGTGTAGGTTTGTTTTTTTTTTTTTAAACTTCTGTTACTTCCTGGTTACTGCATAAGCCTTATCTTAATAGTAAGAGATTTTCTTGGGATCTAGTCAGATCAGTGTTTGCAAAGTGTATTTATGTGTTTTGCTGAACAGTTGTTTGTACTTACTTTAAGAGATATAATAATGAAAAAAACCAGCAGTATTTCATAAAGCCTAAATTTATTCTCACATTTAATAGCCATTTCCTTCATATGAAAAATGATCAGGTAATAATTCACTTTAGTCGACAGAACATGATGTGTTGTCTATACTTGCATTTTTGTCTTCAAATACAAGAATTATAATTTTTTACCCTTTATGTATTGTAGGAAGCATGGCAATCTTTTCAAACAGTAGTCTTAATTTTATATTAAAACAGTGTCTTTTTATGACTTTCTCTTCTGATTATTATTTATGAGACAGTTAAATTTGTCCTACACAAAAATGTTTAATCTTAAGGATTTTGTCTTGTATGTTTCTTAGTTTTTTTAATAAATAAAGAGGATTTAGCTACATTGGGGGAAAGGATTTTGAAAACCGTTTTGTATAAATTTTATTAGTAAGATATGTCAAATATTTTTGAGAAGCAAAGATCTGGGAAGCACTTTGTGTCAGGTTATTTGAAATGTTTAATTATAATAATTCTCATCCCACTTGATTTAAAGATCTTTTAAAATTTTTTAAAGCTCAAAATATTTACCCTTCTTCTCTAAAAATCTAAACCAAAGGGAAAGTTATTATCCTTGTAAATGTGGTGGAATATTTT
The DNA here is from genome assembly GCA_026212715.1 of Elanus axillaris. Taxonomy (NCBI): domain Eukaryota; kingdom Metazoa; phylum Chordata; class Aves; order Accipitriformes; family Accipitridae; genus Elanus; species Elanus axillaris. Next base: position 51,022,541 of record JANZLQ010000079.1, read on the forward strand.
GATGTTTGTAATTTCACAGTTCTGGTGGTATTTTGTTTACCACTGAATCTTTTCATGTAAAATCCATCATGCAATTCTTGTTATCCCTTCTTTATACATGTTACCCCTTATTTGTAAGGCCTGTTTACACAAATCATGAAGGTTTTGACCTGATGATTCTGTGGAGAGCTTCTTTGTATTCATTTTGCTTCAAAGCCTTTCAGTATGTCTTTGTCAAAGAACGTGTAGGAGTATACAGGTTATCAGGCTTATTAAAAGGATTTTTATTGTATACACTCTCTGTTTCTGTTATCATTACAAGAATCTTTTCCACCTTCTACTCATTCCATGTATTTGTGTGCCTTTCTTTTATCTTCCCAGCTCTAGAAATGTTTTGCCTTGTAAATTTCAGGAATAAGTGTCACATAAGTGCTCAGGCTGCTACCTTGCAAAGTGTTTCAGAGGTTGTTTTGGAGTATTGGAAGTAAATGTAACTTAAATAATCAAAGTCTTGAGGAGTAACTACTTCTAAACCTTTGCTTACATTATACAGAATTCTTTTTTCTGATTCAGCAACATGTGCTTCTGGTGTTAAAAAGCTGCTATTTATGGCAGTCTTAACATATGCACATTAGTTGTCCATAGAGCACAGAAAAATTATCTGAATGAAAACCCTCATTGCAAATGGTTTGAATGAAGTTATCATTCATAAGGGCTCTTTAGCATAACTGCAGTTCCTAACCTTTGGATCAAAACACTGTAAATATCAAGTGTTTTTTAAAAATTGGGCTTACGATTAAAAAGTTGCCTGTCTGCTCTACAGGACAGATTTTTATTTTATGTTCCCTCTCTTGGTAGCACATTTCTCTTTGCTGTGGCTGTGATCATTCTTCACCTGATTCCTTAGCAAAATTCTATGAAGGCGTATTTTTTCTTCACATTTCATATTGCTTTAGAGGAATGAAAAGTTTTAGCTAGCTCCAAGTAATTTTGTTTCTGTTCCTGTGCTTTTGGATAAGGATTTAGAAGTGACAAGGATGTCTTTCTGCATCTTGGTGGTAAATAAGTGTGAATTCCGATTCAGTGGTTGGAGAAGTTTTTCTCAATTTCTTACTCAACTTGGCAATGCTGGAAGCTACGCTGTGTACTGATTGTATTCTTGCACTAGAAATTTAAAAGAAAACTAGCTTGACTGTTTTATATGAATGCTTAAATATAAGTTAGCCCCTCTTCCACAGAAGAAGGACTTGAGGTGTTCCTCAAGAATTGCTTTTGTGATGTTCTCTTTCAATTATCATGACAGATTTCTACTGTAAGTGGAGACCTGACTGGCTAAATGTTTATTTCAGATGTCCAGGTTCTTTGATCATATGATTTATAAATTAAACTAAACAGAAAAGATCTGAAGATCTTTTTTTATGGAAAACAGAAAAATTGCCTAAAATAATTATAAACATTCTAGTCAGAGTTACAAGGAGCACTGGAAACATTGTGAATTTTATTTCCAGTAAAATTGGTGGACAGTGTGGCAATGAGGGTACATACTTCCATGAAGAGAGAGAAACATGTTATGACTGATAGAACCATATCAATATTTTAAGGTCTCAGCCTCACTGTAAAAATACTTTCATTCAGCTGAAATCAATCATTCATATAGTTGTGTCTGTGTTTATTAGATTCAACAAGGAGAGGAGCAACAGACTTGAAATTCGAATGGTAATATTCTCATGTTTCTACTCACGTGTTTGCCTACCATAGGTCATTTTCTTCCAGAAATTTCCAGAACTGAAATCAGGTCTCACATATCTGAGGGAAGATCATGGCATTGAATGGAAATGGATCTGTATATGGAGTCAAGGAAGGAGCAGTTGTTCTGACTCCATGCAACTATCACTATCCAAGTCCAACATGTGAAAGTGCTCTTACAGTGACTACAAGTCAGCTAGTACCCAGTGCCTTAAGTACTGCCCAGAAGCTTACGAAGTTTCAGTCTTTATAAACTAATATTATCATCAATTTTCTTTGTACAGCTACCAAGAAGGGCTTTGTATCTAGTTGTGTTGTGTTTTCTTCCCAAGCCCACACACATCCCTATGGAAGTTACTTACATTGTAACACTGACTGCTGGGCTCCAGTAGTGTCTCTGATGCAATGGGCAGCATCATTTGGTGAGATGTAGGAAAGGCCCTGTTGCATTAAAGGGTAAAGAAATTTGGCAGAAAATAAACCGCCTTGCATTCCAGCTTATCCTCAGATGTCAGAGAGGCTGAGGGCGGCTAGGTTTAATTTCTGAGCGATGTCCAATTCAACCCTCAGTCCAGTCACGTTCAATATGCTGAACTATCACCATGATGGATGCACTTAACAGCGTCCTGCACTCATAGCTGCATTCAGTGCATGAGAATTACCAGACTTAGCGAGTTTGGTTGTATTAACGAACTATCATGACTAGATTAATGAGCAGCGTAGTTTATTAAAGCAACAGTACAGTTTCTTTTGGATTGCTGGTGATAAATACACTGTCTGCAAAGCATGTGCAAATAATAATACAGTTGATTACAAGCACAGTAAATCATGGAAAAACTCCACAGAGATTTCTAAGTTTCTCAGGGAAGCACTCGGTATAACCGAGGGTTCAAATCTTACCCAACAGGTGTCCCTTCGGGGGGGAAGAGAGATTCAACCCGTCGACTGATCCCAGAAGTCAGTGATGTCCTCCTGACTTGTCTACAGTGGTATCTTCCCTAGTATTCCTGCTTTCTTAAGCCCTTCTATATTTTCTTATTTCTTAGGTGGAGCTTGAGTGACTAGTCATACATACCTTTATTATGATTGGTGTAAAATCTCCTTTATTTTTAAAGGTATATGCTAGAGAAAATTCAGAGCACATGCTCAGTGAGGGGTGTTTGTACCATGGAGGCAGGTACGTTTTGGGATGTAGGTGTGTTTTCATATTATAATGAGATTATAATGAGCAAAGTTTACCCAGATAACATGATTTAGTGTGTCACTACTCCAGAACTGGGCACTTATGATATAAATCAGAAGTAAGACAGTAGCGTTGACAGAACCCCATTATTCCCCCTCCTTCTTTCAGTGGATTCAATGCAGGGACCTTCTGTTCTTGTTCCAGTAGTTCCAGTTCCCCATTCCTAAAGTCTCTGTTCTGCTCATCCCTCTATGTTGTTTCTCAGAGTCAGCATACCAAGCTCCCCTGGCGTTGCTAACATCTAAGGTTGCAGGTTATGTTGCTTAGAGAAGTATTATGGAACAGATTTCCACTGCATTCCACCCTGGAGGTTCATCTTCCCATAAGGTGGAGGAGGACACACACACATATCAATAAGTTACCTCCAGCAATCATTCCACAGGCCCATACTAGTAGAGAGGAGTTATTGTTCGCTAGGAAATGGCTAGGTCAAGCTTTGGGCAATATAAGAGGGACAGTGAGGGCAGGTACTTCTCTCATGAGAAGGATGCATGTGACTGTACATGATCAGCTGCAGAGCAGCTGCAAATTTCTCCCATCCTTTCAAGATGCCATTTACATGAGAAAATTACTGTAGTTCTAGCAGAATGGTCACTAGTAACATTATATCATCTGCACCCAGACACTGTGTGTGAATAGGGGAACTCCTCATCCAGAAATCTTTATAATAATTAATCAATGGTCAATCAAATTCTTCAGTTTTTTATAGTGAATTGGGACCTGGGAAAAACCATCAGAAAAAGCTGTTGCTTTTTTGTTTTTTTGGTTTTTTTTTATTTGTTTTGTTTTGGTTTGTTTTTGGTTTTCTGCTTTGCAGTACAGGCTGGATTAGGAACTGAATTCTTTCAGAAACTTTCTTTCTAATCTGTTTTTTTAGAGAGTGTGAAGTTGGGAAATGCAAGCTATTGGTGAAGAGCTTAAGAGTATTTTTGGTCTAAAGGAGACAACGTCAACTATATCCTGTTTCTGCTATCTGGATGTGCTACTTGATAGCTTTCTGATACATTTCAGAGAGTCAGTCAGGGGTTATATCTGCATATCCATGAGGATGGGGTAACTGAGCATCCAACTCACCAAAAAGTAAGGGGAAAGAAGTTAACTGTCTATTTTTTTTAATATGGAATATATGAACTCGCAACCAAAATTTAACTGACTTAGAGATACGTTAATATATTCTGGAAACTGTGAAGTGTTTCCCCCTCTGTATTAGTCTTTTTTTTTTTTTTAATTTATTCCCCTATCTCTACCACCCAGTTCTTTTCTAAGGCACCCGTTTTGCTATTTATTTAGGTACATGCATGAGATTTCTCAGCAGTGAGGTAAGTAATGATTACCCCTGCTTGGTACATCTGTGTGCTCTTCCCAGGGTCCAAGGTTAGAACAGGTTCAGTGAAATATCCCTTCCTTTTAGTGAAGACTAAGGCTTGTCTGGTAAGTATTTGTCCTGTTTGAAATCTGAAGAGGAAAACAGTGACCGGTGAGCCATCCATGACTATTTTTTATCACCTCCCTAACAGAAAGCTATGTTTTATTGGGGTGTATTAGTAAGTCTGATGAACTTTCCAAATGTCAATATTGAGTGTCGTGAGATCAAGTTGCCACTACTACTTGGACTTATGTGATGGAGAAGGCTAATGACACTTAAGCCTCAGCAGGAGGTATTGAGGTGTTAGGTAGTAGAACTTGAGTGGTGGGAGAGGAGATGGAGACCATCAGGTTGCCCCCTCGTTGCCTAGCAACGCTCATAAATGGATCACAGGACTGAGCCACAGTGTGTCTGGGCCAACAGTCTCTGTATTGCTAACACTAACAGTGCCTTAAAAATAAATTAATGTGTTGAACTCTATAGGAAGTACAGAGTGACTTTTTATTGGATGGAGTAACAAAAGGCGCAAATATAATAATATGTACTTCTAGGTCCCATGATGAGAGTGTACATCATTTGAATTCCATTAAAAAAAACCCAACATCCCCAAAACAGCTGTCATGCTATTTAAAAAGTCATTGCTATGTAGACTATATTTTTGAAGGGGAACATGATGCTTCATTATTCTTTTTATGAAACTGACTGGGGGTAAACATATAAACTAAACATATTTTATCATTCTATCGATTACAATATGTGTTAGTTGAAAGTTGATGTGAAAATTTAGATAATTAAAAGCCTGTTTCCTGTTGCTGGGAAGAAATTAGTAATTTTTTCCTGGAGAAATCTTGTCTGTTCACATTATCTTCTTTTTTTACTGGTTGTGGTATTATATTTGCAGGTGATAATGAAGGCAGAGTCATAAAACAAAAATTCCAACCAGAATAATAACATCTTGCTGTAAGCATTGCATCACTTTACTGATAAAACCTCTTCACATATGTATTTGAAGAAAATTGTGTTAATTATTTGAATACAAGTTCAGTCTTTTTTACATGAGTAGCCCTGTTGTTAGCTACATAGGAAGGAAAACTTGTAGCAGTATGAGAGTAAGAAAATTAGGATTCACTAATAATTAAATAAATTCCTTTTTTGTTATCAATTACTATATATACATACTTATATACATATTTCTGGTAGATCAGGTACTTTTTGCACCTTTACTTCTTAAATGGGCATCTTTTTCTGAGTTAGTAAGAGGAGATGTATTCAAGTTTTTGGCTTGTGTATGTTCCTCTGTGTGTATAGGAGAGAGAGAGAAAAAGGGAGTAAGAGAGTTTGTAGACACTTTTAGTTGCATGTAGGTTTGCATATAAAGGTTGGGGGATTTGAGGGGAGAGGCTTTTTTTTTTACTAAGCAGCCTGATAAGGACATACAGAAATTAAGGAAATAAAGCATTATTTGACTTTTTATCACATAAATTAACGCTTTTCTGTCAGAAATTACATCAAAAGTTACCAAGGCCCATTTAGCCATGCATGGCAATAGTGAAGATAAATTACAAAATGAAGATAGGGATTGTTGGTAAAATCCTAAAATACCATTTTTAGCTAAGTGTGTAACCTGTCACTGATGACTACTGTAAATTCAAGAGTGCAATTATTTTTAACAGCTATCTTTCAAAAAATGACATATAGAGTATATGGAATTATGTAACATTTTTGCATATTGGAATTTAAGACTTTGCAAGGGTTTGTACTGTGTTATTAAACTGTATTTAATTCATAATTACTGTTGTACTTCTTGAATTTTGAACAGTCTGTGATATTCTTAACAGAACCACAGCTAAATCCTACCAACTGTGGACAGTGATTAATACAATGAGCAGGGAAAGCACAGCATGCATGAAAGGAGAGCATATCAAGGACAAAGGCAGACACAACGGTGATTGTAATGAAGCTGGATTCCCATGAGGGGTAGCATCGTAATTTTATTTTTTCTCTCCCTTTTTTTTTTTTTTTTTTTTTTTTAAATTTGGTACTGGCCATGACTATTTATTTTCAGGATTATCTTTATTTATTTTCAGGTGGGGCAACTAACTTACTTTAAAAGGCATTTCACAGCAGACAAAGGTTTAGATGTAACAGTAGGTTCCTGCTTTTAAGGTGATATGCATATGTGCATTTACTGACATGTGGTATATCATGTGCAGTATTGCTTCTGCTGGGCTTAGGAACTCCTCATTAAAATCACAGTTTTGATCATATCTTTTTATTGTTTTGAATTCTGATTGGGTGTTGAATTTCCCCCTTCCTTAACTGATACTGAATGTTTTAAAGTAAAACACAAATCAAATAATGGTTACATCCAGAAAAATGTTAAGGCTTGATCACTGCTATCAGGCAGTAATAAAATACTGTTATCATGAATCAGCATGACTTAATGTGTTCACAGCAATTGTGTTATTCTGTGTAAAATAATGATAGTCTTTGTTTTATGAATAGAAATTACAGCTGTGGATACTCAGAGCAGAAAAGTACAGTAGCAAGAAGTCATTGAGTGTTTCTGTATGAATGATCATCCTTACTCTCCCTTAATTTTGAGGAAATTTATTATAAATTGCTGTGTCTTCTGTCCATTATTGGAAAATGTGAAGAAAAACCCAACCCCAAAAAAACAACAAAACCTACTAGTGGTAGGAATGGGTAGAATCAGGACATCCTACACGAAATAAATTGTGAAGATACTCACTGCATTTAAATGTTGCACCAAAATTAATTTAGTCAATGTGGTTTTAGTTGAATGACAATTAATTAATTGGATTGGAATTGGAGAGACCTAAAAATGTATTTGGCACAGTAAGCATATTCTTCTTCTGAAGCTAAATCAAGCTTGACTTTCTTACTACATTTTATCATAAATCAAATTTACTTACTAGTGATAAGATTCACTGTTGAACACTGTGCTGGATTCTTTTGAACACGGTACTGGATTCTTTAGAAATCCTGTCTGAACTTTCACATTACACACATTTGTACTCACTATAAGAAAACCTGCAGTTTTGAGTGGTTATGAGGTGGAACATGCATATTCTTTAATGTGTTGTTTGGCTAAAAATTTGGTGATATATGGGCATACAATTTTATTTCCGTAGTACCCATGCCAAATCTTATGTTTTGAAAGGAAATTATTTCTTTTTTCATTTCAACTTATGTAAGCTTACATGAAACTTCACAAAGTAATTTTTAAGACCATTAAGCACTGATGTTTTGTTCCTGAAGCCTATCAGCACAGAAAATTAATTTTGCCTGTATGTTCTTTATCACATCATGACCACTGCTACTGTCATTATATTATGGTGGCATTAATAATCTTTCTGAATGAAATAGATTTTTTTCAAACTTACATTATTTCAGTGCCTCAAGAAGATGTTCTGCAAAAAATTGGTTCTTATTGCATTTTATTCCTTCACCTCTAGTTGTATAGGTGTCAGAAATGGCTAATGAGGATGGTTGGTTTCTTCATGGAAATAAATTACATTAAGGGACATACTAAGATCATCCACTGATTTTATACAGGTAACTGTCAGCAGTTATGAGAGATTTGTAATGTTCATTCCTGCTTATATGGCTGGATTTGAATTTATCATCTAGAGAAAGGACACACTGTCATTTTGTGTGCATACCAGTGGTTGACTAGCTCACTGTGTCTCAGATTAGTTATTCTCTGTTTTCATTTTATAATGCAGATATATGTATATGGGAATGTCCAAAGATACATTGTAAATTGGACATAAATTTCAAAACTTCATTAAGTTAACTCTATTTCATTTGCAAGGTTGCTTCATCTGTGGGTTTTTTTTCATTACATATTGATAAATCTCCAAAGTGCAAAAGTGTGCACAATGGCCAACAGTTGGAAAAAATTATATAATCGTGTATGTATTTCATCTAGGCACTTATATATCTTCAGTGAGAATTATTTTTTGTTTATTAATAGGTGGTAGTAGAAGTGGAATTTATGTCCAGGGATAATGGTGAATTTAACACACAACTAAATTTGAATAGCATTGTACCCCTCCATAATAGAAACATTCCACTATTTAAAATTTGGGTTGTAATAGGTCTGAACTGTAGAAATAAAATAGGAAATGAAATAGGAAACAACATGATGGTATACATTTTGTGCTAGGTTATGTCCTTTTTCAATTGGGTAGTGTTTTCTATGTCTATATGTACTGCCATTGTAAAATGGCCTAAGGGAGCCAAACCTTTAATGTGTTTTAACATGAAAAGTGCTATTATAAAAGAACTATTAATAGATTTATTCTAATTCTAATTGGATATTATGAAATATTGAGTCAAAATTGTAGATAGCTGTTAGCTTATAGGCTTATTACGGGTTTCGTTTCACAAGTAGAGGAGTGGAATAGAGTTTAGCCTCACAACAGTAGTTGTAGAATCTACATTTGTACTAATTTCTGCATAGTGTTTCATCACTGCTTTGAAACATACAGCAGACTGTCATTCTCCCATGAAGCTATGAGCTCTGCAGCTCTGAGTGAATGCAGATGAGTACCAACACAGGGCATAACTGACGCCAGAGCATGGCTTCATGTCTTAAGTATCATGTTTAACACGTAATTTTCAGCCCTCTTGATAATTGTGGTGATTTTGTACAGAATGTGTGAAAGTAGAGGAAGCATATTTTAGTTAACCATTAAATCCTAAGGCTCGATTGGGGTAGTGTTACTAATGTTGGATAGGATTGTACCCAGAGAGCCTCATTGCAATTAGTGGACCTACATAAACGAAAAGGTACTGATTTGACTGAAGTAGGGGGTTCAGAGTACAGATCCTTCTGCATATTTGCATTGCTAAATTTCTTCTGTCAAAAACATGTATGTCATGTGACTCTTACATTTATTTATTTCTGCAGTGGTCACTGGAAAATATATTAAAAATTCTGTATAGTGCCATATAGTATTCATATTTCAGTGTGCATCAGCATCTGCTGGTCTTGTGTTAAAAAAAAATACTTACATATCAATGCTTTTTTGATTTGTGAATGTTGTGCATATGAACACTTGTTCAGCTGGGTATTCTTGTTAAGATACAACCAAACGGGTACTGACAGAAAACAGTTAATGTGCCATCCATATTAAATAGGGCTAGAGGTTTTATGATTCATTGTTACTACTCATAAGGGGAATGGTTTTTGTCTCTTCATTTGATGGGAGGTGATGTGGAAAACAGAGGTATTGGACTTCGCTGTGGGTTATTTTAGGAGTTGTTATATTAAAAAAATTATGTATATTATTACTGTTTTACAGCTTTTAAAAACTAAAATTATTAAAATCAAGGAAAGAGAGACTTGTGCACTTAAGGCTTTCTGTACTATTTATCACGTTCTGTGAAAATTATTTTCTTATATTTTTAAAACAATAATTCAAATACAAGCTGGTTTTAATTAAATTAATTGGAACAGAAGGATTATGCAAACTTGCAACTTCTTTTTAAAAAAATATTCCTGGTGTATTAATTTCTACATAACAAATTCAAGCAGTGTAAACTGTGATCTGTTATATTTCCTTCGTAGTCATGGAAATTCAATTTGAATTCTTAATTTAAGGATCTAGAAACTCTTTGCAATTGGATAAGCTTTGAAATAACTAAGTAAATAAATATTTTCTACTGGTAACAGAGCCCCTAGTATAACATAATACTGCATCTGAGGAACAATGTTTTAATAAGGATTGTTTTTTAGATGTATTTATTGTTAAATAGGATTTATAAAGTCATTAGAGTTTGTGATAATTTTTTCTCTTTTAAATACATTTTTTGAGTCTGTAATAAGATCAACCTTGTAATACACGTCCAGAAAGTCCTATCTGAAATCATTATAATCAATATTAGTGTAAAGAATTGAACTGAAAACAAAAGGTCAGGTTACAAAATTGTTGGGAAGATACCCTTCAAAGGAAAAAGAAAATATTATTGAAACAAGTATCTCAGAAATTTAGATTTTTGGAGTTGGAATAGCCAGACAATGTTGAAGACCCATATGTAATGCTAAATCCTTTTTGGGGAATTAGTGTGCAACTCAGATTAGTTTTCTCTGTAATTATGGCTTTAGTGACAGATGATGAAAAGTTTAAGGAAAAGTCAATTACATAAACTACTTGAATCTCATGGAGCTTAATTATAGGGTCCACATTCTAATAAAATTATTTTTCAAGCCTCAGTGCGAGAACCTCACTAAAATCAAAAAACCTATAAGTAACTTTGTAATGAAAGGCTTACTTCACACATTTTTATAGTTACATTTACTATTTGTGCCAAATTACGAAAAATGAAATGAGAGAGAAAGAAGGAAGACATGCTACAAATTAGTTTCCTTCAGAGACTGTAACAAGGGAGTGATTCTGCTGAAAGCAGTTAAAAGCCCAGCTAGAAATGTGAAACACTTTGTATACATACACAAAGCTTTTGGAGGGGGCTGCTTTAAAGGCTGTACCAGCTTGTTAGAAGGAGGGTTTTTTTCAAATGGCATTTAATTTGCCTGTACTGTATTATTATTGTTACTAATTTTTTAATAAGTGAATTGGGTTAGATCATCTCTAGTGTTTGTAGCTGATTGTGTTTATTACAAGTCATGCTATGTTTAGCTTTTTTGGAAACAAATTCCTTCCATGTGGAAAAAGGAAGTTACATATGTCTGTAAAGGCTAACTGATAATTAATGAAAGGACTGCTGTCTCATTAGCTGAAAAATGTAAAGGTTAAAAATTATAATGTTTTACGAGTTACCTCCTAAACTTCATTTTGAGGAGTAAATACTAGTAGATTTAATAGAAATGTGGTTTCTAATTGCGTATGCTCTCAGTTGCAAAATGTAAATGTGTAATGCCTTAATGGATGGTTTATTACACCTTAACCATTGCTTCAGTTTTATACTGAAGTATGATAAAAGCATCTGTGAAAACATGTTTTTTAACTTCTTTTGAAGCTAAAAAACAGGTGGCTGTGTTGTAAAGCATTGCCTTCCACTGTTGAAGAAGTGTCAGCCTTCATTCTTTCTGATCACGTCATGTATCCTTGTGTGACAGAAGTAAGACCATGCAAGATGGCGTATTGCTGTGATGCCAACTAATACAAGGTATGTCTGGGCACGACTTCTGTGTCTGACATCTACACTTTACTTAAAATTATAAATAGGTATCCAAGACTTCTCATCTTGTTCATTTTATTTTATAGCACGAAGTTTGTGCTTAGGCTGTTGCTGGAGCTGAATGGGAAAATGTTGTATGCTGTGCAGACAGCAGAGGCACGTGGGATGTTGGCCATACAGTGGTTGAAGTTTGAAATAAGTAACTTGGTGTAGTATTTTATTTTTATTTAAGAGATGGTACTGTCTGACCCAGACTTACTTAAAAAAAATGAAAGTCGACAGGCTTTCATTGTCTGCCGTGAACGTGAATGAGGATATCCATTGCTGTTGTCTTGCATAATTTTGTAATGTGCAACAGTAAACTAGGGTAGCTGTAGAAATAATCTCCATTAAACACCATCCTACTGTTGTATTAATAGTAAAGAAAAAAAGAGGGACCTTGCCACCTGTAACTTCATCTGATGTATTCTCAAGACTACAGCTTTAAGTTAGTGGAATATGAGTAGATAAGAATGTAACAATTGACAAACAAAATATGTGGTGGAGACAATTTGTCTGGCTTAGCTGGCTAGTCACATAACTGATATCTCTGTTGCTTATAGTGTCAAAGGTACAAGGGTACTGGAAGTTTTCCTTTATGCATTTTTAGTTAAGTCATAGCATTAAGTACATATCAATTATTGCTTTGAGATGATAGAAGGAGAAAGGTGGTTATTAAAAAAAAAAGGGTTGTATATGTAAGTTTATAGACGTAATTATTCCAGAAAGCATATTTTTGGATACTACAATATGAGATAAGAACTGCTAACAGTGGAAAGAATTTGAAGATAAATGGTAGCTCAAATAAGTTCAAAATGAAAACAGTTTTTAATTACAGCTTCATATTAAAAAAAAAAAGGCCCTAAATGGCTAAACTAGAACTGTGGAAAGGTGGAAGGAATAGTGAAATAGTTAATAGCAAGATATGGGAGTGGGAAGATGGTAGCAGAGTGTATATGGCTTAGAAATAAGACAAAATGAGAAGCAAGAGCTAGGCATGTTGTGTGACAGTAGAAAATCATGTGCCACAGGAGAGGGCCTAGGCAGGAGTGAGAAAGGATACAAGGCAGGAACTGAAGCTAAAGTTGGCTCTAGATCATGAGTAAGTGCCAAAGGAAAGAGTTGGATTAGGCTTTGGAGACGGGACTGAGTTCAGGACTGTTAAAGAGACACAGCCTTTTTAGGGATGGTAAGGTAAGAACAGAAGCAGGGAGAAGAGAAACCGAATGGAAGAAAAGTGGTAAAAACTCTGTTCTGCACAGCCTGAAAATTAATCTAGGTTTTGTGGGATGAAGGATTCCTTTGCTTTATAATAAATAGCCTCTGAACCCAGTGGAGGAATGGTTGGCTGTCTTCTGTTGTCAGACATACCAACTGAAGTGACTACAAGTTGCATTATGCTGCTGCTGCTTCTGTAAAAGCAAAAGTGTGTTGATGACTTGGAATGAGTAGAAATATGTATATACTGTAGGATTCCTTTTTTTAATAGAAAAAAACCAACTTTGTGAAGATTTCTGTTTGCACTTACTAGGAAATGCTAGAATCAAAGGTATTATTGTAACTTTCTATTTTCCTTATATGCATACATGATAATATAATACACTGACTTTTTTCCCCTGGCAGTCTGCCAGGCTTCAGGCCTTTTCGTATCCCAGGCTCTTTTCTATACGACCTTTGCATCTTCCATTTTTTTTATGCAAGTTGTACAGTGAATGAATCAGAGAATTGCAGAAAGTAAAAACTTAGGAAGCTCTTGAAAGATGCCAGTGCTATGGAGTATGGAGACACTGGGCACAGTCTTAAGCAGACAGTGGAAGGTGGTCACGAATTGACCACATATTTGCCGCATTTGGGGGCTTTTTTGAAATGTGCAAAATCTTCATGAACAAGGTTAATTTTTGCCACTAAAATTTAACTGTAGCTTAAATATATTACAACAGCCATATGATATGTTATAGGCCCTTCAGAGATAAAGGAGGTCAATGATAGTCATATGTAAACAGCAAAATAACCACTTGTGGGATTCTTCAAATGTTACAGTTTGGGGAAAAAAGTTGAAGTTCTGAAGAGTGCCAGTCTGGGTGCAGTGCTACCCTGACACATGTACAAAATGGAGATTCAAGTTGTAAGCCTGTTGCCTTTGAAACCAATGGCATTTATCATTATGCAGTTTAGCTTGCTTGAACCTCTTTCACGATTCCAGAAAAAAAAGTTTTATTACATATTACAATATATTAAAATAATATTATATATTATATAACAAAAGGAGAAGTAAACTCTCAACTGCTATAAGGTGTCAACAGCAGTTTTAATTTACTGGCTGTGCTTGGATGTTTATTCCACTGTCAAGCAGATCTGGAATGATTCAAACCCCCAAAATTAGCTTGACAGGGTGACTGATACATACAATGTAAGGGTGATGAGTATGTGAGAAAATTTCTAGCAAATAAGAAAACATATTGAAAACATATCTATCAATATTTTAGGTTCTGGTATGAGATTGACCTTTTTGGGTATTTTACCAGTTAGTTATGATGCCATATTTCCTGAAGTGAAAAAAGACAACTAAATCGCAGTTACACTCAACAGGCAAAATGGAAAATAAATAGTAGTTCTAAACTTCAGTGTGAGATTGGAGTCCGTCTCCTAATTCAGGAAGTATTTGGGATTGGGGGTTACAGCTTGAAGACACATGGTATATTTACTATAAGCTCTTAATTTCTCACTCAGCTGTAATGTGCTTTCTTCTTAGTCAGATCACTGATTACCTTTGGATAGTATTTCCTTAATTTTAACACCTGTCAGTCAACTGCACAGAGTTTCTTGTGAGATGAGCTGATGTGCATTTTCCTGTGATGTCTCTGGTAATTCCATACCTGGAGTGCAGAGGTAGAGACTTTTTATCCATTTTCATTCTGGGGACCCTCTTACATGTTTGTGTAAATCTGCATTGCAGGCTATTAAAAAAGATAAGAAATATAGTTTTCCATAGTTATCCACAAAGATACTTCATAATCTTTCATTTGGTTGTCTTTTTCTCTGCTAAAAACTGAACAATTGTTAGAAGTTATTAGACTTGATTTTAATGCCATTCATGCTCCCTAAAACTCTGTCATATTTTCCATGTATTGTGTTAAGTCTGGCTGCAGCCAGCTGTCATGCCTTATCTTATACTTAGATGGTAAACATTTTAGGGGGGAAGATTAAAAGAGTAAATATTCTTGGAGGAAGATTATCTTCTCTGGTTTTGTTCTATACAGCAAAGTCAGATCCTATTTTAGGAGGGTGCTAAATGTTCTACAAATACTAAATAATGCTGATAAATGGGTATTTCACAGCTGAAAAACATGATCACAGAGAAATGCAGTGAAAGCATAGTGAAAGAATGAATGAAAGTTTCTGTAATATTTCCTTCTTTCTCTTCTGGGGTGAACTCTATTATTATTATTTTCTAATTTGTTATTGCTTTCTTAATAATGAGCTAGTAAATCAGGGACCAAAGAGATATTCCTACCTTAAGAAGTTTTATTTCATACATATATGATACGTCACAGTAGTTGGATCTTCAAATGCATTTGCTTTGAAGAAGTGCCTCACTTTATAGTGTAACTTTCTTTGTGTTGAATTTGAGATTTATTGCAATCATATAGCCTCTTTGAAATACAATTTTACCTGAATATGGACTTTTCTTTGGTTCTTCAGCTAGAATTCATTGGAGAGAGTGCAAGATTGGATGAACTAAAGTGGTCAATTCTAGAAATGTGTTGCTCATTGCAACATTGCACCTAAGTATCAAATCTAATTATTGTTTAATTTTAATTGCTGCATTAAGCAAATCCTGGATTAGAATGCACTTAAACAGCAGTGCAATACTACCTGCAAGTCAGGCTGGAATCTGGCCCTCCACATTGGAAAAGTAATGTGGCTTATGACAGTGCTGTAAAATGTGTATATTTAATTTTAGACCTTACAAGTCTTTTATTATATTAGAGGGTCAGAGCACAGAGAAACTTTCATTTTCATGGAATAATTTACAGATATTCTGTAAATATCACTGCTGTAAAAGGACAATTCTTTGTTTTAATTTTATGGCTGGGATTCTATGACAGAAGGACAACCATAGGGCTTTGTAAAAGGAAACCGTGTTAATTCTACTTTAATTACAGTCATTCTTCCCTCCTACGCCTTTAGTTTGTGTGATTATTACGGATTTCATTCTATGGTGTCTTGCCTTAGCATTTTCTTTCCTAACTGTGCTAGTACTGGGCCTCTTTTGTGCACCCTCATGAATGAAAATAATAATCTTTTTCTTTTGAGATATCTTCTTAGTCTTTGGTTTTTCCTTTACCATGATCAGAAATGTGAATGTTCTCTTTCATTTTATAACTGAAGATATACAAACACCAGTTGCATTGTGTGAAAAGAGATGTTGACATAAGGAACTGTCAGTACAAATTCAAGTATAAATGTAAATAAACATGAGCATAAGTTTAAAGATAATTAACAGTGGCCTCCATAACATCCCTAAGGATGAGTAGAACTAAATTTATTCAAAGCAACCTCAAATCTGATACTGCATTTTTAAATCTGTAATATCTATGTGTTTTAAGACAAAAATATTTGTACGTAATTTTTATATTGCGCTATCTTCTGTCCCATAGTATTAAATAAGATAAAACCAGAAGAATCTGAAAGTCTGTAGAGAAATTACATTATTTGTGTTATTTTTTCTACTGTTTTTATATTCATGAAAATAAACCAATAATATTAAATGCACCAATTATATATGCTAATAGAGCTAAATGAATAGGTATGCATTGGTGAGGAGGAAAGATACTTAAAAACACCAAAATGATTGTGCAACAATAATTAGAAGAAAATAGTAGTTCTGTTCTGTACTTAACACAATAGAAAACTTTGAATTAATAAACACACTTGTATATTTTTTGACAGTAATAACTACGATGTATCTTATCACATAATTAACCTTCACAAACATACTAACAAGTCTATTGAGCAGTAGTGACAAAATTACAATAACTTATTTGGACTTTTTAGCCTAAAGAAAAAATAAACTATTAAAAAAATCTTCAGACACTGATTCCCCTCCATCTTTGTTTACCTGTTTATTAGCCTTATTTCACTGTAATTTTTCTGATTTCTACTAAGATTACTGGGAGGAGAATCAGACCCTCAGACATTAAAGAGATTTGTAATATATTCAAGAAATAGAGAATCTAAGGCCCACTACCAAAGTAGCCTGGATATTTATGAGTGTCTTGAAACACAGAGGCATGATGCAGTGTTACAAAGTATTACACTCAATACATATGGAGATTTCTTATGTAAGGACACATAGATGTGTACTTGACATCACTTCATAGGGAATACTTTCACTACAGGCCTTGAGAATTTCCACTTCAGTGTAAGTTTTTTATTCTGTAGGATCAGACCTACATTTACCAACTTTATAAAAACATAATGATACATTTCCTTTCATTTCTGAAAAATAGCTCTCCCCTCTCTCCTGCATCTTACCATCCAAAAAGCTGCACTCAATAAACAATGCTGATATTTGACATTTTTATGCCTCTTTTTTCTCCTAATAATAGTTTAATTGTGAATATAGATCTAGAAATTATTTATAAATAAAAGAATTAAGACTAATTAAGCAACTGAGACAATTAAGTAGCAATTTTTTTTCTACTTGGTGAAATGCACATAATTCTGGAAAAAAGAATACTGTGCTCTTAGTTGCTGAGCAAAAACAATATCCAGTCTCAAACTCTAGTAATTTTTAGGTGCTGTTGAAGCAATTTTTTGTCACAAACTTTATCTTTTTATCTGCAAGACTCAAATTAAGTACAATATGAACCTGTTCATTTGTAATACACATTTATTTTTGTCTCATACGATGCTAGGTAGAAACTTAAATGTAAGAATTTTCATGATGCCCATTCATTTATCAATTTCTTGTACAAAGTAGTGTGAGGGCCTGTCATCCAGACCAATGAACTCACAGCCTATGGAATGTATTCTGTATTCTGGTTTTTTCATGTGTGATGGTAACTGCTAGCTAGCTAGCTAATAAGTCTTGGTTACAGGTTCTTGGTATGGTAAGACTTTGCTGGAGTGAAGTGTATGAATAGTGAGTAGTATGAATAGTACCAGATTATAGCTATTCATTCAACTTCTATGTAGTCAGGGCTAATTTAATGCATAATGAAGTAAGCTTGCACTCTTCTGTTATTGTTGGAAGCTATGCAATTAATACCTGATTGTAGTGCTGTAAATGTGTGCTGCTTGCTGCTCAACCTGAATCTAAAACTAACAGGATAAGTCTTCAATTTCTGTAAATTTGATCAGTGTCATTGAAATTACTGAGTTTTGACCAGCTTACAACAGTGAAGCTCATTTAAGAAAGCACTTCGCCTGTTCCTAGTATGTATATTCTCTCATTTCCAAGAGAGGGAAAAGATTTTACATAATTAAGACATATCAAATGTGCAAAACCTCTTGAAAGAAACATAGTATCAACTGATGACAGATGTGACTTTTTATTAAAACAGAATTATTTTCAGAACAGTCCAGTCTTCAAACATGGCCTAACAGGAATGATCGTTTACAGAAACTTAATTGGATCAGAAATCTAGTTCATCTCTCATCAAGTTTTATAGCAATATGGCAGTTCAGATAAAAAGAGGGGGGATCTTCCAAATACTCTACTTGTAAAATGGTATAAATGTAAATGTGTGTTTGTGTTCACTGTGCTGTATCTTTCACAAACTTCATTTTGTGAGCATAACTGTAGAAATCTTTAAAAAGTTCTATACGACTTTGTCCTGAAAAGCAGTACTAGTACTATTCACAACTGTAGAAAATCTAGCAATATGTGCAAAAGTCTGGCCCCATTTAGGAACGCCACTGATTTCTGTGGCTTCAGGATTTCACCTGTTGTGGTCTATAGCAAAATTTATATCCTGGCCTATAGTGCACAGCATTGCAAGAATCTAATAGCTTCACTCTTAGAAAAACAGTTAAAAACAGGACAAATCCATAACAGCATTAATCACCTGCATGAAATGTGCAGGGCTGCATTTCTTTCAGTACTCTGCATGTCAAGTTTTTGTATCAGTTGCTTAAGCACTCAGTTCTGTTGTGTTCTTTTTACACATTCATCTGATCTTGGGAGAAAGATAGCTGCTCCTAGAAGTAAATGTCTGGACATTGGAGGTAACTGTATGAATTTTTTATCTGTTCTTCATTGTTCATTCACATGAAACTATGCACACCTGCATGACTTTCATTGCCTTTTTATTTCCTTTAGAAAAGAGGTTAATTTAGTCAGTCCTGAAAGGTCACGGTGAAGCAGTATGTGGGGAAGAGCATGAATATTTTCAAATAACAATGATGCAGACAGTTGGCTCTGGCTCCAGAGTGCAAGATCCAATATTTATTCTATTTGCAGTGTTTGGCAATTAAAGTTACTTGGACATAGCCATCCCACCTTTTAACAGTGTAATGCTTTAGTTGTTGGACTAATTTTGTACTCCTTTGCTGTAGTGCAGAGGAATCACCTGTAAACAAGATAAGAAAGAAATTGAGGGCATGGTGGAAACATTCACTGGAGCATGATCAGAAAGCTTAAGAAATAAGTCCTGACTTCCATCAGAAAGGACTTAGATTCTGAGTTCTGGGAGAAAAGGGGAGGCTCAAGATGGGAATTTGATAAAGAATTCAGTTCCACATAGTATAAAGAGAAAACATGCTGGTGGTTTGTGAAAGAAATCTGACATTCAAGTGTTGCAGGAAATTTGAACTTGGAGGTTACCAACATAGAGAGATTTACACACACAAAATCTCATTTTGATAGAGATAAGGCAAAATACATCTTTGCAATGGATTGAAGAATCAAGGGAGTTCCATGTGTGTAATGCAGTATGGATAGTATGGGGTTTTTTTTGTGAGAAATGATAAGCATCATGGTTTAAGCCCAGCCGACAGCAAAGCACCATGAGGTCTCTCACTTACTCCTCCACCTGGGAGGAGTGAAAAACTTGTGGGTTGACACAAGGACAGAGATCACTCACCAATTATGGTCACAGGCAAAACAGACTCAACTTGGGGAGAAAGCAAAATAAATTTAATTTGTTACCAAGCAAATCAAAATAGGATAATAAGAAGTAATATCAAATCTTAAAATGCTTTCCCGCCATGCCTCCATCCTTCCAGGCTCGACTCCGCTCCTGATTTTCTCTACCTCCTCCCCCCAGCAGCGCAGGTTGGATGGGGAATGGGGATTGGGGTCAGTTCATCACACCTTGTCTCTGCCGCTCCTTCCTGCTCAGGGGGAGGACTCCTCACTTTTCCCCTGCTCCAGCGTGGGGTCCCTCCCTGGGGAGACAGTTCTCCACAAACTTCTCTGGCATGAGTCCTTTCCATGGGCTGCAGTCCTTCA
>JANZLQ010000079.1:51046620-51073082 GCA_026212715.1 Elanus axillaris
TCATCCTCCTCAGGGGCAGGACTCATCACACTCTTCCCCTGCTCCAGCGTGGGGTCCCTCCCACGGGAGACAGTCCTGCACGAACTTCTCCAACGTGTGTCCTTCCCACAGGCTGCAGTTCTTTACGAACTTCTTCAGTGTGGGTCCCTTCCATGGGCTGCAGTCCTTCAGGCACAGACTGCTCCAGTGTGGGTTCCCCCACGGGGTCACAAGTCCTGCCAATAACCTGCTCCGTGTGCTCCTCTCTTCACAGATCCACAGGTCCTACCAGACCCCATGGGGTCACAGCCTCCTTTGGGTGCATCCATCTGCTCTGGCGTGGGGTCGTCCATGGACTGCAGGGGGATAGCCTGCCTCACCATGGTCTTCCCCACAGGCTGCAGGTGAATCTCTGCTCTGGTGCCTGGAGCATCTCCTTCCCCTCCTTCTTCACTGACCTTGGTGTCTGCAGAGTTGTTTCTCTTACATGTTCTCACTTCCCGGCTGCCGTTTCTCTCCCCGTTCCCCAACTTTTTCCCTTCTTAAAATGTTATCACAGAGGCATTACCACTATCACTGATTGGCTCAGCCTTGGCTGGCGGCGGGTCCATCTTAGAGCCAGCTGGCATTGGCTCTGTTGGACAAAGGGGAAGCTTCCAGCAGCTTCTCACAGAAGCTGCCCATGTAACCCCCCTGCTACCAAAACCTTGCCACAGAAACCCAGTACACATCACTAGGACTGATACTACTTTTTGGTTTTATAATAATTGGAAAGAATGTATTTGCCTGTGAAAGAAAAATGGAGAGTACAGTAATCCTTATTGGTAGCTATATTTCAGTAATTTTTACTTTTATTTTAAAGATAAGCATGAATTGTGCTTTCCAGTTATGATGGAGGTTTCACAGTGAAAGTCTCTATGACAGGTTAAATGTAAATTAGGGTTTTTTTTAAGGAAGAAGGCTTCATTGTGTCCTACAAAACTCTTAGAAGCTTGTATTTTGTAATCTTCTAAAACATCAAGTATGCCTTAGAAATGGTAGATTTGATGAAATTGTAGAATGTAATGCAAATACTTAGTGTCAAATCACTGACTTGAAAATGTATTTCAGACCCTGCTAAGGTCACCATGGCATGTTGGTATTTCAGTGGTACAGTCATTGTCCCAACTGAGGGGGAGTCCTTCACTGTAAAAATATAATCTCTTCAGAGATAAGGCATTGTGTAAAGCCCAGCTGAATTAACTTTTCTGATTCTGTATTGCTTTCACTGACTCTCTGAAGACTACACATCTGAACTGTTCTAGATAGTTCCAGTTTGGTCTGTTTAGCTTGGTCTCAGAACAGCTGTGACTTGAGCAAGAGGATCATAAGACAGGGGCAACACATGAGAAGATAGTAAGAATGGAATAAGTGTCCCTGTGTCTTGGCCACTGTTGATTTTCTCAAGAGTGGATAAAGCAGAATTGTGGTATTTGATGGGAATTCCTTCTAAGGGAGGTAACCAAACAAAAGTGAGGCTCTTCACAATCTGTATATACCACCTTAATAAAAAACACTTATCAGTGCTCTTAACTTTGACACTGTAAATAACCTGAATGAATGAAACAAATTAATTTCTGGCTTTTTCAATTGAGTAAGAGAAAAGCTTTGTATTCAATGGCATAAGAACTTGGAGAATGCTAGTGTAAGATTTCCTCTCACAGCATGGTATCTGGCCACACATAAGACTTTTATTCCTCTTCCACTCTGGATTTGTCATTATGTCCCCTCTTAAATAGCATGCCCTTGACTGAATGTCAGTTCCATGTAGTGTTACGATTTCTTGGTATCTATGTTTTTTTAAAGAAGAATATATTAAAGACAATGGAAGATACCATTGCTGAGATAGAGATGAGATAGGGGTAAGCTAGACACAGTACTGTGGGTCAGGATTATCTATTTATTATCTGTGTTTTTAATCACTGCAAATTATATGAAAATCACTTAAGTAACATAAATAACCATGCACGATTCTTGTAAAGCAAGTGCAATGCTACAGTGACATACAAGGTGTCAAGTAATTGTACTCTTCAGTGATTCCAGGTAATAGATTGCAGAACAGTATTGTACAAGGTACTGTCATGTATCAGAATTAAAACAGAAATGGACTTGTAGTAATTGGAGGTTTACTTTTATGTGGTGATATGTTCCTTTTGGTTATGTTTCTACTATTTAATTGAAATTTTTGAGCAAGTTACAACTTTGTTGTGCATAACTTTATATGAGGCTTTAGTCCTCACATTCTTGAATGTATTATATATAATATACTTCAGATTTCTGCTGCCATAACTTCATTGGAGAGGCATTAGAGCAATATAGCTCCTGTAAAAGAAGTTCATAGAGCAGATAGAGTTTAACTACAAAACTGCACTTCAGGAGTAGTATCTTTTGTGTATTGGTAGTGCATTGTTCTTACTGACAACAAAATGTGACTTGTAGGAGCTTGTATTCAAAACAGGAGCTATACACAGTAGGGTACTTGTGTAGTACCCAAAACAGACAGTATCAAAAATACTGCCAAGTAAATACATTCTAATCAGTGCTTTTATATCTGCATAACCATATCCCAGAGCAGGCTACTTGTACTGTTTTAACCATACTGATGTATCTTAAGTGACTTGTAGGCAAGGAACTGGGACGATCCACTGGGGCCTTTAGTCCCTGAATCTCACATACCTATCAACAGTTTTCTGACCTGGTTTATGAATGTCTGCTTATGCCTCAGTAATATCATCTTACAGGCCATCCTAACCTGTCTTTTGGTACAGCTGAAGCTGGGCTGCATATTGTGGCTCTCACAGCATTGCTGGTAAGAGGAACATATAGTCTCTCTACTTGGCTGGACTTGTAATTTAGGTTTCATATAATTGTTCTTTGTAGGCAAACAGTAAATGTTTTACAATTAATAGGGAGAAAGATGATTATGGACTTCTGGGGTGAAGTAGTTCAAACCTAGTAAGAAGGAGAGAAAGATTTATAAGTCTCTACTAACTAGTATTTTTTATTTTATGGTATGCTTAATGATATAGTCTTTATTAACCAGTTTAGCTCAATAAATTATGCTTATGTCAAGTCATACCATCTCTTAATGGTGATTTGCAAATAGGAACATCTTAAACCCCTTAATGCCCCAGACTGTGTATGCCATATGGACTGTAAGATTTGCTTAGGCTCATGCACACATTTGTCCTAAGTAACAACAAGCTGCCCCTCAGCAGTTTAATAGTTTAACTCAACAAAGAAAGAAGTACAGAACTACGTGTTTACTACCAAGGCAGGACTTGATCCTGGCCAGAATGCTTCAAAAGAGGAGAAGATATAAAACACCTTGTCACTAAGTTGAAGGTAGTTACTACATTTGAGACAGGTTTGATGAATCTAAAGGTCACCTTCATACACCCAAGGAACAGATTGGGTATATTCATCTTCTGTTGGGGATGAAGACTGGGGTCTAGTATTTGGCCAAGGTCTTGGTCCCCAAACTAAGCCTCTTCATCTTATCTGGAAAAAGACATGGAGAAGGAAGGTATTTTGGTTTTGGGAACTGCAACAGAAAGATTGAGTGACTTCAGGTTTTCTATCACCCATGTCCTTATAGACTTTGATAACATACATATTTTGAGTTTTATAAACTTTTCTTGCTTTTACCTTAAGCTGGCTTGAGCTAGGGTTGATTTTACAGTAAGGGGATAACATTAAGGCATTTCACCTGTATAGGCATATTGCACAAAAGACTAGGTAGGATCTTAGGTCACTACAGGAGCATAGTTGCAGATAGTAGCAGAACGCTTTTCCCTTTGACATACTGATCAGCTGGGCTGTTGGTAACAAGGTAGTTTGCTGCTAATGTTGGAGAAGAAAGGTGATGCTTAGATGAAAGTAAGTCATGTGGTCTGTTAACAGGCAGAATTTTATGAATTTCTCTTCTACTTGAGCAGAAGTTATGTGAATTTGCTTATATGAGTGCCATGTCAAGCATTAACACTGAACCATATTTAGTATCTAGAGCTTCATAGCTTGATGGTTTGTTTTCTCTTTGAGTCAGTCTTATCATTAGATAGGTGATTTTGCTTTCACAGTCACTAATCAACAGCCTGCCCTGTCTATAAATGGCCAAGTATGCATTTTGTTGTGTTTACATAAAAAAAAATGACTGGAAGCTTATCTTAGTTGTTACAGTGCCCCAGTTTTATTCTTCCTAGCTTTGGTACCTGTATTTTGAGGGGTTTAGTAAGACTGAAACACCAATAAAGGCCATCTCTCTAGTCATAACCTAGATACTCTCAGTTGCTAATTGAAACCCTTACCTGTAGGATCTTCTTATTTCCCCTTTTCTCTTAGAGCAAAACTCCTCTGGAAGGAGATCAGCTTGCTTGGCATTTTAGGATCCACTGCTTCTACTTTGCACATTGAAAAGGAGTGTCAGCTCTCAGTTACCAAATAATTCATATGCAGTCTGCAGACATTAAAATTTGAAAAAAGAAGGAGTAGAGAGCTTTGAAGCAGAATTTCCTTTCATTAAATTAGTGAATATGACAAGGTTATGTAATGTTCCTGGGGGATGAAGTTGTGCACGTCACTAACGTTTTAGATTCAAGAGGCTTTATGCTTTTCATTTGCTGCTGGAAGAAGGCTTAGTACTGGATTAACTAACAAGTTCCTCTTTCTAACTCAGGTAGATTAAACCTCACCCAGATTTTACATATACTGTATGTGATATACTATGTATACACACAAGCTTATACCTATTTTGCTTTGTATTGTGCATTTGAACACATGCTGGTGTAAAACTTAAAGGCACATCTGCAGTTGGGTTAAATTTAAAGTGTCGGAATTTCTATAGACATGAGGAAAGAGAAAAAGAGAATTCTTGCCGTTCTGTGCATTTACTGCTTAGTGGGTACTAAATGCTACACCTACATCTTTCAGCGCTCAGGTTAATCAAAAGCTAGAACCAAGCATCCTGATTCTCTTTTCTTAAACTAGTGTAAAGCAGGATTCTTGTGTAGAAACAGCTGAAGAGACACTGGAGTAAATAAGGGGAGATTTGGAAACAAATGTGTAAAACTTTCATTTTCTGTAGAGATATTTAAAATAAGGTTAAAGTTTTTAGTGAAGGTAATGGGTGAGTAGCACTGGCAGATAAAGCTGTGTATGCAGCTTGGGGATGGAAGGCAAGAGGAGACAGGGTTGAGAGTAGATCTGGCTTTGGGAGCCGCCTTTGTTCTGGTCATCAAGTAGGCTGGTTCCAATGGGCCATCAGCCCCGGTTTCCCATTAGGCTTGGTGCAGTAGCACTCTGCCAAGGCACTAGTTAATAGCTGGTCTCAGTTTTACAGTAAGTGTCCTAATAATCTGTCATGAAACCAACTTAAATTGTTACCAGTTTGCCTGCAACAGTTTTAAAAGAATAAGCTCTGCAATAAATTCTTCAGCTTTATCCTGCTTAGGGTATAAACGCATTGGTCTATAGTATTAATAAAAGGCTTTTTCACAGGTTTTTCACATAGGTTCTTCGTATTTGTGAAAGCCTTTTTCCTTCTCCCAGTTACTACAAACTGTAAATGAGTATGGGAGTGTGTGTGTGTGAGGGGAACATTAGTTGGCAAATAAATGTCTGATGCTGTCTGTGTTGGTTTGTATTCCTTCCATGTCCCTCAGGCTCAGATAATGTCTGTGTCTAAAAATGCATACATAATC
Organism: Elanus axillaris; assembly: GCA_026212715.1. NCBI lineage: Eukaryota > Metazoa > Chordata > Aves > Accipitriformes > Accipitridae > Elanus > Elanus axillaris. The sequence goes on from JANZLQ010000079.1 coordinate 51,052,338, forward strand.
CACAATGAAATGAGCTGGTACCAAGGTTTGCACAGCCTAGAGGTACAAATTAGGACTGTGCTATTTTAACAGCAGACCTTCTGGAAAATGTAACCTACCAATTCTACCTTTAAGGTGTTGCAAGTATGTCATTTGATTTCATATTTCAGGGAAGAATAAACCCAATGGTCAGCCTATAAACTGACAGTGTGCATTGCAGAAAATTTGAAAACATAAAGATTGGCTTGAATTTTAATATTTTCCTTGAGAGATCAGGAAGTGATAATCTTTTTTGAGCTGCTTACTAAATTTGTAGAGTGGGTATGCTGGCTGATTGAAGGCTGAGGAACTAGAGATGAGTGCTAAATTGGAAAAAAAAACCCCACACCCCCAAAGCCCCATATATTTTTTGACACAATTTTTTATTCTGAGTGCTTTTGTTTTAGAAGAATACAACTAGCAGAAAGAAGGTGGGGAGATAAACGTCTTGATTATATTACAAAGATTTTATGAACATTGTTGTAAGGGCTGGGTTTTTAAGAGGATGTTGTGATGCTTGTAATGTGAAATAGCTTAGTTTTGGGAAATCTGTGTTTGTATCTCCAATACTTTTTGTGAACTGAATGGATCACGGTCTTCAGCTGGAATGTCTTGGCATGGATAGATTGCATTTAGTAGATGAAAGAAGAAAAACTGGTAATTTTCATTCACAGGATAATAAAACTATTCAGCTGCTCAGAGTATGATGACACTTGAAGATTGTGTTGTTGCTGTTCTTCTTTCTGAAGGATGTAAGGATAATGCAGTTTTAAGATGTTTACCATGAGAAACAGGAAAATTTCACCAACTTGTGACTGACAAAGAGCCTTTAGGAACATACCAGTTGGTAACTTTGGGATTTCTTTATGCAGATTTCATGAATACAAATTGTCACTTGTCCTTATAGAAATGAAAAGCTAATTAACTTTCTTACATAGCCAATTTGCAGGTCCAGTGTAAGTGCAGGTTAGAATTAAGGCAAAACAATTGCTTATAACAAAGATCAGTCTAACTGATGTCACAAATTATGATTAATGAGTAAATTAGCAGTGAATGCTGTAAATGAGTGTGCTTTGAAAATTCTTTTTAATAAATAAGTGAGCACAAAAAGCTTTTGTATTAAATTCTATATATATATATGTATAATAGGGTTTTTTAGTAGATTTACTCCTAGAGGAAATGTGAAAAGAATAACAACTTGTGGAATTTGTAATGTTTATATAGTATCAGGCTGAGATTGCACGCAACATTTGCCTGTTTGTTCATATTTACCAGGACAGGAGCCTTCACCGTTATTGAATGTGAACCAGTTTATGGGCTCTTTACTTAGCATATATAGCAGTTCCTGATAAGTCAGTGGGACACAGTGAATATTGCAATGCAGGTCATGGGGTGAATAAATGGTATTTTCTTTTTTTTTTCTCCTTTTTTTCCTTTTCACCCCATGTAGGAATTTTCTTACTGTATAATTTGGCATGGGAAGAATGACTTCAGGATTTATAACTAGGAATGAGTCCAGTCACATACCCCACTGAAACTTGATGTCATTAGACCAGTAATACATAAGGGCTCTACACTAAGTGACAGTCATTCTTGTGATGGTCTGTGTGCGGTATTCCAAAGTGCATGGGCGCCTGCCAGATCACATTGTTTACTCTGTGCTCAACCTGCATTTCTCAGTGTCAGATAAAAAGGTTTCATGGGAACAGTTGTGCCTGTATCATCTTCCAGTTTTTATTGCTACAAAACAAATCACCAAAAAGTTACTGTAATTTTTCAGGAGACTCCTGAAACATCATATATGTTAATTTGCAAGTAAATGGGATGCTTGAAAGAAGCTTCTTAGCATGTTTAAGTTTTTCTGATGTCTTTGTTATTTTATTCACACTTGCTATGAATCATGGCAAAGGATATGATAGGATATGATTTGGGGGAATTTTTATTCTGATTTTGGAAATCTTTTCATATTTCAAGCATATGATAAAATTTAATCATAAGTTGAATTGTGATATACTAGGAACTTCCATACACCCCAAACAGAGCATCTAGAAACAGAGATACATTAAGGTCTGCATTGTCTATATATCTTGTCCACATGCTGAGCTTGCTGTACTCGGACCGCAGACATCGCATTAGCTCTCACTTTACCTTTAAAGAAGGTGAAGTCTTATCATCATATCCGTCTCTTAATTAGAGGAGTTATGTCCATAAAAATGTCTCTACACAAGAAGAGCTCTCAGTAGCTGTGGAAAGATGGGTGCTGAACTACTAATTTCAAAAATATTTTGTCAGACATTTTATTTGAGTGCAGAGAAAATGTATTACATGTCCTCAAAGCACAGCACAGAGTATAGAATAGCAAAATTAAAACAGTTAGATTATTCCATAACATGATGAAATGTGAATGAGTTAATTCCATTCACTACTTCAGAATTGTACTTAAATTTAAAAAAGAGAATGTGAAAGTGCAAAAGGAAAAGAAAGACATGTCTTATGCTCATGCAAAGCTATGAAAACATTCCAGTCCAAGTGAGTTATTTTAGTGTCATGTTATAAATATATTTCATGAACCTTCAATATGTAAAAAAGGACAGCTTCTTTCTGGATAGTGGTAAACTATCTCTATGTCAGAAGTTCCTGTGCCCCCTGGGGGGACAGCTTGACTGCTTGTTGAAGCAGCAGTCTAACTTCTATGGCTTTTATCTCCTTAAACCAAACAAATTAAAGCTTAGTATATTTAAGGTGAGCTAGCAATAAATCAAATTTTCCCTCATATATTACAGTGTAATTTGCAGTCATTCAGAAGTTGTCTTTTGAGCTTCTTAGGAGTCCCAGTAAGAAGTGCATAACAAACAGCAGAGCCCTCAATCCTTGGATGGCAAAGCTTGTGGTACTCACCATTAGTCCAAGTTATGGAAATCTGCTATAAAATTTTTTCTTTGGCAATATACAAACATCCAGTATCAGCACAAATACATGAGTAGGCACTGATAGATAAAGAAGCTGAAACAAACAAAACTTGTTGTTTGCATTTATTAGCTAATATTGCTGCAATTTTGATGATGTCCACAGGAGAGTTCAAATGCAGAAATATGAGGTGCTGATTTAAATTGAATTTTCCTTTTGTTATTTTAATTTAATTTTTGTTATTTTAATTGCAACTTCATTAAAATGTGACCAAGAAGAGTTTCAAAAGTGCCAAAAGGCTGTGATATCATAGTTGGTAACCTATTACATCTGATTTTTTTGGCAGATTTAATTGCAATGGAAGGTTCCCATATAGATTGTTGCTGTGCTTAATGAAGTGTACTGCAGAGAGTTTTTGTTGGACTCTGCACTGCTGTTGTTAAGGGAGATTAAAAATAGTTTTCAGTTCTCAGTCAAAATTGCCCTCATGTTAATAAGCATGAGGCAGTGTAACTGTGTTTGCTATCAGAGTGCCTAGTAACTTAGGTCAGAATCAATGTCAAGAAACCGACATTAATTGTGGAGATAATTTATGTCAAAACTTAATTAAAAACCTTTATAAAGATAAAGGCAACAAATACTACTTTTCATTTCTGGATCTGTAGGTCTGATGATGGTCACTTTATATGTAATGAGATGGACATGCTGATTGAATAATAAAAAGATGGATTGCATAATACCTGTCTTTCTCCATGGCTGCCTAGCTACTATCACCGTAGTCTCAGCAGCTCTTGACTGTAAATGAGTTTATCCTCACAACACCTATTGAACATGCAGAGATTACCCTTCCAGTGCAGCTGCTGAGCCTGAAGCGGAGAATTTAACTGGTTTGCCAAATTAAATTTAATTTTGTGAATTTAAAGATGAACAGCTGAAAAAGGCACTGTATGCATTAAAATGTCTGAAGTGTACAGGATGACTATAAGTTTCCTGTTTCAGATAAAATTATCTATGATCTAATAATAATTTACCTTTTCTGATATCATATGGTACCTTAAAGATAACTGTCTTCATTTCAAGATTAGGCACTGAAAAAGAGTTGTGGCAATGGTTTTTTACAGGGATTACTTATTTATGCAAATGGAAACTGCCCAGCCACATACCTTGTTTTTTTCAGCTAGATTATGGTCTAAGTGAAACACAGACATCATCATGGTTCCCTTTTATACTGGAATGTGACTTTTTTTTCCATGCAAATAATTATCAGTCATTACATATAATAATGTGGTCCTTACATACAATCTTAAAACCTTGGTTTTTATTGAAAAATGTCTACAAGTAGGAAATCACATCATTATGTAATAACTGTGCTTGTCTTTTGCCTCTAATTCTTCGTAGCAAGTGTTGTAAGTTAAAAAACAACAGCTTTACTAATTGTCAGTCCAGCAAAAATGCACATAGGACTCAAAAAATACTGTTCTTCTTCAGGTAGCTACCAAAGACACATTCGGTATTCAGCCCTGTTTCTGCAATTCCACTATGTAGATACAGCTCTGCAGAAGCTAGTAAGCAATTTTCATAAGGAGTAATAGCAGTTACAGTCCTTTACCACGTTTGGCCCAGTCGTAGATAAAGAAATCATGAGAAAACTGGTTTTACCTCTAACAGCAGTTAAGTGTTGTGGGAAAATTTAGTTTCCAATATATTGCTATGTGCATTATTTGATAAACAGCTTTGTAGTTTGCAAAGTGTTGGAGGTTAAGGGGATTTTGTTTGTTTCTTTTGTGTTCAGAAGCAATAGAAAAGGTAAATTGTCATATGGTGTAAATTAGTGCAAGCTCTCTTGTTTACCTGAACTGCACTAATGGAGAATTTGTCTCTGAGTGTCTGATAAGGAAGGAAAGGATTCCCCTTTATTTATCTTCTTTTAATTATTGTTATCATTAGTACAATGTATTGCATAATAGTAAAAGCATACTAGCCATAGGTATCATGGTGACTGGCAGTGACATAAAACCTAGTGGTAGAATATGGTGGGGTTTTTCAGTTGTTGGTTAGTTTGAGTTTGGGTTTGTTTGGGTTTTTTTCCCGAGCTAATTTCACATAGTTCAACACAGTCTATGCTTATCATTTTTCATTGCTTTCGTTTTGTTTTTTGTTTAAAAATCTGCAGTTCTCCTGGTCCCAAGATAGTTAAGTGTATTGTTGCAGGAATGAAGGCACAGCATGGCTCTTCAATTGAGTTGCTTTCCATCCTTGACCCTTCTAATGCATGGCAAAATTTGCAAATTTTCCAAAACAGACCTTGTCTCTAAGGAAGTAAGTTACTTTATGGATATTGAAATTACCAGTTGGGCATTCACTGAATGTATGAGTGAGGCATAAATTTAGAATTTAAAAGCTGCCTATGAACTATTATGCATAGTTAGTCTGTGCTTATGGACTTGCCCACACAATGCTTTTCTTTCTTTTTTTTCACGTTCAACACTGAATTCACAAAATGTCAAAAAGAATAAAAAGAGAATGGCAGTGCATCATTTTTCACTTGATGGCACACAATCACAACTTGTGCCACAGAATATCAACATATCAGATTCAGTCCTGTCTCTTTACATATCAGAGTGCTGAGTTAATACATGCATAGAAAAGGATTCAAAGGTAGCAGTTTTGGTGAAATCCAGATGCTCTTCATCAGAATACATTTCTGTCTTTTCTGTGGTCTAGGGATAAAGTCTGTGACTTGGGAAAAGATTTTTAGTTTCTTTGCTCTAAATATGTTTTGTTTACCATGTTTTTGGCAATTTTTTTGACAACAGAGAAGTTCTTTCATAAGTTCCCCGTGACAGCAGTGCCACACTATTTTGCTGTGCTCAGATTTTCTGCTGTATTTGGTTTCAGGTACATGTTCACCAGGCAAAATTAGCAGAGCAGATAGTTCAAGGACCCTTGAGCATTCTGGAAAGTTGAACAATAATAATTTAATCTGACATATCTATTAAAGAAAAAAGCATGCAGATTTTCAGGAACATTATATTTTTACAGCATTTTTTTAAAATTGTCTTTGTTACTGGTATGTTACACATTAGAGGCAGGGTAAAAAGATTCAATTCAATTTATAAACTTAGGACAATCTGCATACTCTTGTATATAATGTAACAATGTAAAAACAATGTATTGACTTTGTTTTATAATAATGCCCACATCATATTTTCTTGGCATTTTAAATTATTTCAGGATTTAATCCAGTGTTACATGTATGCATACTTGTAGTCTGCTTGGTTTCTGACATTTAAATAAACATACTGACAGGAAGTATTGCCTGTGGAAAGACCAGTTGAGCGGAATAAGGGGTTAGACATCAGAAGTGAAGAGAAGCAACTTAGAAATGAAAACTAATACACTACAGGTACATAACTGTCAGAACTAAGAGAGGAAAATAAAGAATAGTGACGAGATTGAGAATGGAAGGGAGCTGTCTGCTGAAAGTTGAAGATGAGAGCAAAAATGAATTGCAACAGCTTCTATAAAGGAACTACATATAATAACTTAAAACTGAGAAAGACTATATAGAAATATAGCAAAGACTTGGATTCTTTATCATCTATTGGCCCTAAGTATTCACTTCATGTATTTCAAATCAGCATCTTAAAATGTATTGGATCTCTAAAAATTTCTCAGGTAGGAAAGAGAATGATGTAAATATTTAGAGAAACTCTTCAACATTTCTGTACCGTGTTTAGACATAATGTCATAGTTTTTTATATTAAATCTTTAGAAGTCATGTCTTGTGTTGGTGTAAGTTTGAAAGTCTTGTTTCACCACAAAGCTAATAAATGAATTTTAACTATGTTGTAACAGAGATAGAAGGAAAGAGAATGATTAACTAAAATATCTTTTCCTACTTTTAAAATGATTTGTCCATTTCTCTCTTCTCTCCTCTCCTGTAGTTGCAATAGTTGGATCTTTTTCACTTCTTTTTTCTGACAGAGTAGAATAATTTGGGAGTGAACAGGAGCTATATGTGAAACTGTGCCCAAGCATAAATCTCTTTTCTCTTATAGTCCTTTCTGCGTGGACTCTTAATACGTAGTCGTTTACCCCCACCACTGCAAACTTACAAATGCTTTCTCCTAAATGTCACTGATTTTAATGGCTTAAAGGTGGGAATCCTGTTTTCATGACATCCTGTGATCATAACGTCAAGTCATGAATCATGATCTTATTCCAGCTGAATGATGAGCTCATTTTGCAATTGAAGACAAATTGGATTTTTTATTTATAATGGTGATAAAATATAGTGTGTGATCTTGCTATTCTGATGCTATTAGATTTCTGTTTTAATATAAATTTCACTGGTAAAATCTGTCAGTACTTTACTGAACTTTTAGTTATTTTTTTAATGCTTTCTCTTGCAGGTGAATACTGTCACTGGAGGGAAAAAAAAAACATTTCCTTCTTTTTTTCATTTCTAAAACTTGACATGGCTTATTTTTTATGTTTCTTACTTAGATTAATTTTGCTATTTTGTTTGTTTGTTTCAGCACCACCAAAGTTTACAAGAACTCCTGTTGACCAGACAGGGGTTTCTGGAGGAGTCGCCTCATTCATCTGTCAAGCCACAGGAGATCCAAGACCTAAAATTGTCTGGAACAAAAAGGGAAAGAAAGTCAGCAATCAGAGATTTGAGGTATTAGGTCCATTGTTCTGTTCCTCTGGAAACCATTAATTCCAACCTCGCTTCTAATCCCAATATGCGTGCTTTATTGTCAGTGATTAAGCAATATAGCTATGACTATTGGGGATAACTTAGCGGGAGCAGTCTCATAAAGTTTTTATTTTGCAAACTGGTTATGCATAGCACTGTTAAAGAGAAAACTGCTACTGCTGTTTTCTGAAGTAGCATGATCTGACTGGGGAACCTTGACATGCTTCTGTTCTGCCTGCTATCTTTTCCATGAAGGAGATGGGGGAAAATTATTTGAGCAGTGATTGCTGTCTCCAGAGAGCTAGCCACGTCCTTTTGGACAGTGTGCTTCGAACAGACCTAGGCTGCTACTGCTTCTACTGCCACAAGTGCTCTACCACTGTTGCAGACAGAGATGAAAAGGACATTGTAGTTCCTGCTGCTGAAGAGGAAATGTAAAACTTGCTTGCTTTTGATTCTTTTCTTAACAATAACCTAGGAAAAGGCTTTAGAGAAAGCTGTTTCCTTTCTCCACAATCTTCAGTTAAAGGAAACAGTGAATATAATCTATTCAAGGCATGCTGGTTATTTGGGTGAAACAGGACAACTATTATTCCCTCTTTTAGTAGCAGGAATAATTAATATCAAATATGGTTTGAGCTTTAACATGAAAAAAACCCTCAGAAAATAGGAGAAGGCTTGTAGAATACATAGTAAAACTGGCATTTAAGCATGTATAATTTTCACTGTGTCTTTTCATTGTTTTCAATATTAAATAAGAGACTTCTGCATTAAGAAAACAACTATTTGGAAGATGACTAATTTGTATGTAAAATAGTTGTGACAAATTTTATGAGTGAGGATCTAAGATACACCTATTAAAAGTTGACTGAATATTAAAGTCTTCTGTGTTAATTTTTAATAGTATTTGAGAAGATTGCTTGCCCTGGCTTTCAGGTTAGATTCACATGAGCAGAAAAGAATTGCATTTCTTTTATAAGCTAGATTTTCTTTATTCCTTTTTTGTTCAAAAAATATTGAAAGGCATTGGAATTTGTTCATTAACCACTATAATAATATAATTCTTTGCTTGTATATTTACTGCAATGTAAGAAATAAAAGCGTAAATTTAAATGTGACCTCATAGTGCCAAGAACTGTTTGCACTTTGCAGAGCATATGCAGAGCTGTAATTGTCTAGAGGGATTAACCTAGAAATTTTATCATAAACTCTACACAACTTACTCCCTTCTGGTCACAAAATTTTCACTTGAGGTGAGTTCTAAACAGTGAAAGATTGGGCATATACATGTTTACTGTATTAATTCAGTTTTATTTTGCAATATGTCATGGTTTATTTGCTTCATATATTGTTCTCTATGTACCTATGTACCTGGTTTTAGGGAGAATAAGCAAAAATAAACCAGTTTTATTTCCATAAAAAATTTTGAAGGAACTATAAAAAAATAATTTAAAATGTTTTAAAAATGCCTTCAGTGGACTGTTGAAGCTGTATAGCCAAGTAAGACAGAATGTAATTCAAAGAAATAGAAAACACTTACTAAGTATTTTATAATTTTTATTATAAGCACTGAGCAGGGTAGTTATAAAGTGTGCTGAGTACATCAATATTTTAAACAGCTTTCCTTCCTGTCCAAAGTAGAGGCCACTATTTCATGCCATAGAATATCTAAATAAGAACAGAATGACAGTAGAAACGAGATTCAGAAAAGACACATGGAACATTTAGGAAACAAGAAACATCTGAGATTGCCAACTGCACCAATAAGAGAATAATTAGCTGGGCTTCTTTTCCTCTTCTTTCAAATTAATATTTTGTATATAACTTTGAGTTTGATTACTTAGTAATACAAGACATGGAAATGTTTTACCTGGCCATCTGTCTTCATAGAAGCCTAGTGTAGCTGGAAAGGACTTCAGTGGGCCATCTAATCCACATGCTTTCCCAGGGATGCTGGAGGTTACTTATTTTATTCCCTGCAATAAACTTGACAGCCTCCTACAGTGTTCCATGTACCTTGCCATGACTTTTTTTTCTCATGTGGTACCTGAACTTTTTTTGCTGAAACTTGATGTACATAGCAATTGTCTTATCTAGCAACTAGGGAACAGATAGTTTATTCCCTCTTTCGACAGTGGCTGTTGTGATTTAACCCCAGCCAGCAACTAAGCACCGTGCAGCTGCTCACTTACTTCCCCCCCTTACCCCATGGGATGGGGGAGAAAATCAGAAGGAAAAAGGTAAAACTCATGGGTTGAGATAAGAACAGTTTAATAGAACAGAAAGCAAGAAAGAATAATGGTAATAATAACAATAATAAAATGACAATAATGATAAAAAAGATTGGAATATACAAAACAAGTGATGCACAATGCAATTGCTCAGCACTCATTGACTGATGCCCAGTAAGCTCCCGAACAACAATCCCCCCAGACCAACTCCCCCCAGGTTTATATATTGGATATGACATCCCATGGTATGGAATATTCTCTTTGGCCAGTTTGGGTCAGCTGCCCTGGCTGTGTTCCCTCCCAACTTCTTGTGCCCCTCCAGCTTTCTTGCTGGCTGGGCATGAGAAGCTGAAAAATCCTTAGTCTAAACATTACTTAGCAACAAGTGAAAACATCAGAGTGTTATCAACATTCTTCTCACACTGAATCCAAAACATAACACTGTACCAGCTATTAGAAAGAAAATTAACTCTATCCCAGCTGAAACCAGGACAGTGGCCTGTTAATATATTTGAAGATTATTATTGTTGAATGTGGAGTGTTCTTGCTTGCAGGCTAATTCTCACAAATGAGTGAGAATAGTGGTGAGAGCTATACATTGTTTCTGAAATTAAAGGCTACAGTAAGACTTTGTGGGACTTCACTATTAATCTTTCATCATTTCTTTGTATTGCAAGTACATAGTTTGAATAAACATGATACAGGAAGATACTTTTTTTCTCTTCTTGCTTCAAATCAATTCAAATAATATGAATTGGCAAAATCTAAGTTACTCAGAAGTCTTTCTAAGAGGAACTTAAAAAGAAACAGAGAGGAGGGAAAAAAAAACAAGTTCAAAAAATTTCACCATTCTACCCTGTGGCATGAGGCTGGTTTTATTAAAAAATCTGTGCTTTAAAAAAAAAAAAAATCTCGTTCTGTAGATGTGGGAGTGGGTGGAATTAGCTATGTGGTATGCAGGAAAGGGGAGAATAGGAAAAGTAAATCTATTTTATGATACATATTTTGGAGACATCAGACTTGAAACTTGTCTCTGCAATATTTCCCCAACCCAGTCTGCTGCAATTGTTTTCATTGGCCATGCAGCTAGGATTATTCAGCATTCAAATTTAAACAAAAAGAATATATTTTTTCAGTGTAACAATTGTGATTATTTGGATCCTGTGTTTTTATTTTTTATCTACAAATCATTAGTCTGTCTGCTTTAAGATTGTGAAATTTTCCTTTCTCCCAGTAATGTCAATATATCAAGAATTCTAGTTATTCTTTTGTTTGTGCTAAGGTCAGATGAAGATTTTGTGTGGCCTAGGTTTGTTTAGGACAATGGCTTTACTTAAAGAACAAGGAAAAATAATACAGCCTGTGGGCCATCAAACCAATTTCTTCTCAGAAGAAAACAGGTTTTTATCTTATTTCCTCTTAGACCTATCCTACTGCTAAGAAGAAACTAATTCTTACAATAAAAATGAGAAAATGAACATATAACCATAATTCCCATCCCTGTACTTTCTGTCTTTGTCTCAACAAGTATGGAGATCTAGTAGATTACTTGTGTGTTAAGTTAGACAAACAGATACAAGCATATGTGCAAATGTGCATATATGTAAATTGTTTTGTGCATGTATATATAGATTATGGCCAAATATTAATTATTTTGTAAAAAAAAAATAATTGTGACTGTCCTTTCTTGATAGATGCCATTTACCTCATGGTACTACTAACATATAAAATTGACAAATAATTTTTTTTAGAAGTAAATAGATTAACATTAATTATTAGGAAGGCTTTTCCAATGCCTTGAGAGCTGCAGTACTCACCAATATCTGATGTGATTTTGACTGCAGAAGGAAATAGCCATTCAATTAATTATCTTGTATGAAAATTAATGTTTCTTGTGTAAATATTGCAATATACAAACTAAAGTTTAGCCTTATTGTTTAGTCTCTTAATGGGTCTAATGTTTTCTAATACATTGCTGGATAAATTTATTTACATTATGTGGGTTAAATGCATAGCAAAACTGAGTAGTCCTACCTTGCTGAGAAACTGCTGACCCTTTTTCACTTTGGACCTAAATCAATGAGTGAACTGCACTCTGGGAGTAGAGTGGGAATATAGCCTGCAGCAATTAAAATTAATGTAGCTGGCTTTTGAAGGTAGAGTACTTAAGCTGAGACAGTGGAGAGAAATTGGTGGTGAACTTCAGGATAAAAGAATATTAAGTTACAGAATCCTTTTTTACAGCCCTTGTTAGCTGGTTGGGGTTTTTTTTGTTGTTTTGGTTTTCATCCTGGCTTTTCTTGAAACTAGCTTAGAGTGGACATTGAATGCTCACTGAACAGTAAGGTATGTTACAAGGCATTGCCACTTAGACATTTTCCCATCTATGTGGAATTCGTCCTGGTACACATATTTGAAAAATGAACCTGGCTTTGATGACATGAATACTAACAGGTCACTGTTCATGAACAGATTAACTGAGGGATAGGCATTTGTAACAACATCTGTGACAGCTTTTGTTTCCTTCTATAGGTAATAGAGTTTGATGATGGATCTGGATCAGTTCTCAGAATACAACCACTGCGCACCCCACGAGATGAAGCTATTTATGAATGTGTGGCTTCCAATAGTGTTGGTGAAATAAGTGTGTCCACAAGACTCACTGTTTTACGTGGTAAGTTTTTCCTAAACATAACTAATTTACTTCATAGAGCTGAAAGTGCTATGTTGTGAAAGAGAGGTTTCTTTCCAGGAAAGATACATACAGTTCTTTTCAAATGAGCATTATCATAGTCCTAATGCTGTTAAATACAGACTTTTTCACATAATACTTAAATATTGTGTTTCTGATTTTTGACCATAAGATGGTAATATGAGTATATAGGGTATGACAGATTAGAGTGAAGAAAAGAGGTAAGAAATAAATGAAACAAGAGTGCCATGCACAACAGGTTATTATATCAATTATTGATCAAAATCTAATGCTTTATGATTGCATTTATTTAACATTTTAGTGCTGCCCTGGGTAGCTTAGCTCTGTGTGATCAGCATTTACACAGAAATTTGCCCAATTAACATTGACCTTGAAAAGCTGCATAATGGTTTTTAGATGACGTTAAGCTGCTACAAGATTTTCCCCCCAAGATAATAAACATAAAAAAGGGAAGGGCTTCTTCCATTTCAAATACACATCACCTGAATTGTATTCTTACTTCAGCAAGAAGTTTTTGAAGACAGTAAAGGAAAAAAAATATTTTTTAAACTATCCTTCAGGGTGGAGGATATGAATGTACTGCCAAGTCTACTGTCTAGATAATACTCAGAGGAGTAAATACTAGTAGTTAAATGGCCTGAATGTTTCATTCTGTCACCTACAGATGAATGGAGACTAGATTTAGAGACACTTCATTAAATATCACAGTCTTCAGTTTGCAGGGTTGCTTTCATGACTGCAGATTACTGTCTTGTATTGTGATATTACATGGCATTAGTTGATTTGCAGAATTAACTACTAGGGGCCTGTTTATAGGAATTGAAGATGACTAGTCAGCTTTACAGAATTCGGAAGAAAATTTGTAAAACACATGATTTAAGTTTTGGGTTTTTTGATCCTTCTATCCCAACAAATATAGGTTAACAAGGAGGTTTCTTTTCTGTTGTTTTTTCTCTGAAGTTGGTTTTTATTCAAAAAAAGAAAAATAAAAGATTTATTTCCATACTTCTATTTGCTATTTTAAGCAGTATGGACAGTCCTGGCATGACTGTTGGAATCAACTAACAACACTATGTACATATATAACAAATAATAACACTAAGTAGATATGTATTTTTTTCTTAGAGGTAGTCTGGTGTAAGCAAACCTTTTGTCATATTTAAAGTTCTTATCTCTAATGCTATGATTGTTCTTTATGTTATCTTTAGAAATTCTTCCCAGTCTAACCAATGAAAATGGGAAGATTGATAGTTAGGTTCATGTTTTAACAGCACCTGTTCTTAGCTCCCTAAGATAAGGTTTTCCTTTTATTAACTGATAGAAGCACTTCTGTGCACAGCTTCCATGTTGTTGAAAATGAATATAAAATGACATTTTTATACTGCATTAAAAGTTTTGAAAATTAAAGGGAAACGGGAAAAGGTGGGGGGAGCAAAAAACAATGTGAAAACTCAGGTGGAAGAATTATTCTCTGTCTTCAGAGTTTCTTGAAATGTATTTACAAGACTCTCTGGTTTTGAAATGTGCGTGTATGTGTTTTGAAAGATACTATTCTAAACCAATCAAAGTTCTCATTTGGGGTTTTGTAGAGAAGAAGGAACAGCCCTCATCTCTCTACCAAGGGCCATACCAATTGAAAAAGGCAGAAGAGTTGTCTGAGTGTCATAACTGACTGACTGTAGAATGTGATCTATTTCTTTGCTTGTCCTATTGATTATTTAATCAATTTTTTGTAAGGCTTATGTATCTCTGCTGCCTATTTCTTTCTCAAATAGCTCAATGTTCCTTCAGACAACACTAGCATCTGTTTTAAAGACCATGCATAATGATATGCTTATGCAAATGCCCAATGAACAAAAAATGTCCATTATTAGTGATAAAGTTAAATTTTAAATAAATTAAAATTTTCAATTTTAATTAAAATTAATTATTTAAAAATGAAATATTAAAGATTGTGTTTTGTTTCCAGCCATAATATGTACAGCTTTTCAACTGCTGGAATATACTTTGGCCCCAGGAATACATTTATGGATTTAATCTGAAACTGTGAACATGTGAGAATTCATGAACATACTAGGACTGTAGATTTAGAAAAAGGTGTGACATCAGAGAAAGCAAGGACCATGCAGAGTAACAGGCCATTGTAAGGAAATTTTGGCAGGGTTAAAATTTTGAAGTGCTCTATGTACAATAACTTGCTATATTGCTTTCCAAGACAAAGGATAGTTCAGTGCTAAAGGCATTAGCCTGGAAGATAAGTGATTCTATTATAACCTTCTATTTTGCAAACTTACACAAATCTTCAAATTGTATAGTCTGCAATAGTAGCCTTGTGGAAAACACTCCATCTGATTATGCCTCCAATGGAAAGAGTGCCACTGTGCCTTACATAGCTGCCATAGGAATAAATACAGATCATAGATGTGAATAGGAATTAACAGACATAATTAAATGCAAAACACAGTGGAGCTGGATCTGTGGTCCACTTACTTAGGCTTTATTCTTCCCTGGTGTGTGTGTGTGATTCAAGATACACACATAACTTTCATATGTTCTTCAAATACTTCCATAATGGTGCTAGCACAGACCCAACTTGGCATTTGTGCCTCTTGCAAGAGGGCACCCTGGGGAGAAAATCAGAGTTTACCCACAATTTAACCCACAAGTATTGCAATCCTAATATGGGACATTGGTGAAATCAGGATGTTCCCAGGAGTTGAAGTATCTATCTATATTTATTTTTGTTTGTTCTTTTCTTTGTTTCAATAAATCCAGTTTAACTGCTACATGTCATTTGTCCAGCAGAGAACAGAAACATTTTTGCCAATATATCCATATTTTTAGAGCCAAATTTGGCAGTTTTTCTATCTGTATCAATATAGACTAACAGTAGTTCTATGTATGACAGGTTTTGCTGTTTCCTTAGGTTCTTACACTATGACCATTCTGTAGTGCTGTGGTCTCTAAGATCTATGAATATAAATAGAGTCTTTAGCTTCTGGGTGTTGCAACTTCACAGTGTGAGAAAGAAAAAGGGCAGAAAGGCAGCTACAGATGGTAACATTTCAAGGCCTTAGCAGACACAAAGTATAGGGCCTTTTTTCTGTTACCAGAGTAAATCAGGAAACCTTCCAGGCTAAACTTCCACTTGCTAGGCTGAATATTGTGACAGTCTGGACTGGGAGTGAATGTCTGAGATAAATGGAAACTGCTTTTGATTTTCTGTGTATAATAGAGGTGGCTGCTTTCCAGGGCAGATTCCCAAACATGAAAATGCTGTATTTTAAGAGAAACAAGAAGTCTGGAAGTCTCCTTCCAGACAAGAGAAGTCAATGATACTTATTTTAGAGCTCTTAATTTTGACAATTTGTGCTGAGAACCATATGAGTGGAACAGTGCTTTGATTCTTTAATTAAAAATTGTCAGTGTACAATAGGCAATGAAAGACAATAAAATGTAGGATCTTCCCATGCTCTGCAGACATCAGAGATAGAGCTTTCCTTTTATTGTCCATTCATTTCTTGTTAAAGCTACCTTACTCTGTTTTTTTTGTCTTGCAAGTGGTAGATGACAGACATTTTTCATGGCTATAGAACAAGGACTCTGGCATCATATGCAAGTATATAAAATATTCAAGGAAGGAGGAAATGACGTGCCTCCTTCTAGCAGAGAAATCATCAACAATTCCATGCCATTAATTTTTAGGAATTCTGTTTTTCTTTTTTTAAATGATTTTTAAATTATTATTCCTTCATAAAATTCTGCCAAAACTATAAGGACCTCAAGAAACTTAGCTTCAGCTACCTCCTGAGAAGGTATATGACTGCAGCACAGAAGAGCGCAGGTTTTAAGCAAGGGTGGAGAAGGTCGAGTAGAGCAGAATACCTAAGTACATTCCACTATCACAGTCTGCATTGTTTTCTGTACTGTCTGGGAAGTAAAGAGAGAGACCACACAGGCCACTTAAACAGAAGGCAGTTAGTTTTCTCAGCCCACAGTTTTCTTTATTATTGTTGATTGTACTTTGCATTATAAAAATATTGACATTTAGCATCTTTGTAGCATGAGTACTGTATGAGGATGGAAGTATTAAAGTAAAATTTTATGTGAAGTGCCTAGGGCAGTTATTCCTTTTTATGCTTTTTACAAACATTGATTTAATGTCAAGCAGTCATTGCTGCATAAATAAAAAGTGAAATATTTATTAAACAGTGTTTCCCTGTCCATTGGTACACACAGAGATTGAGATTGAGCTGAGAGGTGATTTTGATTAGACTCTTACAAGTGCAGAACATTTCCACATCGTTTAAAAACAACTCAAAACAAAATACACACACCCCCCCCCGCAAAAAAAAAAATCCAAAACCAGAGATGATGCATCCAAGGTGCTACATTTTTGGTTTCTGCTGCTAGCAATAGATTCAGTCATAATAGAAGCTCATTCCTTTATTTTCAGTGCACCCAGTAGTACTGAAATGAGAAGGAACTATTTTGAAGTAATCTGTCATCTGGGACAGCTATCTTTGAGGGCATGGAAATTAGACAAATGGAGTGGCATGGCTATAATGTTGGAAAATGTGTTGTGGGATGTCTCTCATTCCTAGACGAATGGGAGGAATGACTGTACATATTCTGGGTATTAGCCACACAGTAGAAGTAATTTGCAGTGTTCCAGCTGAGCTGTATAAACGATGTATACCTGTGTTTATCTGACTTTACTGTTTTCTGTATAGTCCCAGTGATTATTGCCAGGAGGCTGCTAGTAGGACAGGTTTTTGAAGGTGGAATGGATAGAAAAAAGGAAAGCGAGAAAATACCTATGCAAAAATTTCATACACTGGAAAGCCATTAATCTCAAAACTATATTTCATGAGAAGACTTTTGAAGAGCCAAAGGAGTATCTTTCTGAAAACATCCTGAACTTTCAGTGATGAAATTACATGTGGCACCTTGTGACTAGAACTAGCATGTTCATTACAGTCCTGTTTTTATTATGCTTCTTTTTGAAGAGGAACACTGTTGTTCCTTCTGTGAAAATAGTACTTGCAATTTATGTTGTAAAGTCTCTCCTGGGGAGCTGCGCAAGGAAGATTGAGGAACAAAACACAGCTGCTTGACAGTCACACAAAATGATTTTGTGAAACAGTGAAACTAAACAAGACGTAGCCAATACAACTTAAGCTTAAAAAAAACCTTACAGGTGGTTATAGAATGGCTTACAAAGTAGTATAGAATTAGAATTATTTAGCTGTAATGTTAGAAACTGTTTTGAAATAATTTCTTCGGGTATGTTAATGTATGTTGGGCAAATAAAACATTTGCCTTCCATGCACTATAATTTGAAATACTTAATAAATTCTTGATCTTTATAAAGATGGCGTGGTAGGATTTAACCACTAGCCAGAATAAAAGAATAATTTTGTGAAACACATGGCCCATTTCCCATGGCTGACTTCTAAGTTACTGTGTGTTTTAAGTTCCTTTATAGTGCAGGCATATACATGGTAACTAATGTTAATGGTTTAGAAAATAGTACACCTTATAAATTCTGTAACAATCAGTAAACATATAAGGGTCTATTACTGTAAGTATATGATGCAGGTTATTGATTTCAACTTCTCGATATATACACTTGATCTTACTGATTTCACAGTTATCTGTTGACTTTTGTGTAGTTCTTTGAAAAGCTATATTTGTAGTCATTTGAAATATATGAAAATGATTGAATAACTGCTATAAGTATTGTAAAAAGTTTCTGGCAAGTGTTTCACCTCATGTTTTTTATAATAAATAGGGGGGGGTTATATTTCTAGTCATGTCCCTAGATGCAAAAGTTATCAAATATATTTTTCTCCTCAATTAGCATATATTTTGGTTACATTGTTTTCCTTAGTTTTGAATGTACACATTTTCCCTTTTCTTGCACATCTTTTTATTATAAAGAACTTGCTACAGCCGTTGTAAATTTAAAGCTACATGTTAGAAAGCTTTCATGTCACTGAATTTCATCCAGCCAAATTTTTCATTTACATACAATGCTATAAATTATCCAGTTCAGTTTCATATATTTATACATTTGCATGGGATCAATTGTAGTTTTTGAAATATTAGCAGTAGTAGAAAATTATTTATGCCTCGTGTTTATAGGGCAGTATGGATGGTCCTAAGAAACAAACATTGGCTTGAAATCAGTAAGCTGGATAGACTATATTTCTGTGAAAAAAAAAGAAACTTGTGGGTGCTAGTTCATAGATAGTTGTCTGACAGTTGTTGTGATCTAAGAAGAGGAATTGAAATAATACCGGACAAAAGCAGAGCGGTTCTATTTAGCTTGAAAGAATTCTTCACTGGCCAGTTTTGGCTAAGAATGTACACCTGTTAAATACTTTCAGACAACAGCTCAATAACTAATTTTAGCATGACCCCCATTTGGGTATTCCCATTCTAATGTCTAATGACTATATATGGTGTTACAGGCATTTTTGATAAGAGTGAGTATATGCTAGTAAATGCAAACTAAGCCATCCTGAGCAGATCAATTTTAAACCACATTTGTTTTATACTTTTTACTGCTCATTGATACCTATGATGATTCAGTCCCTTCTCCCAGACTGTTATCCCCAAATCATCAGAAATCTGTCAGAAACAAGTGACAATGAGAACAACGAGAAAGGAGTTAGTAGGAAGAGGAGGAATATTTCTTCTACCAATCTGTCTTTGCAGAACCAATATCAGGTGATGTAAGCACAGAAATAAAATGAAATTTCCTAACTCTGAGGAGCCATGAACTGCTATATACAATAGGTTTACCATTTTGATCTGGTTCCTCAAATACTGACCCAGATATAAAGAGAAAACAGATATGACACTATGAATGTTCTTTCAAGAAAAGGTAGAAGATTAACTATGTGTGCAACTGTTAGCTGTTCTGAATAAGGATTTTTTTTTTTAGACTTATGTGTTATAATTTTGATATCTTGCATTGCTATGTGTCTATGTGCCTATGTAAAAAATAAAACTTTTACCAGTTTCTGCCTGGATGTAAGGTAGTTCACCTTAAATATATCTGTCATTCAGATTTGCATTGTGTTATTTTTTAATCTATTTGTAAAATGATGGGCCATTTGTCCATTTCAATTGATACAAAAAATAAGTACAAAATTGTTTTTCTTACACCAAGAATTTTTAGAATGCCATCACTTTTCCTGGCACTACTTGTTATGCATGCATTTAAGCCCCCTGGCCTTGTGTAGAGTCCTATTGGTTCAGTATTGGGGTTTAAAATTATGCAATCTTTTATCGTTCAATGGCCTAAACCCACTATCTCAATTGAAGCCAATGCCTTAATGAAAGCCAATGCAATTAATCAAATGCCATGTTTCCTGTTGTTATTGCAATCTGTTGCCTCAGTTCTGTGTGCAATTTATCTGTCTGTATGTCCATTCAACAAACTCATGATATTAATTAGCAATGTAATTGTCATTACTGCACAACATGAAAGTAAATTTGACAGCAGAATACCAGGGAATTTTTTCATGTTGATATTTCATACTGATTAAAAAAGTAACGTAATTCTAGAGATTATCTGTTTGAGGAGATGATAGGGTGATTAGTTGCTCAACCCATGTCAAAGTCAGCGTATCACTAAGAAACCCAGCAGTATTAGCAGCTTGATAGTTTCAATTTAATAGTTATCACAGCAAATATTCTTATGAGATGCCTAATATACCATAATAAAAACAAGGCAATTAGTAGAAAAACACATTTGTGTAGCAGGAATGTCTTCAGCTTTCCAGGCTAGTGGTTTCTATGAACGCTTATGTCTTATCAAGTGCACCATTAGGATGACAGCAATGTTTGCTGAAATGTAGGACATGTTTGACACTAGTGTAGTGAAGTGACAGTAAAATTAAATCCATTTTAATGTAATAAGAGCTAATCTTCAGATCCAGAAAAAGCCTAGTAAGAATGCTTTTTCACATATATCTGAAAAAGTAATTTAGAAATTAAAGAAAGCTTATGTGATACTTCGGGTTGCTTAGCCTGGCAATAAGTCATAAAATAGCATTTATTACTGCAATTGCTAAGTTTTCAAATATTTGACAGAGGAAGCTGTTGCGGTTTAACCCAGCCAGCAACTAAGCACCATGCAGCCGCTCACTCCTCGCCCC
>JANZLQ010000079.1:51073182-51086017 GCA_026212715.1 Elanus axillaris
TAAGCACCATGCAGCCGCTAACCCCCCGCCCCCCCCCCCCCGCAGTGGGATGGGGGAGAAAATCGGGAAAGGAAGTAAAACTCATGGGTTGAGATAAGAACGGTCTAATATAACAGAAAAGAATAAAGTAATTATGATAATAATGACAGTCAGAAAATGACAACAGTAATAGTAAAAGGTTTGGAATGTACAAATGATGCACAGTGCAATTGCTCACCACCTGCCGATTGACACCCAGTTAGTCCCCAGGTGGCCATCCCCACCCCCATGACACTCAGTTATTTCCTAGATGTGACGTCCCATGGTATGGAATACCTCGTTGGCCAGTTGGGTCAGCTGCCCTGGCTGTGTTCCCTTCCAACTTCTTGTGCCCTTCCAGACTTCTTGCTGGCTGGTCATGAGAAGCTGAAAAATCCTTGACTTAGTCTAAACATTACCTAGCAAAAACTGAAAACATCAGAGTGTTATCAACATTGTTCTCATACTGAACTCAAAACACAGCACTGTACCAGCTACTAGGAAGACACTTGACCCTATCCCAGCTGAAACCAGGACAGAAGCAAAAACTGAAAAGATACATACAATAGTATTTTAAATATTTTTGGCAAACATATAAACATTAGAAAGAAGCTGAAATTCAATGTGTCTTGTCAAAGCAAAAATATTTTGATTATCAGGACTGGTAATAAAATAATTCTGAAGCAATGACTTTTAAGTGATGCAACAAAGCAAAGGAGGTTTCACTTCATTAGTGTGGTAGGAGGTTGAAAGAACTGTGATATAAGTGGCTCTATGGGGAGGGAGAAACTTCTATGAATACTCTAAGGCTTAGGAAGGATATAAAATCCTGTTATGATATATATCAACTTCAGGTATTTCAATGCTTTCTGTAAACTGTTAGCTAGTAATATTAGAATTTTAGCATTTCTGTTTATACTGAATGCATCTTATGTTGTACAGTGTCAGTGCATGCTTAGTATGACAATAAAACAGAATGAGTTAATTTTTCAAGTGGAAACATTTCAATAAGCTTTTCAGTCAAATACAGTCAAAAAGCACTGCTTAGACCCAGGTGTTTCATTAGGACCATAAATGCACCTGAATCTTGGTTTATGAAACTGTGGTGTTTCATAGCATTAACATATTTCAGGAGAAATTGCCTTAACAGTGTATATCAAATTATTGTTATTATCTGAGTCGTTGTTACAGCAGGAGCTGTCTTGATCATCTGCTAAAGGTCTTGGGGGTGTGGGGAGGTCCCTGCTGACTGGAAGCTAGCCAGTGTTAGTCCAATTTACAAGAAGCATGTGAGGGAAAACCCAGGAAACTACAGACCTGTTAGTCTAACCTCAGTTCCTGGAAAAATTATGGAGAAGAACATACTGGGTACTCTTCAAAGGCATTTAAAGAACAATGCAGTCATCAGGCACAGTCAGCATGGGTTCACAAAGGGAAAGTCCTGTTTAACTAATTTGATATTCTTCTATGGAAAAGTTGCCCACTTAGTGGATGAAGGGAAGGTGGTGGTGGATGTAGTTTTTTATGGATTTTAGTAAGGCTTTTGATAGTGCCCCTCACAGCATCCTTCTGGACAAGTTGTGGAACCATGGAATAAGCTTGTTCACAGTGCACTGGTTAAAGAACTGGCTGAATGGCAGAGTTCAAGTGTTGTACTGAATGGGGCTACATCCGGCTGGTGACCAGTCACCAGGGGTGTTCCTCAGGGTTCAATATATTTATCAATGATCTGGATGCAGGAGTTGAATGCACCATTAGCCAAGTGTGCTGATAATAAACTGGGAGGTGCTGTTGACTGTCTTGAGGAACAAGAGGCCTTGCACAGGGATCTAGGTAGATTTGAGCATCGGGCAATGATTAATGGCATGAAATTTAACAAGTTCAAATGCTGGATTCTGCACCCGGGACAGGGCAATGCCAGGCACAAGTATAATCTGGGAGTGGAGTGGCTGGGGAGCAGCGCTGCAGAAAGGGACCTGGGGGGTGCTGGTTGACAGCAGGTTCAATGTGACCCAGCAGTGTGCCCTGGCAGCCAAGAGGGCAAGCCCCATCCTGGGGTGCATTAACCACAGCATAACCAGCTGATCAGAATTACCCCACTCTATTCAGTGTTGGCGTGGCCTCACCTTGAGTACTGTGTGCAGTTCTGGGCCCCACAATTTAAGAAGGATGTGAAGGTCCTTGAATGCATCCAGAGGAGGGCAACAAAGCTGGTGAAAGGGCTGGAAGGCATGTCCTGTGAGGAACAGCTAAGGACTTTGGGCTTGTCTAGTTTGGAAAAAAAGAGGCTGAGGGGCCCTCATTGTTCTCTGCAGCATCCTGAGGAGGGGAATTGGAGAGGGAGCTGCTGACCTCTTCTCCCTGGGATCCAGTGATAGGACACATAGGAATGGTTCAAAGCTGCACCAGAGGAAGTTCAGACTGGACATAGGAACCATTTCTTTACCAAGAGGGAGGTCAAACACTGGAACAGGCTTCCTGGAGAGATGGTCGATGCTCCAAGCCTGTACGTGTTTGAGAGGCATTTGGGCAATGCGCTTACTGACATGCTTTAACTTTTGGTCAGCCCTGAAGTGGTCAGGCAGTGGATCATTGTAGGTGACTTGCAACTGAACTATTCTATTTTATTCTATGCTAGTCTAGTCCAGTCTAGTCTAATCTAGTCTAGTCTAAACAGTAATTTAAAAAGATCACTTAAAGGAGAATGATAAACATGATAGCTTTGCAATTCCCTTGATGTTCAATCAGTAGAAGATTTTTTTTATCTGAACATGAAATTGTCTTGTTCTTTCTGTGCATATTCCCTGCCTTTCAAAAAGAAATTTGTTCTGGGAAAGTACAGCCATATTTTTGTATCCCATCTAACGTGGCTAAGAACTGTTCTTCATTACTGTGAATATCCTGGTAAAGAAATCCAAGTTTTATGATAACTCCTATGAATGACAGTTATAAAGAACATTTTCTATTTAATCATTTCAAATTCAATGCTTCTAGCTTATTGCCAAGCTCAAAAGCTCATCTTAGCTTCCACATATTCCATTGTTTCAGCTGTTGCACTGCCATGTTTTCACTAGGCCTGTAATTTATTTTCATAAAATATATCTTCTTGTCTTAAATGGCATTATCAGCCCAGCTCCTAAGATAAACAAATCTGTATAGACAACCTCTATCTTAATGTTCACACAGAGATTTATTTGGGTTTTGGCTGTATAGATAAGGAAGAGGACTATCTGGGGAATCCTCTTCATTATACCTGCAGCAAAATGACTTTCAAGGAAAGCGAATTGAGAGGCTGAGAAGTTGCCAGGGATTTTTTTTGCAAAAAGCTACTGTCACTTGGAACTTGATTTATGGCAAGAAGATGAAGCCAAGTGCAGAAAAGCCATTAGTAAATCCAAAAGCAATCATTTGTTGTTGTGGCGTGTTTCATATAGCAGACAGAGGACAGAATTGAAAGTATGTTGAAGTCACTGAGAAAATGGTCGTCTTAGCTGGACTTCAGCTCAGTCAAATCTTGAGTTTGGTTATTAGTTGCAAAATGTCAAAAAACACAAAAAAACAAGCAGAAAAAAAGTGTCAGGCTGTAGCATTGACATTTTTCAAATCTGGAAACTTACATTTAGGCTTACTGGTAGTTCCTCTGATGGATACTGAACACTTTATGTTTCTAAGGGTACTTAGACACTTCAAAATTCTCAGTTTATTTTGCTTAAGTCCTGAAACAGGAGGATATGAGATATGTCTTAATATGAGACACTCAAGATGGAGTGGGGGGGACAGGTTTTGTTGTTGTTTAATGAGTTGCCAAATTCAAGTGGCTGTGTAAGTAGGTATTCTTAAATGGTGGCCTAATTTTCACACGTTCTGAATGTAGCATTTGTTTGCAGCAAGATCCTTCAGAAACTCGGCCCTTTGGAGTTCAAGAATCTATGTGGTTTTAGCCTTAAGTCATGAGAGAGAATTTTATAAAATACATTAATACTTAAAATAAATTTTATGTACATTTGAAACTTCTGCCATTCTTAAAAGATAGGAAGCAATGCCTGTGATGTGTATTATAGAGAGTTTCTTTCTAATGAGTGAGTCAAATAAACAAGGTGATGTTTTAGATATTTATTACTAGTGTAATTTCTTCACTTACAGAAATTGATTTTATTGCATGAGAAATGGAGAAGGGTGCAATAGGACATGAGGTGGTACAAGTTCTTTCGAGACTGGATTTTTAGATTTAAAAATACAAAGAAGATAGAGCTAAGAACCTCACGGGAAGATTTCTTGCAGATTTCATATTAGAGGGAAGAAGAGAAGGAAAGGTAGAGGCTGAACGTAACTAAGGACAGTTTAGCTTTCATTCTCAGCTGTTAATATAGATTGTTTTAGGCTCTGGTGCCTGAAATATATGTCTAATTCCGCTTTGCACAGAAATCATGATGATTGGCCATTTTTTTGAAGTTGAACTGGGAGCAGGGAAAAAAATTTAGATGAGGCCATAAATAAATTTTGTTTTCAGTAGATCTGTAGTAACTGGGTTTAATTTTCTTCTCCTTATAAAAGAGTAGGGGGACAAAAACACTCTTCCGGTAGTGAAGTCATATCAGTGTGCTCAGAAAATGTAAATGTGTATCTTTGAAATCATGAGCTAAGTTTTAAAATAATTGGACTGTTTTCATGATTAAAATTTATGGGGTTTGATCTTGTAGGACTTCAGTTTTCTATTTTTTTCTCTTCATTACAAGAACTAGAAAGTTTCAAAAAAATTACTGAGAATCAGTATTGATAACATTCACACAGTCAAATGGAAGTTTTGATATTTTGAAATACCCCTAGAACAGTATTTAAAAATTATAGGGTAGTCATTTGGTTTACAGTAAAATTAGTTTCACTTTTTCTGTGAATGTTATTAGGTTTTTTTTTTATTTTATTTTCTTAATATCTCAATCGTTGATTAATCTCATGACTTACTGTCTGCTTAAAATAAACAGTGAAATGATCATGTTCCATTAAAGAAAGGAGAATACTGAATCTATTAGGAATCCTACTGAACACGGTGTACACATCATGAACTTTTGGGTACAGTCATAAATTTAGCTTTTGAGCATTAGATGTCAGTATTGATGAAACTCAGAGCCACCTAAAATGGTGCAACATTTTTAGTACTGTTTGAGTGATGATTTCTTAATTTTGTGTTTAAGGAAGTCAATAACTGATCTAATTTTTTTCTGTATGTAGCAAAGTTATTGCTAGGAAAAATCTGATACATGGAACAAGAAGCTGAGGGTTCTTTGCTAAAAGGACAGTTCATTTCATTGTTTGCTCTTACCAAAAATTGGTAGAAGTTTGGCTGGTCTCAGTTTTGGCTTGATGGCATTTGGTACTTTATTCAAATACATATTCCAATTACACTATGATAATTGCAATTGTATTTCAAGGGTCCTCACCATGAGACAATTCTATAGTGTAAAGACATTTTATTTAGGTGAAAAACAAATAGCAATTTAAAATTTTGTTAACTTCAACTTTTCTAAACATTTAAAATATAGAGGAAAAGATGAGATGACCAAAATTGGTAAGGTACATTGTTATAATCTCACAGGCAGATAGCTCTTTCCAACTATTCTTAGTTCTATATGCTTTGCTTTCTTTCTCCTAAACAATACTTTGTTTTTCCTTTAGAGTTGGCTAGTTCTCTTGTCTTAGACCATGTAAGCACTCTTTGTGGACAGACTACTAAGACAGTGTAGCAAGCGCCATCTTCCTCCTGTGAGAGAGTGACTGAGTCCCAGCTCTTGTGTCCACTCTTTCATCTATCTGTCCAGCAGTAAGAAGTTACTTTCATTCCTTTCCAAAGCCAATGTTTATCAAAGCAAGAGAAGAAAGCCACATTTTTCTTCTGAAGTTTTTATTTCTGGTAGCCTGGCAAGAAAAATAAGATTAATTTTACTAAGAGATGCTGTGATTTCTTCCTCAGTTCATCGTGCCCGCAAAGACCATTGATGGTCACATGTCCATGTGCTTTCTTGTAAACAAGGATTCAAAGCATAACCAGCAATTTACTGTTTTCATCTTCACCACCTGGTTGAGAATCCTTTCTATTGATGGGATTGTTAATAAGATAATTCACATGCCTTGTACTAGGCAAGAAGTTAACAAGAGAAAGTTATCCTGGCCATGCATTTCTTCAGTTACCTCCCGTAGATTTCACAAGGCATCTCTAGCCCAGTTATTTGCTGTTTGTTCTTAAAAGTGAATGTTGAAAAGGTTGCAGTTTAGCTTTTATCCTGGAGACAAGATAAATGGTCAGGTCAGTGGTCAATGACTTACTGGTTCTCAAGAGAACCGGAAGAACTGGGATTCTGCTGTTGCTTGTATGGATCCTAACCACATGTGAAGACACAACTCCCAACAAAACAGCAACATTCCTAACGTTGAGTGATACCATCAGTTTGGTTCCCAAGTGACCCTCTCCCATCTTGTTCCATTAAATTTCTTTGGATCCCAAAAAGCTGCCTAAGCTTGCAAATTGCATCAGTCCTGATGCATAAGAGCCTTCCAGTAAGCACTGGAAGCAATTTTTACCCCAATTCTTTGAAGAAAGCATGAATATTCAATATCATGCTAAGAATATTTGTTTTTCCTTTCTTTGCATATTGTGGAAGACCTTTCTGGGTTTATGCAATTCTCTGTTATACCATCATTTGAGAGGGACTTCATGTACATATTTAAAATTTTAAAATTTAAAATAAGTTCTCAAATGATTAGGTGGCTAAGTAGGTAGGTAGTCACATTTGGATAGAGATCACCACATTTTACACATACCTGTTTTGTGTGTGCTTAAGGTGGATGGCTTTGGTATTTGTTGTGGCCTGTGAAATTAACCTTCTGAATAAAGGAGAAAATTAACAGATGTTTTTCAGCAGAGGTTACGTGTGAAGGGAGAATGAAGCAGTGAAAGGGCAGAAAGTGGATTCTGTATTTTTAAGCTTTTCCTTTTATATCGAAACATGTCAGTTCTTTTTTATGTATTTCCTGTTGCACTTAAGGTCTTTTTTTTTTCTTTCTGTTTATGTTCAAAATTAAATGAGATTAATAGTAAAATATATAAAAAGTTGAAGGCTATTATTGTGTCTTACTTATATAGTGCAGTATAATACAATACCAAAGCAGTGCAGTAAGACTGAGAAAAATAAAAACAGTCTCTCAAATGCCAAAGTATAGGTAAACTAAGGTAACAAATTGACTATGAGTTACAGAAAGGATGAGGGAAAGAGCAACCTTACCATGAGCTGGGATGTTAATGGATATGATTTGGAGATTATGGGGTTTATTGCTCTTTGAAAAGTGAGTTCTGACAAAAGAAGTTGAGGAGTAATTTCCTACTGTATCTATACCTAAAATTCTTTGGGGCATAATTTATTCCAGCCCCACCTCACTGAAATTGTTTGTTTCAGCCACAGGAGGTCTTACCAATATGAATAGCTCTAGAAAAGACTTAATTTTAATATTTTTTTTCTGGTACTGTTGTATCAATTGGAGATACTTTATCATCATACTACAAGCAAATAGAACTATTATGGCCAAAGTCTGCAGTGTATATGGTATCTTAGAGAAGGAGTGGGGTGAATAAAACTGAATTCACTGTGAATACAAAGCATCAACCCAGGGGTAAGCAAGAAGAGCAGAGGAAAAAATAAAATAAAATGTATTGGAGGTTGGATAAAATATGCAGATGCCGCAGTCTAAAAGTATAGAAACTTCTATTCTTAGAAACAAAATACTGACCTTTGTCAGGTGCTTTTTAACTTGAACAGTAAAAAATGTTTGAAAGAAGTAATCTGCATTTTGCCCTTCTTTCTCCAACCTACTTTATTTAATAAGTATTTAATGAAGGAATTTGAATTACTGGCTTCCTTTTTACTGGTAGTAGAAATTGGGACAAGCTGCTTAAACCCCTTGTTCCATCACACATTTATCTTTACTAGAGATATAACCTAAATGCCGATAGGAAGGTTTAAATAATTTAAGGTTTGTCCTGCGTTATGACATCTCCTACCATATTTAAGAACAAAGTATTAAATACTGCATTTAGATAAAAAAAACCCTGAGTAACAGGAAACTTGTCCAATGTTTTCATTCCTGCACACCAGATTAGTAGAGATTTTGTTATCCTGCAGAATCAGTGGTGATATCTTAAGTTGCATATTGTATCCTGGCAACTTAGTTTGTGCTGTCTCAAAGCCAGTAAGTAATGTGAGCAGCGTATTGCTTCTTTTTAATATTTAGGAATATTTTATTGACTTTGACAGAATGATCACAATGAGTAGTGCATGAGACTTTTGGCTATTGCACTTTTTTTTTTGGTGAGTTTTAATGAATAACTGCTAACTAATTATTTTTCATTTAGGATGTCATATGTCTTGATACTGGAGTAATTACAAGGAATTTTCTGATTAAAAGGATGCTTATTAAATCATTTAAGACCTACAGTAGAGATCCCTAGTGCTCTTTCATTTTAGCTTTTAGAGACTGGCACAATTTTATGAAGTGTCAGCTACTACAAGAGACATGAGAATCCTGAGAGTGGAATCTAGACATGGGTGTCAGTGAATGGAATTTAAGTTCATCTAAGTCCAAAATAGTATAAAATAAGTTTATTTCATCTTAAGAAAATTTTGCTAGACAATTTATATTTGTTACTCAAGAAATAAATATAAAAACTCCAAAACCACATTTCTCCAGGTAAGGTAAAATGCAGTTCCTACAGATTAAGGAAAATAAAATTACTAAGGCAAATGAGGATAGCAAACTCTGGGCGAAAGTAATTATTTTCTTCTCTCTTTTTCTTTTTTTTTTTTTTTTTAATTTTTTTTTTTTTAATTTCATATGATCAAGCTGTGAATGCAGGCTGGGATTACCTCTTTTTACCTTACCATCCTCTTTTTATGCTCAGTTTTTGAACATAAATTGTTGTCAGCATATAGTTTCAGGATGTGGCAGAACATACCAACACAACGATGTTTGAAGCACAATAGACACCCAATAGCATGATATTGTTATCTGAGCACCTGCTCCACTTAAATCCTTCTATTTTTGAAAAGGCCAGTGTAAGCAGGGCTAGTCAGTGGCAGAACTGGTTAGTCTGGTTAGTGTTGCCAGCTAGTTAGGGGATGCAATTTCTATGCTTGGCCACTTTGTTTTGTAACATGACATGGTAATATAGGAATGGATAACAAACTAAATTAAGTGCTTGAGCCTTACTCTTGTTTTCCCAATTTGGCTGCTGATGCAATTGATTAACATTAAATTTCCCTCTTTTAATGTTACCTGCACTATAGTAAATTTGTTAAGTGTGTGTATTTTCCAAGATGTACAAGTTAGATGTTCTCCCCCATTCTTTTTGAGTTCTGCAGTTTTGGCATGCCTCAAATGACAGTAGGTGGATGTTTGGAAAAGGGTTGTTAACTACCAGGGAAAAAAGTTTTTGCTACAGACTTGTGGTAGGCCTATCACCCATTCCAACCATCATACAGGTTTCATTGTAGTTCTGGATTTTGGGAGGGCAGCTTTCTCTTTAAACTAGAGTGAGAATTTCAGATAGCTAGAAAAAACTTGGTATACAACATGTGAGTACTGAGTGGAAGATTCTTATTCCAAGACTTTCTCAAGATGTGTTGAATAACTTCTATTATTTAATGGATAAACTACCACATATTGGATTTTCAGTTAAATAAATAATTGACATTATTAAATAGTGTAGCATCTTCTTCCCTGTAAGTCAGGGTTTTGGCAGAGATAAAAAAAAGGTTTTATACAGTTTATGAAATTCTGAATATGAAATTTACATTCTAATCTATTCTGCCAGCTCCTTACAGGCATGAGATCACCAAACCATTTCTGGTTTAATTTGACTACATATGAGGAATACAAAGATATTCACAGTGGAGCTTTCTGTCTGTTTATTGTGACCATGATGTTTATTGTCTTTCTTGTAAAATTAATCACATTTTAGGAAGGTGTGTGCTTTAGCCATGGAGCCCGGCTGTCAAACTTAACATTTACTTTGATGACTGCATGGAATCCTGTAGAAATAAAAGGGCTAAAAGACTTGATGTTCAGGGCTAAAGAATAAAAAAATACCTTTGGTGAATAGGCTCCGAAGAATCATACAATACCATAGTTTCTCTGAGACCCTTAAAATTGTATATAAATAAAAATCGACTATGAAGAAAGTCAATAAAATTGCCTCTGACTAAAGTAATGACAGTAGATTCTTCATCTTGGACTTTTTGAGTCTAGCAGGAGGATCATATAACTTGTCAGAATTTGCCATGGCAATATTGAAATAGAAACAAGTTGTTTGAACTAGTATTAAACACAGTTTTAAATATTTTATTTTCCTTGGGTACTAATTCAAAGCATCTACTCTATATATTACCTATTCTATAGAATATGCTACAAAATTTGCATATTGTTCCCTACCATGAGTCCCAAATACAAACTTTTTTACATTTGTTACTGCTGTTTTTAGGTATTCAGTTATCCTGAAATTCTGACAGCTTGCAATCTTTTTATTTGAATTATTTTAAATTATTATATCAGTTTAGTTCCATCTGGAAATCGCAATCAAGTGTGCATATAACTATTTGCTCCTTATATGGATTTCTTATATATGAGGAAATAAAATCAGTAAATATTTTATATCTACAAAGACAAAAATGTCTTATCTATCTCAGGGACAGAATGTCTTTGGTTTCATGTATTCTTCAACTGTTAAAACTGGTATAGAGTCTAGCTCTATCTGTAAAACTCCCATCTTCTGAAATAAAGGTGCATTTTTGTGTTTTTTGTGGAAGGGTAGCCATAAATAGGCAAATGATTCATTGCTGTCTTCTAGCTGTCTGTTAAGAAACTTCCAGTATTACCTGGGTTTTAAGGGAATCTCTTAGAGTTTTTCTACTTACAGAATTTTATCACAAGGCTCACTGATATTCCTGCTTAGGTTTAATCTTCTGGGGAAATGTTTATGCAAACATTGACATTTAAATTTGAAATAGGTTAAAAGCCTTGTCATGGCCAGTGTGATGGGCAGTGTGGTTGGATTTACCAATAATCATTGACTTTCCATCACAAGTACTGCCAGAGCACTGTTTTAACTTGAATGAGCATGCTTCTGACTCATTGAAGTGCCACACAGAAATAACAGTTGCTTCTCATAAAGTCAGCCACAAAATGAAAACATAGCCTGAGGTTATTGTTATTGCTGTTTTAAAATTACAGACCCTAGATTTACTTGTTAAGACTTGATATTTGCATTTCCCTGTAATAAAAAGGATGTTTATTTGATGTCTTTTAAATGGCTCTGCTGCTCATTTCCATGAAATTTGGCAATATAAGCATGCATTTGTAAAACAAAATGGGAACTGGAAAACCATCCATTGGAAATGGCACCACAAACACATGATTTCTTTTTTCATTTATTTTATTGCCACTTAGTTTGGCACTATTTTTTTTTATTTTATTTTATTCTGCCCGTTCTCATTCCATATACATTTATTTCTGTCAAGGCAAGCATGTCTTCATCTGAGTGGGTCAGTAAGCAGTTCTTTTTAAAAGGATTTTAATACCTCCTATGAGTTAGTAAATGTGAGATTAGGTAGAAGTAATGTGTGTCAAACACCTGTGGGGGCTGACTGAATTTCATTTGCAAAGTGTATTACAGGTCATTAGTACCTGAGCTGCCTCCTACTTTTAGCAATTCCAGATATTTATGAAATCTGCATAGTTTAGTCCATTTATTTATGGCATTTGTAGTCTACCTAAGTATCCACGTGCCAGGTAATAAAACATGCTAAATAGACCTCTGTTAATGTCCCGCTGTCATAGTTCTAATATGTGTTGAGGCACATTATTTCTAATAAAGTGATTTCTTGAAGAAGTTGTTGATAGAATAGATTTCTTTAATGGTGCTCAGGAAAAAAGAAGAATTTGACAACGAGTTAGTTCTGTATATATTGCCAAAAGAAAACACTTCTTAAAGTACTATTTTTAATGATTTTGTGTTGGAAGTCACAGCCAACTTGCTGAATGTAAATTTTATGTTAGAACAGAGTGTTCCTAAGTAAACAAAAATTTTAGTTCATTGTACATTTAGGGAACAGGATATCTGTGCTAATATTTCAGTAGGAACGAAGTTAACTCTATCCCAGCCAAAACCAGGACACTACCTCATAAGACACTTAGGTATATGGCTGTTTATGGAAGCCAGCTTATACCTTATGTAATCAAATGCAGGCTAGGATTTCTGCAAAGAAAGGCAACAGTATCCTGGGCTGGGAGAACAGGCACAGAGCCAGAAGATCAAGGCAGGAATTACTCCTCCTGTGCTAAGGGCTCATTAGATTGCATCTGGTTACTGATTACAGTTTTCAGTCACCCCAATACAACAAAAATACAGATAAAATGACAAGAATTGAGGGAAGGCGACTGAGGCAGCAGGGCTAGAGCCCTTCCCCTGCAAGAAGAGGCTGTGGGACTGGGGCTGGTTCGGGAAGGAGAAGTGTCAACTTCAGGGGCACCCAACAGCATCCCCAACACTGATGGGAAGGATGGAGGAGATGCAGCCA
Source organism: Elanus axillaris (assembly GCA_026212715.1). Classification (NCBI taxonomy): domain Eukaryota; kingdom Metazoa; phylum Chordata; class Aves; order Accipitriformes; family Accipitridae; genus Elanus; species Elanus axillaris. The sequence goes on from JANZLQ010000079.1 coordinate 51,085,821, forward strand.
GGCTCTTCACAGCGGTACATGGTGGGAGGGGGAGAGGCAGCAGCACAAGCTGAAACATGAGAGGCTGGGGCTGGAGATAAGGAGAAGCCTTCTCCCCACTGTATTGGGTTTGTGTGGTGGGGTTTTGGTAGCAGGGGAGGGGGCTGCAGGGGTGGCTTCTGTGAGAAGCTGCTAGAAGCTTCCCAGCTCCAAGTTGG
>JANZLQ010000079.1:51086258-51113863 GCA_026212715.1 Elanus axillaris
GGGGATGCCCCCCAAGACGGCCGTGACTGCATGGGAAAGCCTGTGCTGGAGCAGTCTGTGCCTGAAGGACTGCAGCCTGCAGAAAGCACCCACGCTGGAGCAGCTCATGAACTGCACCCTGTGGGAAGGACCGGTGTTGGAGAAGTTCGTGAAGAACTGCCTCCTGTGGGAGGGACCGCACTTTAGAGCCGGGAACGAGTGTGAAGAGTCCTCCCCATGAGGAGGAAGGAGTGGCAGAGACAAGGTGTGATGTCCTGACCCCAACCCCAGTTCCCTGTTCCCCTGTGCTGCTGGGGGGAGGAGGTAGAGAAATTGGGAGTTGAGCCCAGGAAGAAGGGAGGGGTGGGGGGAACATGTTTTAAGATTTGATATATTACTCATTATCCTCTTTTGATTTGATTGGTAACAAATTAAATTGATTTGGGGATTTGTTTTTTTTTTTCCCCCCAAGTTGAGTCTGTTTTGCCCATGACCATAACTGGTGAGTGATCCCTCTCTGTCCTTGTGTGTCGACCCATGAGCCTGTAGTTATATATTCTCCTCCCTGTCCCACCGGGAGGGGAGGAGTCAGTGGCAACGCAGTGCTTTGTTGCCAGCTGGGCTTAAACCACGACGCCCACAGGGACAACCAAGTGGTGGGGCCAGGGCCCAGAGAGGCTGGGCCATCTCCATCATTGGGGCTTCATGCCCTGACTAAATGAAGACCTGAGCAGCCCAGTCTGAGCCAGCTCTGTGCAGGTGCTAGAGGCCTCCCCAGGTCCTTGCCAGCGTAAGTGAGCCCCTGACTGTATAGTTTAGAGGGAAACACATTTCACAGCCAAACTGCTTCTCCAAGAATTTTCATAGGCTAGTGTTCCTCTCCGTTTCTTGACTTTCATTAATTAAAATCAAAGTCTCAGAGATGCAATTCCATCTTCTGAGGGCAACACTTTGCATTCTGTTTCAGAAACTTGGTATGATGTTTATGTCAAAGTCTTCCTAAGCAAAACATTTAAAAAGAGATTGTATGATTTTAAAAAAGATGCTGCTGGGTAGACTAGGAGAGTTAGGGACTTCTTCATTATTGTAATTAGCAATACAGAAAAAGTTAAAATTAAAACTAAAAAAAAAAAAAACAAACAAACCATTCTGCCTCTGCCTGCATTTGACAGAGAAAGAAGTGGGTTTTTTGACAATGTATTACTCACACTGATGTGCAAACAAATGCCTGCTTTAAAATCTATTTAACTTTTTGAAGTCACTATGATCAAACGTTCAAATATATTTCTCAGTTACCTATTACACAAAGCAGTTATAGAGAAGCTGGTATATCTTTACAGGGCATACTAAGTATAGAGAAGTGTTAATTTTTTTATTAATCTGGAAAAGTGTCACTTTGGGGAAAGTCGATAGCTGTTACACATCTGAAGACACTTTCTCCTGTTCAAAGCCTGATTTGTAAAGATTGCCAGGTTTAACCATACTCCGTAGAAGTGTACAAAATTCTTCAGATGTTTTTTACCTGTCATAGTATCTCAGAGATTCTGCCTTTGATGTGTCATCAAATTTTGATGTACAGACAAGACAGCAGAAGTCAGCAGATGACTTTCCTTTCACTATAGTGTGCACATCTTTTTAAAGGAAAGGTAGGGTTGATCTGTTCATGATCTGATCAATGCAAGCACACATGATTGTTCTAGTAGATGACTCCAGCACTAGCTGTAGACTTCATTGTTTGCAGTACATCCAGCATACTGCATTGAAGCTTAAGTTGAAGTTATTTGTTCTCTGACAAACAAGATTTAGAGCTACTAAAATGTTTTTTCTGTCTTGTAAAACTATACCACACAATTCTGAGAGACAAAAGGCTTAGAGAGAAAGCTACAGAAAAAAGAATGTGCCAACAATGTCTTCTTCTAGGTAATGAAATTCCCTTAGTGAAGTCCAAATATAAAGTATTTCTGAATGCCAATATTTCCATTTTTATATGCAGATTTACATTTATAGTCATACATTTTTTTAATTGTTGTCATCCAAAGAAGCTTATCAAGTGGAGTAGCACTTTTTTCAAGTCATTGTGAGACAAGTATACAAAATTCAATGCAGTAAGTTACCAAAACGGGAGACAGCAAGTCAGAGAGAATATTCATATTTTATAGGCCTTTTCCCCTATACATTTCCTTCTTGGAGAGAGGCTTCAAAACAATGTAAAAGTGCCAGCTGCTGAAAGAATAGCTCACACTGTTATACTGCAGAAGATATTTTCACCGACCCTAGTACTTAGTTTTGCTTAAACTGTTATGTGAGATGTGCTTTAAAGACCTGACAATAATAGTTGCTCCTGAAAGAGATTGTAAAAATGTGTATTAGTTTTATATATTTTAATGCTGTGGGGGAAAGAAAGAAGAAACAATAAGGCTCAGTTATATTCTTATCCTGCTTCACAAAAGAAACAAAAAATGAGGATTTGAAGAAATAAAGAATCACTGAGCAGCTGGTCGAGGTTTTGGCTCTATGACCAGAGAGTGAAGACTGCTTCTTCAGTGCTGGGAGTGCCTTTATTTAATTTTTCAGCATTATTTAACAGCAAAAAGATAACAGTATCTAGACTTTCCTGTACTTACGTGAGCATTCCTAGTCTCTAACCAATGTTTCATATGAAAGTAGATGCATCAGTACATTTGAACATTTAACACATTATTTTTATTTAATTTTACAGTAAGTAGTATATATCACTGCCCAGTAATACAAACACAGTTCTACATTTTATAACAGTTGTTCTGAAAGTACAGACTAACTCATAAGAAGGCACTAGCATATCAAGCAACACAAAAGTGTTGCTGATTGATGTTCAGTGTTTTGTAAAGTTCTAAAATCAGTATATTTGCTAAAATCAGTATATTTGCTAAGGGTTTCCAAACCCACAATATATAGCACGTCAGCCTGAATTTACCTAACATGTTAAACATGCAGAAGAATAGAGAAAAACTATTTTGCACTTCTTTCAGCTGTTTTTTCATTGTAAATATTCTCCTCATTTATTCAATTCCTGTATGAAAAGCAGAATAACAGATTGATATAAACAGCCATGTAGAAAATAATAGCAGTGAAAATTGGCTTCAAATTGATAATTTTTCACTAAAACGTTTACCATGATGTCCTTCACTTTCTTTGAGTAGGTCTGCCGTATTTTCAGGGTAATTAATAGAAACCAAAAATCTTCGCAGGCTATTCTGGTTAACAGCACAGCCTTATAGGAACTTGAGATTTGGGACAAACATCTTGGTAAATGCTTTGATAAAAGTTTCTGGAATTATTTAGTGGATGAACATACCAATGAAGTTTTTCCCCAGTACATTAAAGGGAGAGTTTTAAAATCCTCATTAACATATCTTAAATTTTTCGTGGAAATTATTTGGACTTCTTGTATTGGATGAAGCACTAACTTTGTGCTTCATACAAGAGAGTCTTTTGATTTCAAATAAAGTTAAATCTGGTCGTGTGACAATGATCTGATGTTCTAAATTCCTCTTTCTATGCAGAATGCTTTGTATGTCCTAATCTTTTTTAAACTTTGCTGATCAACATTTCTGCCTAGATTTTTTCGTCTTCCCCACAGTCAAAAACTTTCAACTATATTTTGGATTGCAATTGAGATTTATCTTTAGAAATTCAAAGCATAGCATAAAGCCAGTATATATACATAGAAGGTGGTAACTTTGTATATAGGAAGTATCTGTTTACCATAGAGTCTAGTTAAGTCTGAAGTGTGCTCCATCAACCTGATGGTCTTAATATTCTCCCGTGAGATTTCATTCAATCAGTAGACATTTGCAGAAGGTAAGTCCCTGGATTTGAAGAAGACAGAGTCTTTTGCAACATTGCGTAAGTGCTAGCCTCTGTATTTCTTCTCTGCTCTGGTTAAGTACTGATTAATATGTAAAAAAGGAAAAAAAAAAAGCAGAGCTAGATGATAGAGGTACAGTTACAGGCTGACTAATTATCCTCCATTGTATTCTAGTAAGAGAAATGAATGGTTTATCATTGGATAATACACAGAGCGCTCAAACTCTGCATTTTCCTTGTCTTACACAATAGAATTACAATGCTTTGCTTTCAAGAAATCTTAGTGTACTTCAATATGAAGAAAAATACAGGTACAGTTCTTAGATACAACAATGATAGGCACTCAGAAATCCTTTGGACCATCCTGTCTTCTGATATATTAATAAAGATGACATTCTGTGACTAGCAGCATGCATTTATTATTTAACAGTATTAGTATGACCCTCTGCCAGTCTTTATCTCTTTCTTTGTGTCGTTGCCCAGTTTATTCTTGGTATGTGTTCTCAGTATTATTTAAAATAATCATAAAGAAGTCTGCCTAAATTTCTGCCAGCTTTGACTTTGTTCCAACTGTCCAATTCCACTTTTACCACCATTATAAAATCTGCATTATAGGTTTTGGGTTTTTATTACTATACCTGGACCTTGTAATAACTATTCTGAAATGAAATAAGCACTTGGAAAAGTGTCCATCAGTCCAAAAAACATCCTTCCTGCCGAAGTCAATTTTATGGTCTTGGTGTTCTCACAACACAATCCAAATTGTTCATCTTGTCCAAGAACTGGGGAATGGCAATGTGCCATAACTTCAAGGGCTGATTAACCATTGCCAAGGCTTTAGATGCCAAAGACTTAGATGCCAAGGTCTTCAAAGCTCTTGGAAGTCATCCAAGCTTGTTTTTTTCTGGAGAATAACTGTTCCTTATGGTAAACTGGTTGCTGTTCTGTTGTGATGACAACATTCTTGTGACACTGAATCCCCCTTTTCTAAAGATGCATTGGATACTTTCAGAGTATTAGCAAAAAGTTTATTTTGCTAGGGTTTTTCGTCCCTTTTTTCCTGTGTGCCTGTCTTCTGTTACACAATCACTGCTGCCACATAACAAGAAAAACAAAGGATACTAGCTTTGTATTTTCTAGTCAGTAGCAGGCCCCTGTGTGCCTACTACATTTTTTCCAATTTCAATTGTGCTGGCTGTTGTCTCTACTTTGATTTCAGAAACAAATACATTAGGTAAGTACAGACAACTTGTGATCCGGGCATTTTTTCCTGTTTGTTTATTTTCCCATTACTTTGCTTAGGTCTATGAAGAGAAGACAACTGCTCTTGAAAGAACTTTCATTATTTTTTCATAAAGTTTTTAAGTCTGTAAGGTGAGAGAATCTCTTTTGCACTGATCTTTGAAGAAATTTTTTTTTAGAACTGCTATGGACAGAAAGCATAATTTTGTGACATTTTAAAGCAGAGATATCAAGCTGATCTTGATGACCTAAGCCCTGTCTTTCTATTTATTGTGGTTCCGCTATACTTTTGTATTGATTGAAAATGAGAAAAAATGAGCTAAAATGGTAGTTAAAATGATGACCTGGTAGTCCAAAACTAAACTACATCATGCCCTCTGGGTCAGAAAGATGTAGGATAAGTACAAGTCTAACCTTAGTGGTTTCAGTGATGCTGATCTTTAAAATTACCTTTAATATCTTTATTAATACAGCATCAGTTTCTGGCACTGGTTCAGTAGAATATACTAAATTAAAGTGTTAGGCCTTTAAGTCCTAAAATTATGCTAATATTTTGGTACATATTCACCACTCTTTAGTTTTATTTTTCTTCTTTATCCTAGCTGACCACTTAAAGCCAACATAAAAGAATAGTTTATTCTACTGTCTGTATATTTTAATACATCTGTTCTGTGAAATTATTTTGAAATGTTTTATACAGCATTGTTCTGTAGGGACTTCTGAAATAATTCTGTTCTTGTCTCACATTAAGGAGAGGGAACCTGATCTGAAGCATATGTAGAAAGAAAAAAAATACATAAATAAACAGCAGAACACAATTAAGAGATTTAGAGATAATGATAAGACTGAAGTACAGACACATAGGACATCGTGGAAAACAGCTAGCCATGAGAGTTATCAGTGAAAAAAACAAAGTTTTATATGTTTCTTGTTAGAAGCTAAGTGGTGGGGGGGTTGTGTTTTGTTTTGGGTTTTTTGGGGGCAAAAAGCTAAGCAAACATACAGACAGCAGTTAAGAACTGGTAATTATTGCAGATGGGATTAGAAAGGAAAGAAATATGAAATTTCTAGGGTAGTTCACAGCAATGTTGAAGTACTGATACAGGTAGTGTTCCCTGATAACCTGTATTTCTGAGCATGGAATGTAAAGTTTATAAAATGTTAATTAAATTATGCTTTCATTTACAATAGGAAAAATGGCCACTACGTTTAGTAACTTATAGAACAAAAGTGGTTTTATTTACATGGAGAAGATAATTTGTTTCAAACTAGTACCTGAAATGAGTCTCTTCCATTATATGTTGTCTGACTTCCTGCTTTATTTGAGCACAAGCAGAAGTCCATTAAACATAATACAGTTTTGAATGTTTGCTCAAATTACAAATCTTGTCAGTTTGGGTGTTGCCTTAGCCAATGCTGCAGATTAACTTCTTTATGAACAATTCTTGGGCAATGTCAGTGTCCTGGGAGGCAATAACACCTCAAAGAGGAGTAATGTATTAGTCTAAATTGAAAGGAGATAAAAGAAAAGGCAAGATGAAAAACATGTGAGGACAGAATGCAAATTCTCCGTGAAATTTATACAAGTTTCTTAAGTGAAAAGAAGGTGAGAACAACATAGCAGCTGTAGAGCCTCAGTACAGTAGTAGGTTTGATTGTATTTGGCATAGAACATATCTGTGAGCAGTTTAACTAGTATTATAAATTTTCTGGACTGTATATGTGATTGATTACCAAACATACACATACACATGCATAATAAATATATATATTTATAAAAATTTAAAATAACTATTTATTATACAAAACCATAATGACATGGAGCTATTTCTAGAAATCTTCTAAGGAGGTATAAACCATTGCTGAAACAGAAAATTTAACCAGCCAAATACTTATGGGTCTGAACAAGGACTCTTAGTACGTCTTCCTTTACGTGATGTGGGGTGTTACTGCTGTTAGGGAGCTGCATAGTTCCATGAAACTATAAGAAGTGTATTCTGCTTGATGCCAGTAAACTACAGATATCAAGTGTATGTATATCATGTATATATCATGCATGCTATAGCAATAAGATCTGGATGATTTGTCATCCTAATAAATGTGTTGTCAGACTTCGTCTCAGCCTTTCGAGGCTTCTAATATCAGGTGAATTGGTGATGTAACATTCTTTTCCTAAATACGCACTTACTCCCATCATTCACAGAAAGAAAAAAAACAAGCATCTGAGTCTTCATAACAATCAACAGTTAAATCATTCCTACATTGTCTTCTGAATTGTAGAGCTCTGTTGCCAGGTCAGATAAATGTATTCTTGCTATTTCTTATTCATAATACTATGCATAAGTGCTAGCCTCTTTATTTCTTCCTGCCAGAGAGATGTCAGTGTCCAGGAGTGCAAGTGAAGCACCTCCAAAGAATTGTTTCCTTAAAAAACCAAACCAAACCAAACCAAACCCAAATAAATGAACAAACAAAACCCCCACAGCAACAAAGGATAAATATTTGCTCCATATTTTAATTTTGGTATTACAAATATAGTTCAGTTCTAAGATGGGGTGTAATTAGTGGAGATTTTTGCCCTTAAAGGACTTTGTTTCTCAGTAACAGCTGTTTCACAACAGCAGTTGCAAAAACTATGAGCAATTTACAAATTAAATACTTCATGACTGCTTTGCAAACAATCCCTTTCATATTATTTGTGAATCTTCCCAACATGAAACTTTGAGGTACAGATGACAGAACAAAACAAATAAGAAAATATCTAAAGCTACTTTACTGGCTTTGTGATGCATTTTATGATACAATACCATGAAAGCCTCCCTTACACACAAAAAAATAAAGTTGTGGAGTTTCTAGAAGCCTGGAAATGTGTCAGTAAATGCTTCAGATACCAAAACTGTTAATAATGTCTGCTTCTTTCTCATGGTATGGCTAAAAGTTGCCATGTTGGGCAATAGGAACAACATGGAGTGCTCCTTTTTGCGTTTAGAGCATGACTAGACAATTGAGGAAAGTAGCTGATGGCATACACACTGAAGATGCAGCTGATGATGCATTGCATACTTCAATATCCTCAGCTCCCAAATGCAATATTGTTTTCTAAAATACATGGGTGACTTTAATCTAAACAGCTTAAAGGAAAAAATACAAAGTAGCGGCACAATGGTAGCCATGTAATTACTTAAGCATAACAATGAAATTTTAAAGTTATTCTGATAGTAAAGTTTGCCAATTAAATGTAAAGCTTGACAGGAGAATAACCCAGAATTAGTTTTGAATTAATGTGTTCTATTCCTGATGTCAGTGTGTTTTCTGAAGTAAAGGTTTCAGAGATTGGCAGATAAGCTCACAGAGCTGAGATTATAAATAGCATAGCTATAATACTGTTGACTTTTGAGAGTTGAATGTATGCAATAAAGTTTAAAATGTAAACGCTAAGTAACTTGAACACAACATCTCTAGGCTTATCAGAATGCATTTTAGAAGCAGAAATGCTAAGGAAAACAAAGTTTTGTAAAAACACTGTCATTATTGGATGGAGGTATTTCTAAGCTTCAACTGTTTATTTTTGTTCTTTGAAATATGGTAGTGGAGATGCATACTGCATTATTTTTTCTTGCTGCACTCTGGTCTTTCCATTATAAGCAACTGTTTGTAGCTATTCAGATAAAAAAGGCTTCAATAAAGATATGAGCAGTATAAAATACTCAAGAAATTAATTTATGCAAGAATGTGACTGTGAGGATTTTAAATTATGTCAGATTCAGTGGGAGTACTGAAAAACACACTTGTGGAATAAAATTTTGAGTTTAAAGACCTTGTTTAATTTTCCGAGTTAGGTGTACAATTTTAGCGCTAACTAAAATCTAGGAAAATCTTTGTTGCTGCAGTCCAGCAAAATCTGTCTGTGATTCTTCCCCTGTATAATCCAAGCTAGTCTCATGCATAACTTCTTGGTTATATCTTCACTTCATGTTCCATAATGTTGTTTCATTAAAAATACATACATATATGCAACAAAGAAGGAGGTTCTGCAGCTTTGTAAATGTAGTTATAAGAGAGGCATGACAGAGCATTACTGTTGTTAATAAAATGTGTTGGATACTGTCATTTTGAAGGTTTTCTGTCAGCCAATTAAAACCAAACTAGAAAGTCTTAATCAGTAACTGCTGAAGTCAGTGATGTGGTCATCAACAAACAGACTGCTAAGGTCAGTCAGTAGTAGATATAATTTATTTTTTTCCTAGTTTAATATTAATCTTGACATGAGGGTTCACTAGAGCAGAACTAAAGGTTTGGAGTGTTTTGTGCTTAAAAGTATCTCATTTAATGTATTTGAAAAAATATTTGAACTATGCATGAAGCCTAAGTTATATATTACTAAACTTAGGAGTGAAAGCCTTTTATGGAAGTGCTAGAGAGAGTGTAATCCTCTCTTTTTTATCATAAGCAGACAGTAGAATATTACTAAGCATATCTCTATATTACAACTAAAGTTTTCATCCTTATTCTAAAAAGGACAAAAAAAGTGAAGAAAAAAAAAAAGCCTAAAATATTCAGAAAAACTTTATATTTGATCTTATCCACAACAACTGTCTCAACACTGCACAAAGTCAGGCTAGTTAAAAATGTTGACCTCTGCTGTATCTCAAAGTGAATTATAAATTTTACTGATAGCAGTAAAACCTTTGTTGTCTAACATCATTTCACATAGGGCTAATAATGGTTCCATGATAGGTGTAAGTCTGTAGATACAGTTTCACATCTGCACGTGTTATTCTGAGTAATATTTGGCAGTCTGTTTCTTTTATATTGTTAAATACTAACAATAATAATTGGTTAAAAATAATATTTAAGGGTCACAGAGAAATTTCAGCATTTCTCTAAATTTGTTGAGAAATTTTGAGGAAAAAATCTGCCCTGTAGGTGCAGGAGGAAAAGGAGTTGAAAGGACATTTCTATGACATTACTTATCTGCATAATCAAATAGCTTGTAATCCTGAAGAGAAGGAGAGAGGTGGATTCGTTGCTTACACAAGAGTTCTACACATAGAAAGATCATATATATTGCTGAGAGATGTGTGGCCATATGGGTCATGGTATGAAATGGGAATAAATTCTAAATTTAGAAGCCAACTAAGGACTTCTGCAGATGGGGAGCAGCATACTGAATAGCTGATTCTTGCCTGTATGCATTTTCATATAGATAGCATTCATGCTAATAAAAAAAGCTTCTCCTAAATAACTGCTTACTGTAAGCATATAAAAATAATTTCCTGCTGTCACCTTTCTCTTATCTTGGACATCTGGTTTTCTCTATCATATATGGTATGCTGGGAGCTGCTCTGCTGGTGAGAGGTGAGGTGGTTATTTGATATACTTCCTTTTTTTTCAAAATGACAACTTGTCCTGTTAGAGAAGAATTCTGAATATGCTAGTAAAATTCATGCTTTAAGATAAAAATATCTTTGCACAATACATTCTTTGATATTCTCCAGTATACATCAGTTACATCATAGGTGTCAAGTTATGTCTGGGCTGAGATAGCGTATTTAGGAGCAGAGTGAGTTTGCTCACTATAAAGTGTGTTTTTGTAAACTGCAGAAGCAGCTGTAACCTGTGAGGAGCTCCTTTCTTGATTAGAATTGCTGCTGAGGTACTGTATTATGGTGTAAATTTCTCCTAGTTTATTTGATTTGCAACTTGATTTGCAAAGTACAGGGGGTTTGTTGTCTTTCTGAACTGTACTTTGAACCTCTTTCTGTCCCAGTGAAGGGATGTAACTTCTGTTAAGAATCAAGTTTTCTCTCTAGGGATTACATATCTCATAATAAGATTTGTTCAGAGACTGCATTAAAAGGAGCATTATATTTATAGATGTTATTGACTTTACTTACAAGTCAAAAATAACAGTGAGGAACATGAAAGGCATGGAAAAATGCATTACTGAGTCTCTCAGGTTTTTGTATTATTAACAGCATTTCTGCATTTTTAATAGAAAAAGAAGTGCTAAAGTCAATAAAATATATGAATTAATGTAAGTCTTACCATGACCTCCAGCTCTCAGGCAATCCGGAAGCATGTTTGAGTCACTCTGTATGTTCTTTTGGTAAACCTGCTTTTTCTTGCAGCAAAGGGTTACAAAGAATTGTAAAATATAATTATTTTAGGTTCAGATGGATCCTGTCAATGTTTTCCTAGATCACTGTTTCCTACATTATCTATAGACTTTTGCCCTTTCAAGAGAAGAATCAAGGTCTTGTGTGTGAAAAGAGTATTATATGTAGAGACAAGAATTTACTGTTAGTGTAATTTAAATCATAACAGTATAATGAAACAAATACCATTAGTCCAAAATTAGCTATTACAGCACAGAATGAAAAATAATGATAATAATACATGAATACTAGTATACAAAAGAAGTTTTAAAAATAACCATACAGTTAAATTTGTTACACAAATACTTCCCAGTATTTTCTCCTTTATCTGGTGTTGTACTCATATATGCAGTGCTCCTCTGGGGTCCTGAGGTCGATGGCTTCAGTCTGGTAGTATGGGCTGTATAGCAAGTTCTCATCATCACAAGTCTGAGAAATGCCATGTTGATGTTGATCCTTATTTCTCCCTCTAGGATCCACCTGGGGTCATTTTTATATGTTTGCTAGCACACTCTTACACCTTGCTGTTTCTTTACTAGTCTGCAAGCTCATGTTACATTTGATTTTATTATATACAGTACTTTTATGTATGTCAGATGCTATTTCCCTTTTCACTTTGTTACCCAGCTGCAGGCCTGCTGTTCTTTACCTGAGCACCGGAACATTGTGGGGTCTGCAGTGCCAGTCTGGGTCCCTTTTTTGACAGTCTCATGTCTGTGCTCATCTGCACTATGACTCCACTTCTCAGAGCCTCTGCTGTTGTACCAAGCCTGCATTTCTCTGTGTACCATTGCATTAGAGTCATAAATACCTCATTCTATGCAAAATAAGCTCTTGTTATGACTTTGTATAAAAACTACAGCTATAACATTCAAAGGTAAGCAAAAGTAAACCAAATTAGTGGTAGCCACCTATCAGAAGAAAAATTGCTGTCACAGCTAAACCAAGTAAAAAGTAAGCTGCAGGCATGTTCGGGCAGAGCAAGCCTGACAAGTCTCAGTGCCAACACCTTGTATACCCAATTTGAAGCCTGCTACTAGCAGTCCCGTATCAACATCACTGGGCTACAGCATTACACTACTTTCCATTTTATTCTGCCTTTAAATGAATGTGTTTATTTATGCATTGTTTGAATTTCAGCATAAGGACTACTAAAAATGGCTTTACTTACAGGTGTCACTTTTATTAAATATGTATAGCTAAAATCCCATCACAAAATCATGTCAGACCTTATTGATTCCTCTCTTCATAAAAGAGACTGTGTAATATACTTCCCAGGGACTATCAGGAAGACAGTCTCTATCAGGTACATGTCCCATTGTGGCAAACTAAATACGGAATGGTGGACTACAAAAATGTATGACTGCTGTAGGCTGGGTTACAGTGTTTTTTTCTTCCCTCACTAAAGCCATTCCTGTGAAGGGTAATATGATGGTTGTTAATCACCATCAAACAAGGCTGGAAAGTGAATGCGTTACAGGAGAAGGAAACACACAATACAGATAATGAAGCAAATACGTGTGTGAGTACATCTTGATTACAGCCTCAGATAGGACAGGCAAGTGTGGTGGCCATTTGGTCAGGACAGGACAGTGCCCTGACATTGTGTCTGCATATACAGTCAGGCTGTCAGCAGAAGAAACAGCAGGCCAGGTGTGCCCTGTGCCTAGCTCACTAGGCTTCTTTGGAGCTACATGTGGTTTGTGGTAGTTAGCTATCTCCTTTCAAGTCCTTTTCAAAAACTCTGTTTCAGAGGTTACATGGAGCGAAGTTTAATTTGCTCGCATTTTTCTCACCACACTTAATGCCATAATTCTTATAAGTAGAGCCTTTTTCAACAAAACACCTTACATGGTTGATCCCTTGCCCATTCAGCTGAGCCTGGACATATATATCTGAGCTGAACATGGATGGGATTACTTGTATTTTTAAAGGAAATAACACATGTATATATTTTGCAGATTCAGATATTAAGCCAAAAATGTTCAATTCCTATTACTGCATCTCCTCCATACCAGATTTTAAAGCAAGTGCCTTTGACATGTGCTTTATCTCCAGAAACTTTGTAAAAATGAGCTTTTATATGGGCCTTGCAATTTTGTGGTTTTCATTTTAACATTACTTTTAAACAAAATGACAAGGCATAACTGGATGTTACATACTGCATTGCTAACTTACTTGCTTATTTTTTAAATAGTGGCAATCCAGCCAATGTTTTTCATTAAAAATATTACTAGTTTTCTAAATCATTCAAAATATACCATATAATGGCTTTATTTTTGTTGCCCTTGGTAATGCGCATCAATAAAAACAAAAACCTATTATATGGTTGCAACATTTCTTTTTCAGGATTTTTTTTATTTTTTTTGTCTCCCAGTATAAGCAGCCCTTGGATTGACTTGAAAGAGCCTTAAACATAATTTGTGTTTGTTACAAACAACTTTGAGATATTAAGTGAAATACTTTATTAGTGGGACAAAGGGAAAATACAATGCTGGTGTGTGTACAACTCATATGTTATGAAGATACAAATTTGAGACATAGTGCATAGACGTGATGTCTTGCATACCAGAATATTTATTTCACATAGTTCAAATTACAAAGCTGCAAAATATAGCTCTCATTTAAACTGCATGAAATCCACAGTATCAGGGTGTGACTGGCACCCATGTGCTTCTAAGTTAATATTATTTGAAAGATAGCCCAAATGCTGAGATTTCTCATGACCACCTGCAACAAACTGAAAACCATGCCGAGAAAATAAGGCCCTGTTTCACCATTTTTCACTTCTGTGACAAAATTTGCTAAATTTTAGATCACATATTTCAGATTAGTCTTGTTAAATTGGAAGTTAAATTGCAATATAAATAGAGAAGTGTTTTGGGTGTAGCTGGTAAGGTTTTGGCAGGGGGGCTGCTGCAGGCCTGGCTTCTGCAAGAAGGGACCAGTTTCGGATGCAGCTGGTTCCAGCCGGTTCCAGCCGGCTCTGCAACGGACCTGCCACAGGACACAGCTGAGTCAGTGAAGCTGGTGGCGCCTCTTGTGAAAATATATTTAAGAAAGGACAAAAATACCAGAGAGGCAGAGGAGGAGGGAACAAAAACAGAGTGGGAAACAACACAGGGAACAGCAAGGGTAGAGGAGGAGGAGGAGGGAAGGAGGTGCTCCATGGCAGACCAGACTTCCAAACTGCAGCTTGTGCAGAGGGAGGAAAGATGGTGGTTTAATTTTTGTGTTTGCTTGTCAATATACAGATCTGTTTAAATTAGCAATAAATTACATTATTTTTTCCTGAGTCTGTTCTGTCCACTAAAGGAATTGGTAAGCCATCTCCCTGCCTTTACCTTGACCCAGCTCTTCCAACCTGTTTTCTCCCCGTGTCCCCAGTGCGGAGGAAGGGAGTGAGCAGCTGGGTGGGAGTTCAGCTGTTTGCCAAGGCTAACCTACCACAACAGGGAATGAGTTACACGTGTCAGTGCATGTCTCATAAACTATCCTTCATAGCGTAAGCCTTGTTTGTGTCCAAATTCATATGGTAAATCAAGACTAAGTTCTTCAAGTTAACAGAAGTACACAAGTTAAAATGAATCCTGAGACCAGAAGCCATCTCCAAATGTGTGGTTATTTTTATTGTAGTTGTGTAAGAAGGAAATAAATAGCATAATCCAAGCAGGGAAAGGATTCTTGTTTAGCATGCTATAATTTTGGAATGACTTTTTCAAAAGTAGTACAATTTTTACAGACTTTTAACTACAGGCAGATTTCGGCACTGTATATACCTTGCTGTAGTGTATATGAAAACTATTAACAAAGTCCTCTGAATAAATTGCTATAAGCACTGAACTGCTATAGCATAGAACAAAGATTTGTCTGCTGCCTTATTTACTATACCATCTGTCTTGGACACATCTTGTCTGTGCCTTCTTCCCAAGCTGCTGTTTCAGATTTGTATGGTTTCTTTCATCAAATATGTTAATAAAAAATGTTAAAAACATACAGAGAAGTAGAACCACTTCAGGAGATTTTCTCAGTTACTCATAACTGAATAAAGATACTCTTTATTAGCAGTTGATATTCAGCGGTAGATGCTTTAAAATGGCTCATGCGACTCTCCAGATAAATGAAAGACAATAGGTTACCAGAGAGTAAATTAGAGGATTAAATGACTGGGACTAGCCTTGCTGACTTTCCTGAAATTCATCTGCTTATTTAGCATAGTATTAAAGTTCCCACAGTGAGGCAACTTTGAGTCCACTTCAGACCTCTTTCAGTCTGTGTCTGTCTATCTATCTATTTATGACCCTTGTCTTTTTAATTAAAATGTCAGATTCTTTGGGCTTCAGAGCTTTTTACACCTTGATTTTCCCTACAACACAGAGTTAATATTGACAGTCTGATTCAATCAAAGAGTCTCCAGAGAAGTTGAGCTTTTCTTGAAAATAATGAATTATAAACCCAAACATTTTAATGAGTGGATTTTATGGTTTTGTTACTGTATAAGGAATACATTTGTTACTGTATAAGAAATTACATTGAGCTCACTTCTGTGAATTTTTATTTGTATCGTCAAAAGCTAGAAAAAAAATTTTCTCAAGTGAAAATTGAATTTTACATGGATTCAGAGAATTCCTAAAGCTTAGGCCTGTGTTTAAATGTAAATTAGATTTTACATGTATTCACAAAATCCTGAAAGCTTTCACATGTGTGAATGGGGAGGCTGGTCTCCTTGAAGTGTTAGCACAATGAGAATTAGATTTCTTATATTGCTCTTAGAGCCAGTGGTTGTACACTTCAGTACAGAAATAATGTCTTCTTTACCTAATTGAATCTCTGCCCAACTTCTCCTTTAGTGATTTAATGTATATTAGGTTTCAGGGTTTGTCTTTGTTGTTTTGCTGTATTTTATTATGGTTTCCTACATCGAGAAAACAGGATTATTTTAGGAAATGGAGCTCAGAAATAAATTTATGGGATATAAATTTGAGAGCAGTTTAGGCCAGTATTATTGCACTCATGTCAGTGTTAGACAAGAATGAAAGTAGAGTTGGGCTTTTTTTAATTGATACTTTATTGATAGGATTTATACAATTGCAATTATTTCATATTTCTCTAAAGCTGCATGAAGTTGTGGCTTGTTTTTCTGTGGTATGGCCATGGTTAACTGCTTATTCCCATTTACTTTAGCAAACCGGTTTCAGGATTAAACGTCAATCATTTGTAGCTCCTCCCTCTGTGGACAAGACTGGGGTTCAGCAGCTCAGGTCAGATGCAATAGTAAGAACAAATCTACAGAAATAAAATCACTAAGGAAGTTCTAAAAGGTCATAAGCAGTCAGGGTCTTCATCTTATTCTGACATTGTAGTACAGAGAAGAAAGATGGTTGTGTAGGAGTAGGGGGTTGATAATGTTTATATCCCTGCTGTTTATTATGCAGAGTTAACCTCTAGCAGGGTGGCTGACAGAGGCAACTCCTCAATAACTAGGCAGTTGCTCTGTTTGCCATACCAACACAGTTATTTCCTTCAATTTGTTTCACACCCACTACAGACACGTCCTGTAATGTCTGTAGAAGAAATTTTGTCAAAGTGATGCTAGTCAGAATGTTTCTACTTTTCTGTTGTTATTACTCTTATCACTCTCTCTTCTCTATGTGGGGAAAAAGATAATCCTGGGTATTTAAAAATCTGAGTATATGGGGTTTGAAAGTAGAAATCAATCTGTGTATAAGTGGATCTGCCTGCATGAAACAGTTTGATATATTAAGATTCAGTTATAATAGCCTTTTGATGAACAAACCATAGGTCATTAGTGTACTGTAGCTCCAGGGGAAATATGTCTTCTCTCTAGCATACGAGAATAGTGCCTAATACAAATATACAGTACTGAAATGTCATCTTGTTTTAGTCAAGGTCAGAGATCTTTCTGTGTTGTTTGCCACCTGAAGCAAAAGTAGTTAAGTTGGTTCATGAATAATAGAAAATAGCTTAGAAATATTGCGAGCTCATTTGACCTCTTACTGTTACTTTATTCATAATTGGTCAGTTCAGACAAGAGACTTAAGTCATGACTGGACAGACTGCTAAAATGTGCACAAATTTATTTATTTGAATAAGATACTTCTTGCATCTGAAACACTCTATACACAATATTGCCACTTCCAGCTTGCCTCCCTCATTTACATCTAGTACAGCAGAGAACTGCTGAAGTTAAACTGATGCAGGAAGATCTGTGGAATTAATTGACTTTAACAGCTGTTGGGGGCACAGTCAATCAAAGCTTGGAGTGGAAAAGATAACTGGTTTTGGTAAAAGAGAAAAAGGAAGAGAGGAGAACCTAATGAAAATGTTGCCATGAACACTTACAGTAATAATGTAATTACAAAGTTCCCTGCCAAAGACAATACCTTTTCTTATTGGGAAGTAAACCAACAGCAAGATAATAGAATATAATGCTCATTATCTAAAAAATAAAAAAGTGTCAAGAATTATACAGTTCTTGTTAATGACATTCTTTTGTGAAATTAGGATGTATTGACTTGCTTTGCGTGCATTTAAATTCTGTAATCCTAAATTATAGTTTTCAGAAGGCATTTTGAACACATTTCATCATGAGTTTACTGCAGAAAGAGCAGCACTGAAGACTGTAGTCAGAGTCCTCCAGAGCTGCCTGCCTTTCTTGCCTGCACCAAAGAGTGGAGTTCAAATTATTTCTAATTTCTTGTATGAGCTCTTCACTTTCTTTGTATATCCTAGAAATGATTGCCTTATGACTGTATTGTAGCGTGGTCACAGAGGTTGCATACCTCTTTGGTGAAAGTGATTTGACAGGTGAAAAACTGAACCCAGAGTAGATTTACCGGAGTTCACTCTTAGTGAGCAAAATCCATAGGATTTGGAGAAAGCTTCTTGTTCATGTGCTAACATGTTGCCTCAAGGCTCTTGTTCTTGTTTAAGAAGGTCATCATTATGCAATGAAGAGTGCAGCATGATACTACAACATTGTGAAGAACACCTCAACACTGTTATTACAGTATTTATTAGAAAAAATTCGTCTTTAGAAATTAAAAAATTACAAATATTAAAATTATTTTGAGTAATGTATATGCCAAAGTAAACTAATTCAATATTTTGTTTTTCCTCATTGGGATTTAATCACAGTAATAAACAATCACCATTACATGCTTGCAATAAGTAAAATGTAGAAAAATAATAGCCTTGTAACATAAAAAAGGCACAGCTGATTATAGGCTTGAAGCTAATCCCAATCCAATTAGTTTACATTATTTAGAGGCCTTCTGGAAACGTATTACTTAAAAACAGCAACACAGATTACTTAGATGCACTGTGAGACCATTATACATCTGAAAGGAACATGAGTGTATCAACCTGTTTTGACCTTCAGATTTCTTAAGAAATTCAGAAATAATCCAGAATTCCAAGACTAAGGTTCATGTAAGTCGTTAGCTTTTTTCTTTTTGTCCTGCAGTTTACCTTAGCAAGGAGCCAAAATACAGACCAAAAACTGATCAGAAAATTGGCATGTAATTACATTTTGTCATAAAAATAAAGTGTTCATGAATATATGTGTGAATCTGGTAGATTCAAACCTGCACTTTATCAGAACAAAACAATCTCTGCCTCGATACAGTAATGACATTTGGATATTCAGCAGCCCACCAATAAGTATATAAATCTGTTATTTGCATGTTGGAGGTGTGCAGTCAGATACAGTAGTGATGAAGGCATTGCCGAGAATTTATGAAGTCACATGAATGTTTTGGAGTAATTTCCTGCTCAAATATTTGGGTGAAGTGTTGTAATACTGAGGATTTGACATGCGTGTTTCACATTGTGATCACTCCAGACTTACAGAATCTAATTGTTTGTTTGCTTGGGTTTTTTTTGCTTTTGGTTATCATTTTGACACTTTGAGTACTTTGGTTAAATTTGTTTGTGCTTCCTGTTTATCTCAGAGTTCAGGTTTTGAATATTCCTTTTTTTCTTCCCGCACTCCTTTTTTTTTAAATAGGGGAGACTACATTAGCCTGGTGTTCCAATGTTGGTCCATTGGTTTTTTTCCCCTAGTTTTATTTTGGCAATACAGTATATGTTTTTTTGAAAGTGAATAACAGGGCATACAGTTACATATATAATTGACAATCTCGTATCCCTGTCTTTCCACCGGAAGCTAAGTTGCTTTCAGTGGAGTACCAGCAGCAACAGGACTACTGATACAGGCTATGAGAAAATAGTGCTGTGTTCTAATTCAACTTTTTTCCAAATTTATCTGTTATGTAATCTGGTGGTCAGTGCTGGATTTTTACCTTTTTCTTTGTCCAGGAAATTATTAAGAGGTAAAAAGGATGATGTGGTCAGTAGTGATACTTTCACTGTGATCTGTGCTCAGCTGCTTTTGATTTTGTTTTCTCTTAACCTTAGATTATAAGAGGGGTGCGAACACTGAAACATATTCAGATACAACCCCAGGACAGTATTTCTAATAAACTCATGTGACACGACTACTTTATTTCTTCAACAACTAAATTATATTTTGCAGAACATCTATCATGCATCTGTACTCAGCAGCTTCCTACAGTCTTCATTCAAGTGAATTGCATACTCTGCAGTTTGCTGTTCACATACCGGGGCAAGTTTTTTGACATAGAGGAGGGCTTCGTTAGAAAGATTCACCAGGGTGAAGAAGGAAAATATTAGGAAGCTAAGTGCCTAATACTCTTAACAGAGTTTTATTTTTGTCATTCCTTCTATCATTCCTACATTTTCTGGTTGAATTAAATTTGAGTTTAAATTTGTGGAAAGAAAAAATGTTTATGTTACTATTTCTTAATTGTTAAACCATATGTTATAGTAAGTGAGAAGTTACATATTTACAAAATCAATCCATTCTTCAATTTTTTTAAATTTCATGATTTTGTTTGTGTGTGGTTGTTTTTTTAAAGACTCTGCTCTTCACTTTTATCTTGACAGCGAACTTGTGAGAGAGTGAACAGGAAAGTCTGTGAAGTGAAGTTCACTAATGACAAATAAACATAGCTTGTACAACTTTAGTCATAAACACCAAATGGGTTTATGGCTTAAGGTAAAGATTGATAAATGGAATATGCTAAATAAAATCCTGAACAGGAACACTTGCCCAATATCTGTAGGCTATCTGTGAAACAGAAAAGTTAAAGCTTCATACTTTTATGCATTAGCCTGTGGAAACAATTTCACTTCTGAAATGCTTCAAGAGTGTTTGAGTATAATGGGCTTTGTACTGTCTGCCTTGGCTGTACCCTGTAGAGAGCACTCAGCCCATTCAGCTTGAACTCCATTTTATCTAGCTCTTATCCATTAATTTTCTCCTGACCTTGGGCATAAAATATATGCACTTTTTATGCTCTGTGCTTTTTGTGGAGAAAGAGGAATAGCATTACCCATCGATCACCATTATGAATGATACAGCTTAAAACAAACACAGGTCAGAGACAGATATGTTAAGAGCAGATTTGTATTGATTCCATCACAACACTGAGTTAAAGGGGAAAAAAAAAACAAAACAAAACAGAGTATAAATGATGAAAAGAGATTCAAAAAATAACAACAGCTATGAAGCAAACTTAAGAGCTTTGCTTTAGGGTTATTATTGGTAAAAAAGTGATATTTGTTGCTATTATTAATAAAATCTACCTCCCCTTAATATATGTATTGTCATACCTTAGATGCTGCAGCATACTACAGCAATAAGGTCTGTGTGTTTTACTGCTGCTTTTTTTCCTGTTGAAAGCTTTTTTGTTAAAAGAATCTGATACTGATTAGATCCTTTAATCCATATTTAGCTCTAGCGCTGAATTATTTAAACCATACTTCTAGCTGTAGGCACTTTTTATTTGTTTGTAACTCCAGCCCACTTGCAGAATGCTGCCTTTCAGTACAACAAAATTGTATATCTTGTTAGGATATGTGACACTGGTACTAATGTTAGAAGTTTTAGTGAGATTACCTGAACACAGTATGTGCCTGTTTGATAATGTCTATGTAGACAAATACATCCTCCTTCCCCTCTTTTAAGCCATTTTTTCCCTTTGTTTTTTCCTGAAGTAAACTTTATGATGAAGTAATAGTCTGTTCTCTGTAGTGACATTTGTAGGAGAATTTCAACTGAGAGAATATTGACTTAAAGAATATTGTTGGTGGTGAACAGTTTTTGTACACTGTGATGCTTCTAGTCTAGCAACAGGAAAACTTAAGACCTTAAGTAGAAAGATACTCTGAAATAGTTTTTTTAGGATCAAAGTCTAAAATCCTTACCTGCTTGAATGTGGAATTAGAATGATTTGTGAGAAGACCTTTATGGCCTGTTTACTTACTAAAGCAAGACCCTAGAAGTGGTAATCCAGGAGAGATGTTCCATCACAGCCTTCCTTTGCCAGAGGTCCAAGTAATGGCAGTTCAGTTTTCTAAGAGGTTTTCCCATGTAAAACTCTGAAAGTTCAGAATGAACTGAATGGTCCTTTGACATTGCCATCCTCAATTCATAGAATTTGCCCCACAATTTTTATGGTGGTTTTTGCAGTTTCTGACTTGGTGCTTTCTATTCCTGATTATGGAGGTACACAGGCAGGACTCTGAGGACTCCTGAATATGAAACAGATTGTTTCTGTTCAGCTGTGGATCAGCTGGTCATGGACCTGATGGTTTTGAAATGTTCCTCATGCTGGAGGCCACCTTTCCTGTACTTCCACTGTCTAGAGAGCTCACACACATGGAACGCAGCAGTTGCACTCATCTGTTGGTGAAATTCTAGCTGGTAAAAATTACCATAGCTGTGCCTGTTTCAGTGTGGACTTGTATAGTAGTTGAAGGCCTGTGTCACTGAGTTTCCTTACTGCCATGTTTCGTACTGCAGGAAAAGATATAATTACAGTTGGTAAGAAAGTGGAAAAATCTAAGGTTAGATTTCATTTATTTCCTGTAGGTTACTGGCACATTGTTCTGATAGAAAAAAATTACGTGTTTCTTTACATCCTCAGTTTCTTTACAAGTATTCATGTATGGGCCTTCATTCATTAGGGTCTATGGAATGCTTAAAATTTATGGTGAAACCTGAATTAATATTTATAACGTTGTACAAGTTCAGTAACCAAGTCAGTGACTATTTGTTTTGGTCAATTTGTATTTAAAAACAGACAAACACTGGGATATTTAATAATTTGAAGATAATGTCATTTACTACAGACAAACACACTGTGTTTTTTTCTTTGGACTATTTTCCTGTTAGACTAATTTATCACATGCAAAACAGTTTTTGAAAAGTACTGTGTTCCAGGATTACTGGAATAACACTGAAAGGAGCATTATGCTTAACAATCCTTTTTTATAGAAAGTCCATGAGATCGTATTTTTAATAAAATAAGAAATTTTATGTACATGTTTTGGTATCACTTATATGGATAAGCCCCAGGAAATTCAGGGATATATCTGGCAGGTGGTCTTTATCTCATTTGTTTTCTCTCTAAGCCATTCCATACTACTATACTTGGTTACTTCCATTAAGCAGCTGTGAATGAGAACAAAATCTTACCATACGAGTTACATTTTTGAGGTGTCTTTTGATAATGCACTACTATTATTAAGCATTTACAATATTTTACATGTTTAGAACAATATAGTCATTGATTTCTTATTCTTTATGGTATCTTTATAAAATAGAATCAGAAAGTAATAAACATTTTCAGACAGAGAAATAGAAAAGGAAAGCTCATGTACAGTTGTACACTGAATTGTATAGTGAGTCAGTTGCAGATTCTGAGACTCAGTCCTCCTGAGTCCATAGGTTTTAAAGTCATAAGGGACTGGTAAGACTGTTTAGTCTGGCCTCCTGTATAATATAGGTCATAGGATTTCCCTGAATTATTTCCTACTTCATTATCTAAAGCTGTTGAGGAAAAGTATCAGCTGGGTTTAGGATTTCCTGGCTTAAATGCCTGGTGCTGTTCTACTTCTTAGCTGAGACTTGATCATGTATTTGCTTTCAGCCAGAATCTGTACAGACTTCAGCAGAAACTGCGCTTCCGCAGGGGTACGTGTCCACCTCCGTTATAGATACTTAGAGGCAAATTTTGAAGCCAGTACTGGGTCATGGAACTATTGATGGAATTTGTCAGAACAGGTCAGGGGAGAGAAAAATACACTTCCCTAGATTGCTCAGTAACTGTTTCAGCTCTTTTATATCTTCAGTCACCTTTTCTTCTGGAGCATAGTTTAGCGGCTAACCCACTACCAACTTTTACACTTTTACAGATCTGGGTCTGGGAGTTCAAGTCAACCATCTGAAAGAGCACAGACCAACAGGGTACAAAGGCACCCTTCACAGGTTCATGCACACTTTTTACATGTGCAGCTGAATCTTTCTACTGTAGTTAGCACCTTCATGGTGAAGGGGATCAGGAGTGTGTGCTTCTGAGTGATGACTGGTCGTGGATGTGCTGCATTTTATGTGAACAAGAAATATGCATAGCACTCTCTGTTATGTAAAATAAACTGTAAAAGAAATGGTCTCATCTTCTACTTTTTAGTCAATGACAGTTTGGAAAGAAGAGAAAAAAACACTTCCCTCTGCCTTCTCCTATTTTTAAAATTGTTTCCTGGCTTCTGTATCCTAAAGGGATATGAATTGTACAGGGCATTCTAATCATAGTGAGCTTTTTTTCAGACATGTATTGTAAAATATCTGGAATTCTGCCTGTCACATTTTGGATGTGGTTATGGTCTTAATAGGAAAAAAAAAAAGGTAAAAAGTGTCCAAAATTGGAAATTTGTCTCCTAAGTTTCAAATGCAAATGAATGTTTTTATTCTGTTTCCAACTAATGCAAAAACTATTGCATCTGCTTTATAGAAAACCTTAAGCTCATTAAATCCTTAGGGTCTAGTATTCAAAATGTTTTTTCTAACCTGTTGAAGAAGGGAGTTTTGCAGTATTTGCTGTATGTAGCAGGGATGTAGAAACACACAGTTCACATGAATCACCTTTACTGTAAGAAAGTAAAACAATGAATGTGGCTTTGTAGGGAAGAAGTAAATACAGAAACTATTAGAGATAGCCAGCATTCATCTGTGTATTGCTATAAATGTACACAATGCATGAACATTCTTTGTACCTCTTGTATGGAGTCTAAGTTCTGATTTGCCTACCTCCACTGGGAGGCAGATGTTAAACTGTGCTTTATCTTTGCATCTAGTTAGCTACATATACAACTGAATGTAAAAACTCAAGTGTTCCCTGACACTCACAAAAGCTTGGTCTGCAGAAGTAAAGACAGTAGATACACTTAATCAGTGTGAATGCATCTAGTCTGTCTAAGAGATACTAATACAGGGACTAATGTAATGAATCCTCTTGCTTTCTTCACCAAGTAATAACATTATTAACCTCATTATTTAATACCTTTCTTTATGAATTATATTGATGGCCAAATAAAATCTCTTTTTTATGTTGCTTTGTGGGAATCTCATGTTAATTAGGCAAAGCTGATCTATTTATAAATAAATGCAGTAAGGAAAGGCTTCCAGGAAATTGTGACTGCAAATACTACACTACTCCTGTACATTTAATACATCTAATTCTTCCTTCATTTGATGTACTGAAATCTGTAAAGATTGTTTCCAATCACATGCAGACCTTTTTGCCCAAGAGAAGGAAAAAATAATGGGAGGATGTAAAGCATGCTTGGACATACTTTAGACCATGTTGTCTTTCCTATTGTGTAATTTCTAATGCTGCCTTGCAAAGGATGGCACTTTCAATGCTCTTACAAATGCTCAAAATCCATACAAATAAAATCCAGTCATACTGACTGAACCTTTTCTAATTTACTCATCACCTTTCACTGATTGCTGGTATTTTTAAAGTTAAATAGCAGGCCAGGTAATATATTACTAAGGTATCATCCCAATGTTCTAATGCAGCCTTAAAAAACCCACACAATACCAACTTAATTGACCTCAGATTGAAACAAATTCCTCGTAAGATATAGAAAAACTTGGTTAACAAAATGGCAGTGGGGAACAGTTCAGTTTCAAAAGCCATTTGCTTGTTCTAATTACTCTCAGTTTTGTGGGAGGCTGTAACTATTGAACTGAAAGGCCGTCAGTTTATGTATACTTGATTTTGCAATCACGTTCTAATTTCTAACAGACAGATGTCCATTTAACAGAGGCTGCAATCATAATAGCACTATGTCAAATCTAATTCTTGTTAGCTGTCTCTCTGAAGAGACCAGTGATCAAATACATGTAAGGTCTAAACTGCCATCTCATCTACTGGTTGCTCCAGGTCACCATTGAAGACACACGGACAGGGCAGTGTAACAAAGCTCTCAGTAGAGAGAGCATTGCTGCGTAGAATCAGAAATTACATTAATGGCATTACTTTGATACTGAAGGCATCTTTGATGACCTAAACAACCTTTCCAGTAACTAGTCAGCTTTTCAGATCCTATGTTGAACTGAAGAGTATTGGCTGTCTTAAAACTGAGAAACAAAGATAGTGAGAGTTTGTCCTTTGTTTGTTGAACAAGACAGTGGCAAGGCTGGAAATGGAAGCAAGATTTAAAAAGCAGCCTGTTCTCACCATTCCATTAAGAGATATTAATGTGTCACAAACAAGACTGCTAATATCCTACCTCACTGCATTGTTATTTTTAAATTACAAATAATAGAGAATTTTGTTGACTTTTAGGCAAATCTGCCCACTAATTTCTGATTACAGATTTATTTGTTGCTCCACCTGCACCCAGAAAGGTGACATGCTCAAAAGATGTGACAAAATGAGGTTACTTTTCTATGCCATACAAGAACCACCATCTGATTCTAAACATACCTTTATTAATAAAAAGTAAGTCCTGGCTAAAGAATGAAATACAATTATAGTTACATGGGAGTGATTAAATATACCTGCGGTAAACTACTGGAACAGGTCAATTAAATGCAGGGGAATTTAGTCCATGGTAGACACCAACAGTTTGTTAGGAAAAAGGCTGAATTAACTTACAGAAATGTAACTGTTCTTGAGACACCACCAGTAAAGAGAACACCCATGGTTTTGCAGGCTTAGAACTGAAAGTCCTGAAAGAATGAATGTTGTTTGGCTAAAGTCACTCCGTGCTATGCTTAAAATCAAGATAATTATTTTATAATTAGTTTCATAGTAGTTTCTAGAGCCCCAGGTTTTCTGAATAGTTTAATGTGATTTTGTCTGTGTGTGGCTAAAGACATTTTGAGGGGGCTTTTGTTGGGTTCCCTTGTGTTAATCATCACCATGGGGCAATAGCAGACACAGGCTGCTCTCAGTTGACTATCACCCAGAGGGTTGCAGTTATCTATGGCAGCTATACCTCATGGTGTTGCAGTTTAACAGATTTACAAGTTTGTGGTGCAGTTTAGACGGAAGGATTGAGCAATGCAGTAAGATGCTGAGCAACGTAAGCCTTCTGCCAAGCAAGTATTTTTGTTTCAGATACAAAACAAATTTTATTCAATCCTGCATGATATTTGCAACTGACAGTTCCGATATAAATCCTTTTCAGTCTTGCATATGTTCTGTTATCAGTACTGTTTATTTTTTATCTGAAGTGCTTGGATTTTTTGAAATGGATGACAGACATAGTAAGGGCAACAGATTGTCTACTGTTGAATAATGAAGGTGATAGTAATTATTTACTTTCATAAGGGTACATGTAGGACCGTGAATATATGAACAGAAAGATTTTTCCAGTGATGAGAACTTATCTCTTACAAAGTTAGGGCTTTGGCATTTTATTGTTGGTCATGCTACTAACCCACCATGTAATTACTGATGAATCATAAAACTGCATTGTATCAACACTGAATTTTCTGCAAAACAGACATAGCATATAGAGATTTACAAAATATATTTTGCACAATTACTTAATTTCTTCTAGCTACTAGTAAATTAAAAGCTAGCTAGTAAATTTAAAATCTTATAAAGATCTATGTGATTCTAGGCTATTCATAGTTTACTTGAATACAAGTAAAAATGTTACTTCTTTGTGGCTAATGAAAACTTGTGGGAATGTTGCTCTGTCCTTGTATCTGCTTTCCACATGGATACCTTGATATTGGCTGGGAGCAACAGAAAATAAATCAATATATTTTGCTGTTACTTTGTGGAAGGTTGTAGGGACCATTCTCCAAATTAATATTAATCCCTCTTTGCTCTATGTATAGCTTCAGATTTACATTTGAAACATATGATTAGCAAAAGGAACAACCTTTTAAAATAATCCTATTAGAGAATTTGCTAGTTAGACGTTTCAGTGTTAGGATGTGATGTTTCCTGTGATAAATTGAGAAACCTT
>JANZLQ010000079.1:51113963-51136463 GCA_026212715.1 Elanus axillaris
TGAGAAACCTTTTAAAATGCAGTAGTTGTGGTTTTGAAACCTGTCCTGTACTGCCTTTGTTGGCTTAGGTGTTACCACGTTTCTCAGCAGATTATTCAGTCGTAAATTCAAGTCACATAACAGATCTCTGAGTGGTACTCAGTTCTGGTGTTGCAGTCCAATTCAACAAAAAGAAAGCTGTACTGTGCGTTTTGTCTTCACGATAAAACAACGACAGTACTGTCTTCTTCCTCATCAGAAAAGGAGAGCACTATTTAGTCGCATTTTGTAACTCAACAGATACCACCTAGATACGTGTCTTTGAACAAAGAATCGTTACTACTAATAAAAACAGTGTTATGATAGATAAGCTTCTGTTATTATTAACAATTATTATTTTCTATTTTAATAGTAAACCAAATTCCATGTTACTTGGGGCCTTACTAGTCTTAAAATCTACTGTGTTGTCAGTTCTTCAGCTATAACTGCACCAACTATAATCGAAGATTTTCTGAAACTCCCTAAAATCTTATGTAACATTTCCATGATATTTTCTGAAGACAGTCACAAGAGAAGGAAGGGGGTTGAGAAGAAGGAAGGGAGGGCGGAAAGAAGGAAGGAAGGGAGGGAGGGAGGGAAGGAGGGAAGGAGGCACAGGGTGACAGGAGAGAGATGGGGAAAATGGTATTTAGCCTTGTTGACAGCAAAGGCAAGCTCATAGATCAGACTGGACTGTATGTAAAAAGTCTTGTAACTGATAGAATTAGAAGTACAAAGTTTTCCCAAATTCTTTACTATCTATTTTAACTCTGCTGAATTTTATGCCAAACACATGAATTTTGGAAAGCTAATTTGTGGTGAGAAAATAGTTTTTTTTCTAATGAGCTAAGACAAAAACCAGGATATATCACACACACAAAAAGTATACAAAGCAATGAAGCTCATATGCTGTGTTAATTTTTCAAGGACAGAAGAGGAAGGGTGAAATTTGCATAAGAACTTACTATTGAAGAATTCAAAAGGCTGGTGATAACAGATAAATATATTTCTATTACAGCAGATGAGTTGTTTTAATAGTCTTCAAAATATTAAATTGTTTTTTGCTTTAATTCTTTATGGATAATTTTTATTTTTCAAAACTCACATTAATGAGAGTTCAGTTTTACATGTATTTTGTGGTTCATCCTTCCATCATAGTATGTACTTTCTATTTTAGAATTAGTCCTTGGTTAACTGGCCCCTCCATAATGTTATTCTAAAAAGACATACTGGTATTTACTCTACAGCAGATGAAATAGAAGGAAAAGAGTCAATAGATTGCTTAATAGAATTATTAGACTATGAAGATGCAGCAACATTCCTTGTTTAACCTTTCCTTTTACAATTCTCCTGTTGTAAGGGCCGTGAAATTGCAACAAGTACGTCAGCCAAAATAGAATTCAGTTTGTTGCTAGTTAAAGATGCTTATACACTCAGTGTTCATTAATTTGAAAAATCTGATAACAATCGTAATAGAATACACTAGGGATATGTATCACTAAGCTTCAGGATGGAGAAGTATAAAGGAGTACAGAGCATATGTGAGGTCAAAGGCAAAGAACAGTGAGAATGTGACAAGAAAAAGTAAGTTCAAAATGGATCATTGGGAAGAATCCTGAATTAAGCAGATTATTGACCTAGTTGGTGTTTTCCTTTTCCAGTCCTTTTTGTTATGTAAGGTCACAGACGTCTTCAAATTTGTACATGGAAGAATATTTTCTCTTCTATCCCACTAAAAATCAGCTACATTTGATTATGTTTACAGAGCATGAAAAAGGGTAATCTAATTGAAATTCAATCTTCTGATCTCCAAGATCACTTCTCAAAAAAAGTAGACAAAATATTATTGTGATATAATATAATTTTCTTTTTAATAAAAATTATTCTGCATTTCACCCTGCTAAAAAGCAATACTTCTTGGCTGAACAGCACTAACAACATTGTTTATGTTAGTTTTTCTAAGACAGGACATGAGGTCTCTATTAGATTATTGATGGCAAATATTGATGGTTTTCCTTTTCTTGCTTTGAAGGCTATGTTCAATAGATAATTGTCATTTATTTAATTACTCATCAGTGAAAATAAGTGAAAGAAAAAAAATCACAGATAAACATTTTTGTGTTATGACCCGATGTTTGATCAATGATGTCCTTATTTTCCCAATTGCTTTTCTTTCTTTTTTCTTGTATTTCTGTAATCCAAATTTCAGAGTAATGTAGCAGTCTAATTTCTGTGTCTTCATTTGGCAAGTTCCCAATAACTTGCAAATACAGTGTTCGTCTCTTGGCCTGCTCTGATTGACAGCCCAGAAATAGCCTTTTAAATTGTGTCAGATTCTCATCTCTCTGTTTGAAAGGTAAAGTTAAACAGTTTTCCTAGCAGTCTGCATGAAGTCTTGAATGTAACGAATCAGCTGGTTTGGCCGTTGTGCCAAGCTTTTGTCTATGCAAAAGTACATCATTTTATCTTTGCACATTAATAGCTTACTGAAAACTGTTGCAGCTGTCCATTTACTTCAGGACATGTGATAGCTCAAAGTAATTTATTTACCAAAATAGAGCTATTCTCACTAGCCATACTCTTATCATATATTAAGTTATTATTTTGCATTTGCTCCACTGTGGAATGAATGAAAATGTTCCATTGTCACAAACAGCTCTCAGGTTTTATAAAAAGAAAAGAATGATGGATTCAAACTCCCTGTACAGAATAATATGGTCTCATCAGCTGTCCTATATTTATCTAATATTTCAATCAACAAATATTTTATTTGTATTACAATAGCTTTCTATGTTTCCAATCAAAATTGAAGCACCATTGTGCTGGACACTCTACAAACCTGCTTGGTAACACTGTTCTTACCACAAAGCCTTTACATCAGCTACTAGAAAAATGCAGCTATTAATCTACTGATACAAAATACTCACTGCATATAAGTGTCCAGTTTCACAGCCCAGAAAGCATTACATGACATCAGAATTGAAATAAACTTGCACCTACCACTGAGTTGCTGATGTTGTAATGTGCTGTTACAGGTACTAATAACAGAATGCAAAATAATACCTAAATAAAAGTAAATCCTCAGACTAATAAAAAAAAAAACATAATACACTTTTGAAGTGTTTTTAAAAGGAGATTTGGGGGAGGAAGTGGGCATCAGTTACAGGAATATTAGGAATGTGCATATTCTGGCTCAAAATCACAGCATGTCCTGAAACATCAAAATGGAAAATTCAGGGCCTGTTTATGCAGATCAATTAAAATCCTCAACTACAAGGCTAGACAATAAACAGATTTATGAATTTAGACAAGATTCTTGAGTTTGTTGAAATATTAATTATTTATTGCCCATATTTCAATCTTTCTTTCATATAGTACCAATAAGTAAATACTGGTTTTGTTGTTAGTGCTTTTACCTTTTTTTTTTTAAACATACACTATTCCCCTCATTAAATTAGACTTGGTAAGAAGCCTGTGCTTCCTCTCTTAAGCTACCTTCTGATGCTGCTTATGACTGATTGAAAGACTTTCTCATCTCATACCCGTCCTCCTTTTGTGCTCATCCTCTGCCTTCTGAACTGCTATTTATTTTAATTATTTGCTAAGAGAGCTCTAACATTTGTCTCCTAACCTTGCACAATGAATTACTTCATTCAGGTGCTTCATAACTTTTGTTGCTATTTCCTGAACTCTCTTTACCTTGTCATTATATTGCAGTAAAAATGAGATTTGATTTGGTATTCCCTGAGCAATACAGCAAACAAATATGGTCTGTGACCTGACAATTTCCCATTTAGCTGAAAAATCTATTAGGCCTTTTCTTTTGCTAAGAAAGTCCTCCATAAATTTTTATCTGACTTTTTCACCATTATTGTAACTGAATATATGAAGATGATAAACCATGTGAAGATTTTTGTGTGTGATTTTTTTTTGTGTTTTTTTGTAAAGTAGCTTCTCATAGGGAAAGTAGAAAAACAAATCAGTCCTGACAGATTTTTTTCAGGTCACCAATGGTTATGCAGGAACCCTGCTGTATTCCTTCCGCATATTTTCAGAACAGCTGCCATTTCATTATCTCCTTTTCGGAAGCTACAGACAAAAGAAATCTCTTTCACCTACTCGATAAAAGATACAGACAAGTAATTTAAAATTTCATGTATGAAAATCAATTTGTAAAACCCTTTACGCAAATATGTAAACAAAGTATGTGGTCAGCTTGGGGAGAGGTGAAGTGCTTTAAAGTATTTTGACTGTAAATAACAAAATATTTTATATTCATTGACACTGACAAGACATTCTCATTTTATACAAGTCTTTCATTTATAGCATCCCTTCTCTCTGTATTTTGGCCATCAGCATAGCCAGTGAACCTGAGGATGTGAATTTGTATGTCTCATGATCTCTTAAAAGAGCTGATTGTAAAATATGGCATGCAGTTAGATTTCATAGCCCTTTTAAGCTTAAAAATCAGGGTCAGCTATTGTGACTGGTGATATCAGCTTGAACCGTAGTAAGGATGAAATCAGAATGTGCTTAAATTTGATCATACTGGGGAATGCAGCGATTCTGATTAAATTGACAAAGCCTGCTAAAGAATCTACAGAGGAAGAATAATACTGATAATTAGAGATTAATAGGAGTTTCCAGTAAAGATATGATCAAAGAGGTTAAATGTGCTGATCTAGACACTGCACATGTAATGAAGTTGTAATGAATTTCTGTGTCTTTGAAATATTGTGATAATGTAAAACTGGTGGCATATTTCCCATTCAGTTTTACTGTGTATGGCATAATATGTAAAGGGAAGAAAAAATGTAACACTGGCCTGTTTTTTTATTCTGTTTTATATGTAGGTTTTCTGCTTTCTTATGCTCAATAACATTACATTCTTTTGTAAGTTCAGAAAAACTTTGGATTGTTTGTGTGCTTTCTGTTTGTTTTCAGAGGGAGGAGGAGCACCCTACTGTGTTGTGTAGGGGTGTTTGGTTCAAAGATGTTTCATTATACTCATTTGTGTGTAAAGAAAAAAAAAGTACTGACACAAATTGCCATTACATGACCCTCAGTATAAAAACTGAAGACCTGACCTTTAAAAACCTTAGAACACAGTTCAGAATTTTTTTTTACTTAAGTACCTTTGAAAGCAAGAATGAGAACCAAAACAATGAAGATCTTTAAGGTATTTGCAAAGTCAGTCTTGGACACTACCTCCTTCTGTACTAGAAGT
The DNA here is from genome assembly GCA_026212715.1 of Elanus axillaris. NCBI lineage: Eukaryota > Metazoa > Chordata > Aves > Accipitriformes > Accipitridae > Elanus > Elanus axillaris. The sequence continues at coordinate 51,119,209 of JANZLQ010000079.1, forward strand.
GTCTTTCCTCCACCTCGCAGGAAATAAAGCAGTGGTTACTGTAGACAGACCACAAGGCAGATATGCTCCTTTTGAGCCACACGCTATTGGGATCAACAAAGTGAAATTCTGTTACCTGTGACCATCTGGAGGTAAGGCTACCTCTAAAATTTCTATGTCACAAAATTTGTAGTAAATTTGGCAGCATGAGTTACTGGAACATGTCTTCTAAAATCTCTGAGAACAGATAACTTATTTCCAGATTCTTAGTGTGGTGTGAAATTGAGTTAATTGGCAAGAACTGTAGAGGCTTTTCGAGTAGATGAGCTACTTGAACTCTTGTATCTCACAGGGAGCACTGAGAAATTCAAGGGTTCTTACTTTTCAATTGCAATGCCCTTATAGATCAGTTTCTGTATCCTGGGACAAATTGAGATGCTTCAGCCCTGATTCCATTGATGTTTTGAAAGAGAATATTGTTGAGAGGTACTGAGTAGTGATTTGAGTCAAAACCCTGGATAGAACACATTTATTTCATGTGTATGAGTAATATTTACACAGAGAACATGGAATCATTTTTCGTGATAGACCAGCTGGCTGTGAAAATGAACTGCAGAGCTGTTTGCTAGATTCTGAGAGCATTTCATAGTGCACAAACTATCTTTTGCTATGAATTCTGATCTTGTTTTGCAGGATTGTACCCACTGTTTTTCAATTTATGTCAGGGTTTAATTGGTCATTTGCATATTGAAATAGTATTTGCTTATAGATGTTGGACTTTTTAAAACAGTCCTGTAGAAGTCTACAGAAATTCTTGCAAATGCTACTTAGTATGAGTAGGAAATACACAAGCAGACATCCTTGTCTTAAACCTTCCATGCTGTTGAGAAGCTCAAATTATTTTATCTAATCTGAATATTGTTCCCCAAAACCAGCATCATCCAGTGGCTTCCTCCTTACTTGAAACACAAGAGTGTCCACATGAAGCTGATCTGGTTTTAATTTTGAGTGTACTGGCTGTGTGCCTCATAAGGAAGCCTGTTCTTTCTAATATGTAGGTTCGCTACAAACTGTATAATCATCATCGGTCTTTCTGCTTTTCTTTATTAAAATGTAGAATTGACATATTGACTCTCGGAAGTCAGCCTGAAATGTGGTTAGGTGTTTCCAGGATAAGGTTTTTGTTTTCTGTGGTTTTTGAAAATCTTTAATACTGTTTTTAGAAGGACTTTTCCTCTGTGGAAATGGTAAAAAAAATTAATTAGCCATTAGCCAAAATGAATGGCTAACATTCTGATTAAAAGTGGTTACTATGACTAGTCCTCTATAGGACTTCATAGTTTTGTATATCTATTTCTTTATTCTTGTCATTTGAGAGTTTCAAGTTCAGAAGCCGCAGTCTGTGCCTGGATCTATCCAAACACTTCGTTTCTATATTTTCTGTCATATTTTGCATTTCCCCCATGATGCGATGCTAATTTAGAGTGAACATGAAGTAAATTAAGAAACAATTCTAGAAATGGTGAAGTAGGATTTAAGAAAATTTTTCATTTCTGTGATTCTATCTGATCATTTACAAAGTTGTTCATTAAGAGTCGCTGAAATGAAGTGTGACTGCTTGGCATTTAGTATTTACATTGGTATACAAAAAGAAATAGAAACCATCTCTTGCTCTGAATGTTCTATTACTAGCTAGAATTTTTTTAAAAAAAAAGTGGGGGAAAAACCCCGCCACAATGAAGTATGGTATTACTCAATTTGGAAAACATTAAATGACTGTTAATATCTGTGGAGTAATTATGCTGTTATTAAATTCACTGCTCAGAAACAAACTGAGTCTTGTTTTTCAGCTTTTAAGTACCACATATGTCTTCATCACATTTAAATTTTGGAGTTTGCATGCAGATGTGATCACTAGGCTGGTTTGAGTTTAAGAGCAAGTATCTCACATGCATAGTCATATTGCAGATGTTGCATCTTTATCAGTTCTTCTTTCAGAATTGCATGCTTATAATTCTTCTGGGAGTTTTACCCACAGTCTTTTACCCTTTATATTGTAGTAGGCTGGAACACCCCATTATCTTTTTCCAGCCAAATTGTGAGTGTACTTAGCTGTCCCTTTGCACATGAAGAACATCTTAGAAAAGGAAGAAAGCGTGTTAGTCATTGTAATTATCTTCTGTACCTACTTCTTACAAGGCAGTACACACCCAATCATCTCTTAAACAGCTTCGGAGGTGGGAGCTTCATCCTGAACTGTAGGCTAGGAAATGGAAAAGTAAATTGTCACACTCAGGAATAGTGGTGATGCCACTAAATCTTGTTCAGCGGCTTTCTAGTACTCAGTGCTGCAAGGAGACACTTGTCTGACACATAAAGCAATACTGAAACTGGGACAGCTGTCATCTTGGAGATAAAGCAGTCCATCCTCACCAGAACTTGGTAACCATCAGTGAAATTTTCCTAAGTCTTACTTTCCTCTGGTGCTAACCACGGGTGGCCCACATGCTAACAGCAAACCCTTCACCACAACACACCAGCTTAAAGAAAGCATACACCAGCACTATGCACTTGAATGGGAGATGTACTGCACTGGCTCAGTCAGTAGCCCTCAGCAAGGCACCCTCTGCAACTAAAAAGCATTACAGCCACCAAGGCTCTAGGCAAATAACCAAAGTTGAGAGCACCAGCAAATTCAAGTGAAATTTTTGTATACCAGCAGGAGGGGACCAAGGAGTTAACTTTGCAGCTAAACATATGGAGTGCTTTAAATTCTCATCTTTGCTTTTGGGAGATTGACAAGTAGTTACAACTCTCTGGGGAGACAGTTTTGAACAGAAGACTAAACACTGACTGAAAGACTTCTCTGCTGAAAGAAAATTGGGAAGGAAAAAAGGTTCTAAAAGGTACTTATCTCCAGAATAAAAATACCAGGACCAAAGCACAAAACTCAGTATCTTCTAAGCATTCATCTCTGTAGTCTTACAGAAATAAAGATAACTCATTATAGTACAGTAGAGAAAAATATGGAAAGGTAAAACAGAACCTTACTATAAGAAAAAAAAATTATGCACAGATGGAACAACAGAAATTACTTAAACCACTAAGGGCAGAGTGAAATAAAATCAATATAAAATTAATGTCTCTGGTTTAACACTGTTAATAGTATTAATAAAGGTGCCATTCAATTTATAAAGCATTTTATGTGAGGGATTCATAGAAACAGGTTCAATACTGTTTTCATGTGTTAAAATGAATTCTAGGTTATATAGCATCTATTCTTTTGATGCACTTCTGTAACTCCTATTGAAGCTAATCGGTATTATGTGCACATCAAGAGAAGAATAGAAACCATATGTGTTTTATTATAATAATTATTAAACTAACATCTCATACTGACTGAGAACGTGGTTGTTTGCCTACTTCCTTACAACCGCCAGCTGTGAACTTTCAATCTTATAACCTCTAAATAACAAAGGTAGTCCAACTAACATGTAGCTGCTAAAGAAAGTGGTGGTAGTAAGTGCTAATCTCACCATTTAGCTAATACTCAGCAGATACTTTGGTATACTGCTAAAAGCTCAGTGCCCTTTGTCTTGACAGCATGCTATTGTTATCTAAAAAAAGGAGAGTTATTAACCATGAATGGTGATAAAATCCAGTTTTAATCACAGTTTGCACATATGAATGTTAGTCCACCTGCACTGCCAAAACATCAACTTGGAAACTATCATTTGCTCTTTTATCTTGGTTTTCTAGTAACTAATTTTCAGTGTTGTGTGCATGAAATGGCTAGTTGTTCAAGCCCTAGGAAGCCTGATGGCTAGTGATACGAACATCAGTTAAATGGCTTCCTTGATCTTCCCGTGATATTAGAAAATAATAATTTATTTCTCTGCAGTGATGTATCTGGTGAGCAAAATAGCTAGCCCAAATACCATGGTGAAATGAAGTCTTCCTGATGATGCATGTCTAATATTGTATGGTATTCAACATAAAATCCAAACAGTGCTTTATGAATCTTCAGGTAGATAAGTGATATGCATATAAGCTGATTTCACACATAGGGAAAGAGAATGTAATATTTGTCATGTGTGTGGGGAAATTTGTAAATTATCTGATTTGCTTTTGGAGTAGAAATGAAACATAATATGAAATAGCCTATGAAAAAAAATGGCAATGAATTTAGAAAATGTGACAGTTGGTTCAGCAACATACTTAAGTATATAAATAGTTCCATTACAGTCGGTTTTCTGAATGAGACTACTCATTTGCTTTAAGTTAGAGAAATTATGAAATGAAAAAGTTTTAAAGCTATTGGCAGCCAATCAAGAAATCATTTTCTGCATGTGATCATTTGGAACAGACTGCCTATGAAATATGGAGCAATACTGTTTTTTCATAATTTTTACAGTTGTGCAGTGTTACAGAATGATGCAAAACTGATTTTGAATGATCTTTTTTTAATGTGTAGTGGTTTGATCATTAAAACTGTTTTGGAGCAGGTGCTTTTTAGACTCAAATACTGTGAATCCTCTCAGTCTTTCATATGATAAAACTAAATACTATAAAAAAAAGGAATTCATTATGAAATTTGAACGATATACTCTAATTATATGGAGCTATAGAGTTGTAGCTGTACCCATTTTTCACTATAATGGATAAGGCTGCTTTGTGAAATGCTTTGCAAAATCATGTTACATAAATAATAGTTACTAAAGTTATTTTTGTTACCTCTATTGAAAACAACATCTACTCAGGAGTTAAAAAGATAGGACTGAATGAGATCTCTGAAAGCTTCTATAGCTAATCCTGTGTACTCAGAAGGAATCACATAATTCACACTAAGTTACTTGTTGGCCTTGCATATGTTGTGCATAAGTTTATTTAGCATTACTACATATTTTGCTGCTGGATAATGGATATACACTTTTTCTTGATTAAGAATCATTAGAAATATAGTCCCCTAATTTGCAGCTGATGTATCCTGACTTTTAAACCCTTGATAGTTTTTGATGTCCTGCATTAAGTCATTAAGTTTGAAACAGGAAGCAATAACTTACAGCTCATAGTTGCATTCATTTTTGCTTTTCATGGAGACTATTCTAAGATATTTTCTATGGAATTTTTATCACCTTTTCTGGAACAAAAAGTCTTTGTGCCTAAATTTATACACAAAATAAATTAAGAATACTACCTACCGGTGGTAGTCATGAATTTAATTACAGATTTATTTTTTTTTTTAGATTTTATTGTGAGAAAGATGGTTTCTGTAAGCTCATTTAAAAGTGATAGAAACACTTAAGTATGCTTGCTGTCAGTTGTTCAAGACTTCAGCAGCAGATAACCTGGCAAAGCCATTATTTTGGTTTTCTCTTTAAGAATTAAGTTAGCATCAGCACTTCATGTCATCCTACTTTCTGTATGAGGTAGTAAAGATGATCACAGGCATAGCAACAGAGATGTGGAAATTTGCCAGGTACTTGCTGATATTTTCTAAGAGCTTTCAGACATTTTGGTGCAGAGGGAGTATGTTCAGGCAAGAACTTTGTGGAAGAGTTTCTGCAGCTGCAATCCCTGATACTGACTTTTGTCCAAACCCAGCTACTAAATACCAAAAAGTCGTGTAATAAAGTGAACTTAAATATTTACCTTGGAAAATTTTTTGCCTAATAGTTTACAAAACCTGATAATTAAAGAAAGATTTTTCTCTTGCTTCATAGAAGCATAGAGATTTTTAAGGCCAAAATTCAAGAGAATATTTTTCTCAAAGCTCTTGATGGTGCTCTTTCAGGGTGGCTTGTTGCTGGTTTTTAAAGGAAAATAAGATGTTAAGGTGGGATTTGGAGGTAACAGTGTTTATGACACATATAACTGCATCAAGTCCTGCAATAATACTGTTGTCCCACAAATGGGGTTCATTTACCTGGTATGCAAACCAGTAACACACAGAGTCAAGGTATTTTCAAACTAATTTCATTAATGCACATGAATGGGTGCCTGTCTTCAGATAGCACACCCTTGTTTCAAAAATCCTCATAATTATACGCTTAACTAATACATATTCATTGTTATTTTCCTTAATGATTGGTTCTTTCTTCTTTGCCTCTGATATAAGTTAGTGCACAGACTCTGTCTTCTACCTTCATTGTCTTCTTTTGAGTAGGTGGTATCATTTGAGTGGGTGGTCAATGAGTTGGTGGTCGTGATCTCCCTCTGTAGGAATTATCTTTTACCTTCTTCTTCTCTAGTCTTGGCAGTTCCAAGTGGTTCGTCAATGTTTATTGACCAGACCACAATCCATTGCCTTTTCTGACATAAACATCCTACTTACTTACAAAGCCCCATTGTCTAGTAGTTAGTTCCTAAACCCTAAATCATGTCTAGTTATTGTTTCCCTATTTTAAATATTAACTGATGGGGGCTGTACACAGGACTTTAGCAGCTCCCTGGTTAATTCAATCATATAAATATTAACTGATAACAATATGAAGGCTTAGATGTGTCATATTAAAGATTAAAAATTATCTTCTTCACAAAGGTTTTCATACATCAGGACAAACAGTTTAGACAAACCTTTTCCAGAAACACAGTATTTAAAGCAAGGAGACCAAAAAACCTGTAGCTATAAGTTAGTAAGATGTTTTCTTGATATACCAAAGGAGCTGGAAGTTACTGAAAAGTCAGAAGCAACCGACCCTTCTTTTTATAATCCCTGTTTTATACCCTTTCAGTTAATACTCAGAATAGATTATGTTATAGCACTTATTCAAAGTGGTATGCCTTATGAAGTAAGTGCAGAAACTTGTTTTGCATGCACAGATTGATTATTAAGTCTTCTTCAGGAACAAAAAAATACTGATACACTGTTGTGTAGTCAAAGATGTATCACAGTATATTCAGTTAGCAGCAGAATTTTTTTCTCAATTACTGTAACTTCTGATCTGCTCCCAATTGCTTTTAAAGAGTGCATATAATAATCTTCATGCCTACGTCTCCAGCCTACAAGAAAAATAGTTCGATCTCTTCTCTCTAAAAGAAATTAGTTTTGCATTTAGCTATAAAATGTATGACAGCTAGTTTTTACTAATAAATCCAAAAAGAAACAGTTCCGTTGTTTAAATCAGACACAAACCTGGTGCTCTCAGTCAATTGTGTCCTTTCTGTAACGTAGGGTCTCTCACTGAGTGATAATTTACCACTGGGCAGATTCTTATCTTTTGTTTTCAAGCATTATATTTTCTTCATTTGTACCTTTTTCATGCAACTTATCATGTATTAAGTCTGTCCACAGAGTTGACATAGAGGTTCTTTGTGTTTACACTGATTTTTTATGTATCTGACCCACACAATGCTATGTTACGCTTAGACTGTCACACTATGTTTAAAGGCAAGAACTGGCTCTCGACAGCTGTTTGACTTCGTTAACTGTTTTTCACAGAACAGTTTGCAATGAATTTTCAAATAACTGTCATAACATGAAACTTTCTATTCCTTCTCAGATGCACTAGCCCCCCACACCTTCTCCCTTCCCACCTGATGTGACTCCCTCGGCCTTTTGGCAGTCGCACCGGACTGTTTGAACATAATCCCAGCAGTTGTTTAGGCCCATGACTTCCAGCTACAGAGAATAACTACTTCCTTATGTCCATGCTAATACAGTATTCCACTGGAACTGAAACATTGCTGTATCTGCGTTAATAAATTATCATTTTTATTTGCAGAAATTTCTTTCATAATAAACAAAACAAAACAAAGCAAACCCAAAAAACCCAACCCTCCCCTCCACTTTTTTCTAGAAAGTACATCTTGTATTGTTAGAATCATCTTTGATCAGCTAGGTGAAAGTTGGTGAGAAAATTATCTTAAAAGGAAACTGTGAAAACAAAAAGCTTACCTGTATTCTACATAAAATCAATTTAATATTTAGTAAGCAAATACTCAAGAATATTGTTGATGACTTTTTTATTTTGTAATTTGGAGATATTTCCTCAGACTGTAGACTGTAGTGAATTTCATTTTACACTGCCCATCACGGATTTTTTATTTCATTGTATTTTTTAGAGGTAGCACTGAATTTTGTAATTTGTTTAAACAATTATGACGGGCTTACAAGTGTAAACCTTGAGCTCAGCATGTAAAACAGTTTAAAAAACCCACTTTTTAACATCCAATGCTCCTATGCCCAGCCAAAATCCTATTTCAAATTAGTGACAATATAATTTGTGGAGCAATTAGTTGAGTGAATTGCAGCAAGAGTTATAGCAAAGCTTAGTAATTCCATTTTTGTTCTATGTTCAGCATCTCATGAATGAATCTCAACGTCATTACTCATTTACAGTTCCATGAGAAATATTAGCTGCTGACAAATGTGAAAGTGTCATGTTTAAAGTACGTCTCTCTCCTTCAGTGTTCCAGAAAGCCTGCTTCAGTTTGCTCAGTTCAGTTCACAACAGTTCACAATAGCTCTTTCAAGGCCATACGGTTATTATTGTGAAAAATGCTTTGGAAGAATGCATGTGCTAGCTCTCAGTGGATCAGAGTGAGCACTGCCTTGCATCACCAGGCCCTCTGTGCCTGCTTCAAAGGCAGACCTCTGCCATGTTAGAAAGCATGACAGGATGTTGAGTATTTTCTTCCACACAGTAACTCAGAGTACAGAGGTTGTCTATCATCTACGAAAAAAGTGCTTCCTTTTACAATGTGAAATATGTTAAATCCCAGGCTAGTCCCATTTGCTTCAGTTTAGGGCAGCAGCAAAATTGCAGGTAGAAGTCAAAGTCTCAGGTTACAGCCAGTTCTAACACTGATTTATGGGGGCATAATAATCCATAGCAAAACTATATGAGTGACATCATGAACCTATGAGTCTTTCTGAGATTAAAACATTGGAGGCTTGGCTGCCTTAGGCTTTATTTAGAAATAGTAACTTTTCTATGTTACTACATATATGTCTTCATCCACATGTGTTAATATAAGGTTCTGCTGTGTAACTCCATACTTGTTAAAGTGTATTTATCAGACAGCAGTAATTATTGAACTTGGGCACAGAACCGTGAAGAAGCTGGGTTTTAAACAGTGTGTCATCTGCTAAAGAGAAAGCTCTTCTGCATTCTTCCAGAACAGAAGTGAATGGCTGCATCTCCCCGAAAAGGAAATACCCTCTAGCTTCCTTTTCTGGACACTTCCTCAAAGGTATTTCAACTTAAGTGGTGAAACCACCCCATGCAAAAAAATAAATTAATATCTACTCTCTTCTTCTACACCTATCCTTCCCTGCTAACAGATCCCTAGGTGTCTGCTTAATATCTGTTAGAGAGAGGGAATGTTGCCATAGGTGGGCACAAGAGATATTCAAGAAGATGAAGAGTGAGGTCTAGAGTATACCCATTCTTTCTGTAGCCAGATCACCACAGAAGAACTTCACCATCCACTCATAAAGGAAATTCTTCTCACTTTTCTTAAAGATTCTTACAGGTTCAAAGATGCCATGTGTTTTGATATTTGCCAACACTTTGGATTCTGTCTTTCACTTGTAAATATTAGGACTACATGATATAAGGCATTGCTTTGTTGTCTTACATCTTCCTTGTCTCATCCAGAATTTTCTTTATTTATGGACGTGAGTTCATAGTGGTGGAAAGAGTTTTAAAAAAGCAAACAAACTACAAAAATTAGAAGCTACTATATCTAATTTTTTTACAGTCACCTATCTGTAGTCATGTATGTCTTATGAATGTTCTAAGCATGTTCTTCAGACCAATGAACATGAATGCTGCATTAACTGTAGAAAAACCATGCATATTTTCTACCAGTAACATTAGTGTAATGCTCAATAATACTGAGCATCAAGGGATATCCTTAACTGTGTTTTTCCACAGTTCGTTGTCTGTTCTGACAACATACCTCTTTTTTCTCATTCTCTTCAGCAATAATAGCACTTTTATTGTTTGTTATTCATCATTATGTTTGCTATTTATTGAAATACTGCAATAACATCCAAATTGCTACATCTGTATGGGTGCATTGTTGTTCCAGGCACCATAAGAAGCATTTGGAATGCATAGCCTCTACCTTGAATAACTTACTGTTTAATTCATTGCACCAAAAGTGCTTTTAACATCCTGACCCAAGCATCTTTTGTCAAAACTTGAGGGATACAATTTCATCACCCTTATTCCTTATTTCCTTCTTCTAAGAAACCAAACTGTAGGCCTTCTGGGTCACATTTATCCACTTACCAAAGTGAAAATCCTCCCACTTCTCTTTCTAAAATGCACAAATTTGATGCTGACTTAGAAAACAAAACAAAACAAAACAGTATTGTACTCCTTTGAAAACAAGACTTAAACAAAGTTGATGGTTTTGCCACTACAGGTAGTCCGGTCCTTAAATTTTGCAGCTGTGACATTAATGCAGTTTGTATAGTTTATAGTTGTCAGTTCAGGCTGCAGAGTATATAGGCTGCATTGAAAAGTATTCAGTAATTATAGCATTGAGGAAACAAGTCATTGGAAGCTGTGTAACATCAGTAACAGAAATGGCTGTGAACACAAGCTGAGATTGTTTGACTGTCTTAGGCAGTATTACAATTCCTTTAGGTTTAGGCACAGGTTTAGACATGTAGTGCAGATGGGGAGGAAGGAGGGAGAAGGGAAATGTATGGTCTGACAACTCCTTTGCCAGACTGCTTATCTTTTCTCTATTGACCTCTGTGGTGAAGCAAAAACAAGATGCTTCTACCCCCTTCTCAATTCAAATTAGTATGTTACAACTTTATTGTGATGATTTATTGCTTTGTATTTAAGAATCAATATAAGCTAATTACTTACAAAAAGTGCCATATATATTTACTAATATCAGTATTTTAACAGAGTATTAATGAGTAGAAAGGAGCGGGGGGGGGAAGAATGTTTTTATGTGTTCTGAACCAATCTGCATATTCAGACTACTAACATAAGAAGTGATCTCTGGTGTACATATGAACCTGCTGCAGATCTCATTATTTACTGTACCATAAAACCATGTGTGAAGTGAAAAATTAAAGCTTAAAGCAAAGACTGCCATCACTGCACTATTCTTATTCTTTACCCTTTATTTTTCAAATCGAAGTACAGAGGACATAAACCCACAAATATTAGTGTGTTAAAAATATTGACTGGATAGAGCAATCACGCATTTTCCTAATCCTCATTCTTGGCAAGCCCCAGGTTAACCCTGATTTAATGTAATCTAAATCCTAACCCTGTCTGGAAACTAAGCTTCAAATTAGAAATGGTAATCACTGAAATTTGTATCGCTGCCCTTTGCTGTCCTCTTGTCTTTTATTCACCATTGCAAAATACAGAGTTTCATTCTTGTGAACATTTGCATATGGAAATATGTGGGATGCTGTGTCCTCTCTGCTTTGGAAGTTTAGTGTTTCTTTTCCTAAATATATGATAACCTGCACTTAAAACACTACTTCACATTCTCTGCCTTTGTTTCATTACCATGATTCTGGCTGAGTCCTCTCCTTATGTTAAAGAAGGGACATCTGGCAGGGATTCTTGGATTCCCTAGGATTTTTTTTAGGACACAGCCTTTTGTATTTCCCTTTCCATTCCCATTAAGCAGACATCCAAAAGTTCAGTCATAACCAAATTTGGGTGTATGATGTTCGGGTGATAACGCTGTGCTATAAGCTATGACTGTGCCTGAGTGCAAATGTGAGAATAAACCCTTATTTTAAGGCCTTCATATGATTTTTTTCATATGAGTGTTTTCAAATGAGTGATGACTCTCCAAATGTTAATTCTTCTCATTTGGAATGTCATTGTTAAAGGAGAGTGAGAGGTATTTCATTGTTCACATGAGTGACACAGGTCACTTTGGAAAGAGCTTACTGCGTGCAGTCTTGAGTTTAGCAGATTTTAAGAACTGCCAAAAGGTGCAAATTCCTTTTTCCATTTTCATGTCCGTATGAAGATATCTAATTTCAAAGACTCAATGTACTCATTTGTTAAAACAGAGAGCTTATTTAAGGCTAAATGTTAATAACAATGAATGTTAACTGACTTAATGCAATGTGAAATTGCTGCTTCAACATTCATGCAAATGATAATTCAGTCTAAGTGGCTCTATGTTCTGTTACATAGACATTACTTTGCAATTTGCAGGGTAATTGTATACAGAGATACTAAACAAATTTGTTTTCTTTTGCATCAGAAGTGCTTTGCACATCTCTTCAATGTATGAAGAATATTTTTAAATGCATGTTTTTTAGTTGGATGGTATGGGCAGCTGTTCTCTTTTTGAGTATTTACTAACTGTTAGTGAGTCTGTGATCATCTTATCGATGTCTAATTTCCTTTCCCAGGATACCTAGATCTATTCTTACAGTGTAGACATTACCCTCCTTTGCTGACTTACAGTACCACTAAGTAAAAGTATCCATCTCTATACAGCAGCTTTGAACAAAGGATCCTGGGAAAAGAATTTATTGTGTGTTCATAATTACATTTTTGGAAAAATCTACCTTGTAAAATATTTCAGTAGGAATACTGTTTATTAACTGGCACTTTTCTGATGCTTTATATTGTTTTAATCCAAATTAGTCTTTTATGTATAATTAGAAACAGCTTTGGTTTTATTTTTCAATTTATTCATATGCATAGTTCTTCAATAATAGTACAGAATACCAACTTTGCTGCAAAATGTTTCTTTTACTCCCTCCCTTACTCTCTTTGATTTTACTGTTCTCCATCCTATGTTCAGTTCAGTTGCAGGAAGAATTATTTTGAATAAAATGGTCATGATGTCAAGCCAGTGCAAATTATATGCTGCTGCCATCTGGAATAGTGAAAATAAAAGCCTTATTTACACTGTTCTTTGAAATAATAAACTTTATTGCAGCAGTTTATCTTCAGTATCTATAGTGTATTCTGGGAATACTCCATGTGTGGCTTTTTTTCTGTGAGCTACAGAATAACTAAAATTTGCCTGTGGCAAAGCTATCAGTGAATCTTGAAACAGACTTTTTTTCTTACTGAATAAAATGGATAACCACCCTCTATTTCCACAATGAGAATAATAGGTTCACACAGGATAACATTTTTTAAGAGGCACAGTGAAACACTTTGAGTGTGTATGTTAGGCAGATTACACAGACTTAACTGCAGGTTAATACAGATATTCTGGAATATGGGTGTTTCGATGGTGCAAATAGTTAATGTGGAAGGAAATACTTAAAAGAAATGCTACCTAGTTTTCAAGTCAACTGTCCAGTCTTGGACCCTAGTGCTATGTTGCCTTGCCTTTGTACTCCATAAACCACAACCCAAGTCATCAAAATTTGCTTTGGGTACTTCACATTTGCACTTCATATCTATATCATAGTAATACTGTTACAAGGTACTGTAACTGAGAATATTATTCACACTATCCTGTCTTTCTTGTTAAAACATGATGCTGATTGCCAAAGTGATTCAGCAAGGTAGCTATAAAGAATTCAAGACTTTAAGACCCAATCTGTTTCTAAAAGGTGCTACTCTTCTTGCTGCCAGCAGGGCCTAGACATGATCTGAAAGTAGCTTTTTACACAAAAAGTAGTCAAAATGTTAAGAAGTTGTGGCACAAATGCTAGATGAAGATCACTGTTTTTCTCTTTGTTTAGCTGCGTGGTACACCTAAGTAGGTTTATCATGAAGAGTCAAATCCATTGTATTGACTTTGGATGAAATCCTCTTCTTTCTTTGGATCCAGCTTTTGTATATATGTAGGCTTGACAATCAGTATACCTTCAGACATAGCTTGGGAAGTTCCTGAAATCTTATAAAAGAATTAGGTCATTTAAAAAAGAGAGTTTGCAACCGCACACTTTTCCCTTTAAGACAAGAGAAAACACAGTTAAAGGATGAACAGAACAGAGTTTATGATACACTGTTGTGGCACTGATATGTTCAGAGGTTTTTTTCTGTAGATCCTCTTTAAGTGTAAGTATGGTTTCTTTTTGGTAGGCGTAATTTAATTTGGTGTTTTCAAGATACCACTCCATCAAAATTACTGTTTACCCATAAAAGCTGAGTTTATGTCTCTACTCTAAAAGCTGTTGTATTTGTGAGGGCAGGCTCACCTCTATGACAGTTGTGACAACATGTAAAATTATGTGTTGGACAATGTCTATAAGTATACTTACACTGAAATCTGAATGTAGAGGTTAACATGATTTTTCCATACATGTTGCTTGGAAGGGAAGCAATTACCACTTTGACAAAACCGGCAGCAGAGGTAGGAATCTCAAGGACATTGTTTACAGATGAGCAATATCAAACAGACTGAATACACGGAAAGACAGTTTAGAAACAATATGAAAAACCATAGTGGGAAACAAGGCGAGGCCATTTCACAATGTTCTCTCTTAAGGGTTCATGTGGTAACCAGTCTTTGTAATTGCCTCTCTATGTTGTTCAAATCATACATTCAGTGAAAAATAACTTTTGTAGAGCTCTTCCAGCAATTGGAAATGATACTAGCACATAAATGATACTAGTTCTAAAGGCATTCCCTTAATGCCAGTAATGGAATGCAGTGCTGTTAAGACGCCTAACAAATTCAAAGAATGTGCTCTATTTCTAAATCTCTTGTATCTGTCATCCTAAACAAAATATGTATTACATGTATGACTCACTAAGCACAAGGACAGAGGAATCTGCCCTTTAATGGCCTCTCAAAATTACAGTACCAAATGGCTTTGAGAAGGTCAAGTCTGATTTAAATTGTTGATGAATTGGAAGATAATTACTAGAACTGAATATTAATAGGGAACAGTGGTATATACTATGGTTTAGAGCCTAATGAGCATATCAATGAGCAGTAAAAAATATTTTTCCTTTCACCTCATAAAGTTGTAGAGCTACCAATATATCAAAATTTTCTAAGAGTTATTTTTCTCTTACTGTGGCTGAGAGGCACTTGTTCACTGATTTGATACTCAGCTCTCTTGCACTGTGTGTTTGATCATCTGTCAAACCTGGTATCATCAAAGTGTAAAGACAGTTTTGTACAAATCACTAATAAACTTAAAGAAAAAAAAAGCAATTAACATTGTAAAAACTAAATCCACTGTGATAAGCACTCCAATTAGAAATTTCATTATTTCCCTGGTCCATTTTATGTTGAATATTGGGGTTTACTGCCAAATACCTGAAAGCCAGATTGGAAACAAGCCACAACTGTCAAAAATATAACAGTTCTTGCTATTTGAATCTGTTACATTGTGATGTTTCTCATGAAAATTTCATGAACAGCATTCATTCAAAGAGATTCTATGCATCAGGGGGATGGATGGAATTTAATTACCCTTATTAAAAATAAGAAAGGAAAGCTCTTTACTACTCCATCCTATTAGTATTCAAGATACATTATCTTTGTTGTATGCTTATGTACTTGCAAAAGGGACTCCAGGGTTTTCTGTACGAACCAAGTAGGAAAGGAAACATCGGGTCATAAAAATCTGGTTTTGTATCACAGCTCAAATCTTGTAAGTTACTCCCAAAGTAAAGACTTCATGTTTATAAACAGACATGAAACATACCTTTCTTTGGGAAGAGCTTATAGCTAGTGAATGATTTGATGTTTCATCACTGATTGATAGAAATAATAGCTCTGAAGTGTTATGCAAACTTAGTGGAGAATTGTGTTTACTATACCAGAATAGTATCTGTGTGCATTTGTAGTGCAAGTAATTAGGTAGCTCCTGAGTGGCAGCAGACCCCAAGAACTGCAAAGATTTATAGGATGTACTTACTTGCCATACATTTTTCAGAAAAGTCTGAAGATTTCCCTGAAACTATTTGGAAATATGATGCATTTTTCATGAAAGAGAGTTGACAATGAACAATTTCTTCTAAGTTAATTTTATCCCTTAATAATTGCATGTCAGTAACCACCAATCAAGACATTTAATAAGATACGTGTTTTATAGCTAGTATTGATCCTCTTTCTTTGGGTTTTTTTGCTTCCTTTTTGAAATGGAATTACAGCCATTTTTTTAAAAAAAAGATATTTTTGCTGTATTAATGGAAATTAAGAGCAAAATATTGTAGTTCAAATGGATTATTTTACCTGTGCTAACTTGATTTCTGAGGAATTGCCTAATCCCACTGTGCTTCCAGTGTTATTTGCTAGTGTGTATCATCTTAAGAAGGCAAATTGTTCTTGTTCAGTATTTCTTAGTATTTTGCTATTGACTGCACTAGGGTGAGATTTTTGACCATATCTGAGTGTTTTAGTTGACACAGTTGTTTCCGTTCAAGATCATTATGAACGTCCTGTCACTTTAGCAGTAAAGCTCTGTCATACCCATCTTACAGATGGACAAGTAAAGCACAGGGATATTAAATGTTAAGACCAAACAGCATGTAGGTAATAAAGATCATAGCAAGAAATACAACTTGGGTCTCCAGGTCCTTGGCCAAATTCTATACAGCATGATCACACTTCCTTATGTACTTGACTCATCTAAAAAAAGGGTTTTTTCCCTGTTGTTGGTAGGCTTGATAATTCAATATTTCACATAAAATAATAAGGACTCTCACAAGCAGAGCAACATCAGTGCTGTAAAGTACCATACTGGGAGTCTAATGATTATGTACTACTTACAGTATCTATGCCAATTTAATGCATTTTATAAGTATAAAGTTTTTAGCCACATTTTTATGAACTTTCTATTTTGTATCAGCATTTTGATCACTGTAAGTTACCAAAAATACTGCCTGAGTATCTGTTTTTTGCATCAGTTCCTTGTGTACAAACAATTAGGGAACCCTGAAACAGTAAGCAGGGTGGTGATTGAGGATTTCATGAGTAACTACATAACTAATGTGAAATCCTTTAAATCATACATTTCTTTTGCAGAGGATCAAATTCCCCGAGGTTTCCCCACCATTGATATGGGCCCACAGCTGAAGGTGGTTGAACGAACTCGTACAGCTACCATGCTATGTGCAGCCAGTGGCAATCCTGATCCCGAAATAACTTGGTTCAAAGATTTCTTACCTGTTGACACAAGCAACAACAATGGCCGCATCAAGCAGTTACGCTCAGGTAGGGTCTTCTTACTGTTTCTACTAACACCCAGAGTTGTTCTCTCTCACCTTTTCTTTCTTTTCTTTCTCTTCCTTTTTTTTTTTCTAATTTTTTATTTATAGGTAATAAGTTCTCTTCCTCCTCTCTTTTCTGTGTTACTGAGTGTGTTGTCCATGTCTGTGATGTTGTCATAGCCTTTTCTAGAGTCT